>RXID01021553.1:574097-921597 GCA_005019695.1 Trichopus zeylanicus subsp. travancoricus
GACTCAAAATCTCATGCTAAAGAGCATGGAGGTTCAAATCCTCTTCAAGGCATAATATTGAGAATGCTCATTGAATGAGCAATTCAATAACATCTAAAATCAATATTGTATTGATATACTGAGTATCTTATCTATTGATACGAAGTATTCCGACGATCCCCACAATTCGGGTCTGAGCTATTGGAATTGTAATAGGTTCGGCAACAAATCATGAAATCCTAGTGATCTTCTCTATCTAATGAATGAGGAGTCCGTTTTGAAATCGCCTGCCCTGCACCCATCCCCGAGTATATGATTCAACAGGAATCACACAAGGGTAGATTGATAGAAACCTCTAATAAAATATCCACCAGTACCTGTAACCCGGTAGATAAAGGACATAGTCCATTTTAGGGATTGGCAACTTAACCATTTAGTGACTTTGGCACTGGACATTCCCAAAATGGTATCGGGTAGGATGAATTAGACAATAGATAGATGTCTGTTGGAATTCCAGCCTTCCTTCTCCTTTCAGGGCCTATTTGAAAGAGAATCCTGTGCCTCTTGGTTGTGAATATCTGAATAGGATGAATTAGCCTCTGTGGATATCTTTGCCTCGAAACAAAAAAATTCAACAATTCGAATTAGACTCAGTCAACTGGAATGTGTATTATTCATATGGGGATATTCCAATTGAGAAGATCCATCGACATGAGATGAAAAGAAAGGTTTATCTATTTTCTTTAGTTATTCAGTTAAACCAAGGATTCGTTATTGGAGCAGATAGCAACAACCATTTCATCGGACATGTGTATTTTTGATTTTTCGATGGATTTACATGGTTTCATTAATAGAAATTATTTGATGTAGTGAGTAAGAGGCTTTGGTTGTTCACCATTCAAGAATTCTTGTTTAGGCAGTTCATATCATCCATACATAGTGTTTTGATCTAAGATTTCAATTCTTCCATGTTTCAGCAGTAAGTAGCATATTGTTCCATGGAGCTAAGGTCCAAAATATGGAATAAACAAGTGTTTCCATAACTCTACCACCCGGCCAATTCTATTCCACTTAATCCCCTTTTTATAGCCACATATCTTTACAGCTAAGGAATGGGAAATCTTTCTCCAGTTACATGAATCAAATGTTTCATTTCATCTGGGAACAGCCATCTCTTTCTTAAAATGTATTTGTCATTTGATCCAATAGCATTCCGTTAGATAGGAACATATTTGATAAATACTGATAACTCTCAGATAGAGTATTAGAATAGAAAGATCCATTAGATAATGAACTATTGGTTCTAAGCCATCTCTAGCGATGAATCAACAATTCGAAGTGTTTTTCTTGCGTATTCTTGATGAACCAGCATTTATATATAGATGTAGGAGGATTTGTTTGGGAAGTAATAAGCCCCTTTAACATCTCTTCATCTACAAAGAATTCTCGACATGAAAACACAAAGACAAATGGCTGATCTTTGAATAGGAAAATGAATGGATCTACAGGGTCCCAAATGAATTGGCTTATTCAAAAAAAGCCTTTTTCTTTGGAAGATCTATCTCGTGTCTGGTATTGCATGGTTCCACTCTATAAGAACTTTGAATCATTCTCTTGAAGCTCATCCTCTTTATGATAAATGATTTGCATGCCATGAAATGACCCGGCCCAATATGGAAATCCCAATTCAGTGGGCCTTTTGATACAATCAAATAGATTACCACACGGGCACCATATTCTAGGAGCCCAAACTATGTGAGGGAATAAATCCTCCTCTATCTGTTGTGGGTCGAGGGCTCCTTCGCCTTCGCCTTCTTCAAACTCCGATTCTTATTTTTCATATAGAAATCTCTGATCAATGATAGAACAAGATCCATTTTGCATCATATCTAACCAATTCCTTGGTTCGAGTAATGTCACCCGATTATTATCAAACTAACTGCAATCTTTTTCTATCCACGAGGATCCCACCAGAGCGCCTTCTACTTCTAATAGGCCATGAACTAGATCAAAATCATTCTTAACGAATCGATAAGAAGTGATCCAATTTTTTTCATCGAGTCCAGGTGAAGACCAAAGATCTTGAGCGATGGATCCGGTAGAACAACTCAAAAGATAAAGAAGTATCATTAATTTCTTCATGCTCATTCCAATTTCAAAGTACCATTTGTACAAATAAGAATCCCCTTCCTTATGTGATTTCTTCTTCATATAGATAGATATAAGATCCATGGGGCAATTACTTAGAAGTACATTTTGTGCAACAACCCATCCTATCTGATAGACCATGATCCTGAACCGATCTTACCTGGGATTGCAAATCCCAAGTTTGTCTATGAAGAGCTGATCTAATTGTATTAGTTTCTATAATTGATTTCCTCTGCGTAATACTAATTGATAGGGCCTCATTGATAAGTGCTACAAGATCTCATGCATTGTAACCCATGGTTATGGACTCGAATCCATTAGTATGGAACATTTTCTTTTCCAAATGAAATCCCCTAGTATATGAAAGAATGAAAAGTGCTTTCGTTGTTGTGGAATAAGAAGCCTTCGTATCTTAATGCATGTATTTAATTTATTCGGAGCTATTAAAGTAGGATCCACTTTTTTGGGAATATTAGATGAAACAATAACAAAAATATTTCTAGTGGAACATCTTTCACAATCCCTGGAGAGATAGTTCTCTAATAGACTATTTGTAATCCATATTATGCAAGGAGACATTGCTTTTGCTAATTCAAATTGAAGGGTGATAGCAAATTGGTCTATTTTTGGCGTCATATACATAGTTAGCACATTCATCATAATTAGTAGCTCTGTATCAAGGTTATCATCAATATTGTCACTATCATCAATAAGATAACCTTTAGGCTTGTCATCCAGGAACTTGTTCGGAAATATCGTAATGAAATGAACATAGGAGTTTGTCGCTAGGTATTTGACCAAGTAGGACCGTCTAGTTCCTATATAACCTATCACTAAAATACCCCTAGAAGGGGATAGGGCTAAGGGGAGCAAAAAGGGTTTTCCATGAGATGGGAAATGAAAACTATTAGCCCCACACGAGGTTTGTGAATAAGTGATTGTTTGATAATGAGCAAGGAATATCCATCTTTTTGCTAAATAGGATCTATTGAACGCATAATTCATTAGATACTTTTTATGAATGTCAACTAAGTATTGTAAGCAAATTGATCCTAGTTGTTCATACATTTGATAACCAGAGTTATTCTTTGCTAAATGATCACTATGAGTCTGACTCAAAAGAATTTGATCAATCCTTTTTTTTTATCATTAAGGTGGAGAACTGAATAAAGAATTCTCTTTCTTCATCATCAATTGAATCACTGTTCGCAACCCAGGATTCTATTTCATCATCAATCCAATCACCATTCACATTTTCTCTTTTTCTTATCAATGAATAGATCTCTTTACTTGTGTGACTTAAATGTCTTGTATTTCTTGAAAAAGTGATTCAATTGATGGGATTTGGTATGATACTTATGAGATCAATGAGATTGATATTCAAATATTTATTCTTAGAACATATTGATTTGATCCCATAATCGGGACCACCACCCAATAGCATGTTTCCACCAGAAGTAGAACCTTGTATTTCTTCCAGAAAATCTCCTAATTGTTCCAGGGCAACTAGAAAGAGATTCTTTAACCAAAAAGAATTCAGTTTAGATGTAGGATACCTATACAGAAGTTTTTGCAACTCAATCATGTATGATGGAATCATCAATGATTTGATATTTTCTAATTCTGTCTATAACTCATTAGAGGCTCAAAAAACAAAGAGAAGATGTATACGAACTAGATATTCAGCAACAAGAAGAAGAAAAAGAATTGAATAGAGGAACTCCCGAGCATTTGTTGATCTCAGATGTGTCCATATCAATAGAACGGGTGACTCATTATTTTGATGAATCATTTCTTCGGACAGTTGAAGAAGATTCGGTAAACACTTACTCAAAATCTCACTTAATCAGAGTCCATTGTGGAAGAATTGCCCACAATTTTTTCTAAGGAATAGGCCATGATATATCTGATCCGTGCATAATATCATGAACAATGGATACAAATTTTTGATTGCTACTTATACTTAGTATTGGCAATGGGTCTAAAAAAGTATCTAAAAGGGTGAAATTTAGATATTTGCACCCTGTCAAAGTAAGGAGCCATGGCATATATGTTTGGAACAGATTCCATTTTGAGAGATTTGAAAAAGCACTATCTCATTGAATGTAACACCCTTGTTGTCATCTGACTGAATCACAATACGAAGTGGATAACATATATAAAAGGTTTACAGAATACATAGAATCAAGATTTATTATATTAATGCAAACATAGTCTAGATAACCTAAAGAAAAGTGGTCCAACAATAAATACTCAAGTTTCTCACAATGTACTCCATATAAGAAAATAAAATAACCTACAAATAAAGTAGCTCCAAGGGTAATCATGTGCATGTGCACTACTACTGTTGACACTTGTGCCTATCAGCTACGCTCTTGTGAATGAGGAGAGTCAAGGGGTGAGCCAAGAATGCTTAGTAGGGAGTTACCTCCTCCAAATAGTAGAAGAGGTCAATATATAGGAGGTAACAATAAAATTAACAATAGTAACATCAATAATAATACAACGATAATGATGATTAGATAAACCAACATCCACAGTAAGGAATGAATCAATAAAGATATCACATCCATGATAGCCAACGGTTAGGGAGAGTGACTATGGACTCCCCTACTAATATTATGGAGATGGTTGCACCCCCCCACCAAGCAAGGTCAAACCAACCTACATGTAAATTAGTCTATGAGTGTGGTTAGACCCCCTACCAAGTAGAGTCGTACCACGCTACACTCCCAACTGCTGATGGAGTGGTGATCCCATTTAGTCACACAACAAATCACGTCCCCTAGAACTTAGCAGACCGGCCATAGTATAAGGGTGTGGTTGGACCCCCTACCAAGTAGAGTCATACCACACTGCACTCCCAACTATTGATGGAGTGGTAATCCCGTCTAGTCACACAACGAATCACATCCCCTAGAACTCAGGAGATTGGCTATGTCACGTCTGACATTTTTGTAATCCCTTACTGAAGTAGGGAATCGCCAACTGGTACCAGCCAAATAAAGTCCTACTGCATATGTCCCCCAATATACAAAAGGCTCAGCCACAATAAATATCGAGTCAAGATTACCAAACGATAGAAAGGAGTCGACCCGATCACAAATCATACTAGATCAGCTAGAAGATATTATCAATTTTACCCCTCAATTATAAAACATTATTTAATTTCTAATCAATATTCAATTCAAGTCCCTAATCAATTCTATAAATCCAAGATTAAATCCAACAAATTAAACTGATTAACTCAATTTAGAATCAATAAGTCCTCTAGGTGTCTGATCAGCTATTAGTTAAACTTCCAATCCAATTCCATCAAATTATAAATCTAGATCACTTGATTTAATATAAACAACTTACATCATGACTAACCCAATTAACTCAAAGCTCAACCCAAACCAACTCCAAACCAGAACCTAAACCAAAACCAATCCTAAATTAAACCTAAACCCATCTCCTTATTCTTACTCAACTCGCCATCAAACCCTAACCCTAATTCACCACTGCCATCTCCAGTGCCTCTGCCTTGCCAGGCCATGGCCGCCACTAGGTCACCATCGCCAGACTGCTGCCGCCAATCATCGTTAGATCTGCGCCATCATGCCGGGTCATGCGTTGGCATAGCCTAAGCGGCTCGTGCAACCTCACGCTGCCCTACGCACTGGCACACCGCATAGCCCACGCGGCCGCACTCTACCCCATGCACTAGTGCATTGTGTAGCCACACACTGGCAGAACTCCAGACTGCGCAGTTGTGCATGTTGCCTGCGCAGTCGTGTGCGCTACCCACGCAATGCAGTGCTACGTGTGCAGCCATGCCGCCGACATCAGCCACCTCACTCTAGCTGAGAGGGATGAAGGTTTTGCAGATACAATCCTCAATTTTCCTATTCTCAATAACATGCTTATATCGATAGAATATCTCAAAATTTTGACATATGTAATTTCTATTAAGTTTTGCTTAAACCTAGGTTATCATCATCCTCCTAAATATCATGAGGGTCACTAGGTTTATAAATTATTCAACATGAAATTGTCTTAGGAATAGAGGCAAAGAGAGAATGAATGAAAACAAAGTTAACCTACTTCAAATCTCGATGGTGATCATCCCGAAGCTCCTCACCACTCGCAAGCCTTTGCAATGATCGTTTCCTGACTCTCTTCACTTCTAGACTAGTTCTCAATCTGTGAAGGTTTAGGGGGTGGTTGTTGCCTATAAATAGAGGCAGTTATTGGGTCATGGGTAGTGGACCTGAGTAATGGGCTGTCACAAAGTAGTGGATAGTTACATTGAAAGGTTCTATACATCTGCCCATTCTCAATGCATTTCTTTAGACAAAGACTCTATTTTTTCCTCTTTCTAGATGGTAAATATTTCTCAAAACATGGAGTGTGAATCAAATCCATGTTTGAATTGAAACTGAGATACTGATGCAAGTTCTTCCCTTCTAAATTAGATAGATTCATATCTGAAAGAGGTTGACAATAAGTTCTTTCAAAATTGGCTATTTGTTCCTTTGTTAGAGGTGTTGCAGAAATGTCTACAATCAAATAAATAGCTCTACGAATGAATGGATTGGACTGAATTGGAAAAGGGAAAGATTTGTACAATTTATATGTTTTGTCACCACTTTGTGGAAAATCGTTAGGTATGAATATGTCAGATACCTGTGACTCGATTGGTGAATTAGTCTCTCTCTCCAAAAAAATATTTTTTTTTACCAACACACAAAGAAATTATTTTGTTGTGAATGAATAAGATATTGAGGAATTGTCCACATGTAAGATCATAATTATGGATACGGGTCTTTTCCACATAAAAAGGGAATCTTTTGTTACAATAGAACCAGAAGTGATGTGGATCATTCAAGAATCAAAGTCGATTTGCTTTATAAAAAGAAGATACAATGAACTTCTATGAAATGGTTTCATGGTATTCATCGAATCATCTCGATCATGGGATATCATTGAGAAATAGAAATCCGTGTTATCAAAGGATTTCCTGCGATTATTTCTAGTATGGAATGAGTCAATCATCTAGTTTGGTATATTTTTGAACAAAAATGGTAATATTGTTCCTCCATTGATCAAGAATTTCGGTCTTTGGGAAGTATCATGATCATCCAATAAGAAGGGTTTCATTTTATTCAAATGAACGATTTAAACACCTATTGATTCTAACAATTGATTGCAGAGTTGATCATTCGGACCTTTCAATTCATAGATGTGGATCTCGGACCTATGAATGGGTATATCCTCGATACTCACAAAGAAAAAGGGAAGTGACTTGGACAAAAAGGGAAGTGACTTGGACAAAAAGAGAAGTGACTTGAACAAAAAGAAACGAATTGACTTAGACAAATCTTGTTTGTTAATAGCATCGGACCAATCAATCAAATATTGATTAATACATAATCGATCTAACACTACTTGAAAATAATTCTTCTGTTCAGAAATGAAATGTTCCAAATGTTCCTAGAAATTCTTGCTCCCACTGGACCATTTGTATCTATATGCATCAGGATCCCAATTCATGGATCTCTCAGTTCGAGAAATAAGAGGATCAAACCATTTATTCTTTTTCAAATTCGATAAATGTTGGTTGATCATATATTTCATTATAGTTATATGATTCATAGTATCATTTTCTATTTGATCCCTTTGAATTCCATATTGGAAGTCATGATCGGATCTATTCATTAAAAGGAATTGATTCAATACATTTCTTATGTACCCATAGGTTCTATATTGGATTTGAATCTGATCTCGGATCAATCTATATTGATTGACTACCTCCATTATGTTGTTGCTAGCAAATACTCCTGTTTTTAGTTTTGGATCTTCCAAATCATTCCTGCAGTAGATCCAGACCGATTTTTTTCTGATCCTTCGATAAAAAGATTTATTCTCTTCATAAAAAAGAGGAGGTAGAACTAATAAAGATTTTTTTTTATTTTGATTCATCTTTGGAGTTGAATACCTCATTCAAGAATTTTTTTCCATCCAATCCGTAGGAATCAATAGAAAAGGCAAATCCCCTATGATACACAAGATCCGGCTCAGTTATTGATAGAGTGAATAGATCTGCCATTTCTTGAAATCTCTCTTCTGATTCAAAAACGTGGTGTAACACGTATCCCCCTTTGTTCTGGTCATGCAATAGATACAATAAATCCAAAAATGGATTTTGTTCAAGAATGAAATCTTATTGGAACTGTCCATAACTGGTTCATCCTTTGAAACCATATCACATCCTGGATATGATGAAATAGGATGAATTGAGATGGTATTTTTTAAATACATAATTATCTTGAATAAATCAACCATTTCTTTATTTTCCGATGGTCTGGAAGGGACAAAAGAAACATCTTGTTTTTTCTTCAAAAATTTCTGATCTCCAGTGGATCTCTCAGTAGGATTCGAACCCAGATGAAGTTCTAACCATCTGTCAGAGGAAAAGGTCTCTTTATCAGTATATAATTTCTTCTACATATTTGTATCCAACCCATAATTCTACTATAATTAGAATAAAGAATAGCTAGGATTCAAAAATAAAAAAAAAAGAATCATTTACATGAGAATCCTTTCCCCCATTAGGTATTAATTAATTTTTAACATCTAATTAGATCAGATAATTAACTATCCAAATTAAGAATATAAGCTCATTGCTTATTGTTTTACCCGAATTGGGACCATAAGACTCTATCCATTTATCCACTAGACCTAAAGAATAAACCCAAAATTCTATTTTGATTTTTTTAAAATTAAATTCAAAATTTCTTATTTTTTTATTACGACATGCTGTTTTCCCCATTCATTACCTTTTAGGATCAGTCAAGGTCTTATAGACTCTACCAATAGTCTAGATGAATTTGGTGCTTCATCCAAATGTGTAAAAGATCATAGTTGCACTCGAAAAGCTGTGTACTCTACTGTTGAGTTAGCAACCCGGATAAATATACTATATATATACGATCAAAATATAAAAAAAACCAATTGAATTGCAATGCGCGATCCCGACAAAAAACAAAACATTGAACTAAAAAAAAGAAGGATTTTTTAATAACCAATTATGAACTTATGAACGAACACCAAAATACTAAAATGGTGTATCCTCTTAAAAAACAACAAACAAACTATTAATAGAGATGTAAAAATTGACATTTATTTTGATTTTCTCAATTTTTATTTTTTATTTTCGTTAATGTTACTAAAATATGCCTTGTCTTCCATAACTATAGAATAAATCCGACAACCCACCATTTGATTGAAGCGAAGGAAAAAACCAATCAACTCAATTTCAATATAGGGTGGATATAAATAGATCCATTTATCCATGATCGAAATATATTTGTTCAGTACATTATTGTCAATATGAATCAAATGTTGAGAAAACAAATTAAATTAGTAAGTAAATGAAATATCTCATTCACTAAAGAGACGCAAATTTGACCATATTCAATTGAATTATCAATGGTTTAATTGAAATTCTTAATTAGGAATGTAGATTGAGAATCTAGTTTTTCCATAGGTATGGAATAGAAAAGGTTTCACATAAGGTCAGATTAAGTTCCTTATTCTTGCTTTCCTATGAACAAGAAAACATTAATATATATAGGACTATTATCTTTTCTTTCGTATCCCTTATATACAACGAACCATTGGTATCGAAGGTACTCATAAATGTTTAAGGAATCACAGATACTTTTTACTTAACGAAGAAAAAGGGCTCTTGGCCATTGTTACTAAATACTGAAATAGAAGAATAAATATAATAACAATATATAATATCATATCACAGGCCTTGTTCATTTATTTTATGCATTTACTTTGGATTCCCGAATCTTCTCATCAACTCCATCACCAATTCCATATTCCATTTCCATAAAGTAAATGGAATATATAAATATATAAATGCCCTACTAGTTGATACACTACATTGATTTACAATTATTCATTTGAATAAGTCCAAATACAATTTCCTATTTTTTGATTTTTAGTTTTTCTATCCCAGCTTTATAAACTTTAAGCTTAAGACCGGCAAGAAAATTAGTACCAAAAACTCCTTACTCTTTAATCTCCACACAAAATATATTTAATGTGGAATTAGTATACCCCATTTATTTATTTTGGTAGGATTTTGGTTTGGAAAGGACATAGAGAGATCTTTCTTTTGCATTTTGACTCAGAATGCATCGTGTGATAATTTACATTTTCTAAATACTAAATATAGGGGCTTCTCTAATTAATTAACTTAAACTTAAATAGTTATCTTCAATTTCAATCAATTAATATTAATATGAGTAATATGAGCATATAATATACTTTTTTTCTTCATCTGCATTTAAGACTTGATTATGTTTGTGAGAAACCAAATAGAAGAAAAAAAATATATCATTTTGAGAATTTTTCTTAGAAGTCAAGAACAATCTGATCTGGGGAGGAAGGATTCGAACCTCCGAGTAACAGGACCAAAACATGTTGCCTTACCGCTTGGCCACGCCCCATTTTGATTTCCATTCAATACTATTAAACACTAATAATGTAATTATATTAGTTAATAGTCAATTCCAACCCAAATACATAGGATAGACATCGTTACTAGGATTCAACACATATGATATAGAATAAAAAGATTCATTGATCATTATGTATAATTCGATTAAGATATTGTAGGAAAGTAGAATTACTTATTATTCTTTATTCTCATTTTGTTTTGGAATGGGAGAGAGATTTTTAATTTGGAAAAGTTGGGAAAAAAATGAATTATTTGATCTGTTTTTTTTTATTTCACTTCTTAAAATTTCAAAAATAACTCAATCAAAATCAAATATCAAATTATATCATCTGCAAGAACAAAATGTTTGTTATGCTTAATATCTTTAGTTTAATTTGTATCTATCTTAATTCTATCTTTTATTTGAGTAGATTTTTCTTTGCCAAATTACCCAAGGCTTATGCCCTTTTCAACCCAATTGTAGACATTATGCTCGTTATACCTGTACTCTTTTTTCTTTTAGTCTTTGTTTGGCAAGCTGCTGTAAGTTTTAGATAAAATCTTTAATACTCTCCTAAATTCTAAATTCCTGATTCATTCAAAAAAAATATTTGAAAAATGGATAGGATCCGATATGCCTTATATTTTTTATTATTTTATTACAAAAAAAATGATCTTATTTTGGAGATTGTGTAATGCTTACTCTCAAACTCTTCGTTTACACATTGGTGATATTCTTTGTTTCCCTCTTGGTATTCAGATTCTTATCAAATGATCTAGGGCATAATCTTGGGCATGAGAAATGAAAAAAAAAATCAAAGGATTGAGATTTTTTGGAATTCAAAACTCTCAAGAGATCAGAAAGAAGGAGCGGGGTGAGAGGGATTTGAACCCTCGGTACAAATAACTTGTACAACAGATTAGCAATCCATTGCTTTAGTCCACTCAGCCATCTCTCCCAATTCAAATCAAAACTGCAAATTTTTTATGTGATATGTGAAATAAAAGTTGATAAAAACTCTAGTTTTAAGGATTCAAGGATTCTATGATATAGAAAAATATACAATATCCACAAGCAATTAAATTTCAATAATGATTTGAAACAGATATTTACATCCCCATAGAAAGAATACCTTTACGAAAGTGTATTCCCCCAGCCCAATTAAATACTGGTCGGGCCAGTACTTCTTTTCATTCAATCAATTATTCATAGATCAATTAATTTCATTTAATTTATATAAAAAATTTCATTTTATTTATAAAAAAAACATAATATATATTAATTATATGTTGTTTGTATAATTAAACAATATCTCAATAATATTAATATAATATCTCAAAATTTTAAATTCTAATATATATAACAACAGTTCAAAACACACACATTTCAAATAGAAATATAATTAATTGAACCCCCCTCAAAAAAAACCAAACTTTATTTTATTTATTTAAATTTAAAATAAATTTTAGATCCGATTTAACCAAATTCATAAGATCTAATAGTTGAGAGGCAGAAAAAAAAGAACCATATATGCACATTTCATCATTTTTATGGTTCGGTTTCAATGACTTCTTTGGGCCAAGGCTGTCAGTCCAATAATGACTTACTAGCAAAGAAAAAGTATAACCCCTTCTTTCTGGTATTTAAATAAGCTTTCTGCTATCACTAGCTTTTTTTCGAATCCCCAGTTAGCATACGTGTAAACACTAGAATTTTCATGATTCTGATGCAATTTTGTTTTGATTGCATCTCACTTTTTTTGTTTTGTCTTCGACAAATGGTTATTTATATATCATAATATATATATGGTAGCGGGTATAGTTTAGTGGTAAAAGTGTGATTCGTTCTATTAACCCCTTAAATAGTTAAAGGGTCTTTCAGTATTTTTATTCAAAATAAAAAACTACAAAACTTTATTTTGAAAATTTAAAAGGTTTAATCCTTTACCTCTCAATGGCATATTTGAGGAAATATATACATTCTCACGATTTGTATCCAAAATTCCATAAAAAAATGGATTATGGAGTTGCGAAGCATAATTTTTTTTTATTTTGAATTGGATCAACTCTTCCAATTGAATAAGTATGAATATAAGTATGAATAAAAGATCTATGGATAAAGATCCAAAAGTTTATTTCCAATCGTAACTAGATCTTCATTTTTTTTGTTGTAAAAGGAAAATTGAAGCTAATTAGCCAGAGAACGAGGGTTTTGGTTTACTAGAATCATCGGCATATTGTTTCAGCTCGGTGGAAAAACAAAATTATTTTCCCCAGGATCCCACGAGTAGAAATAGGGAACGAAGTAACTAGACTAGACAGATTTGGTATAATCTCCCTACTCTAGATCTAGAGGGATCATCTAGAAAGCGAGTATTCTTGGATGCATTCAGACAGACAAGCTGACATAGATGTTATGGATCTAATTTTATTAGGACTTCCTTCATACATTGAAACTTTTTTATTTCTGTTTTTCATTTAAGATCTTAGATCTGGAAATACATCGATTTTCCATAAAGGAGCCGAATGAAACCAAAATTTCATGTTCGGTTTTGAATTAGAGACATTAAAAATGATCAACCAACGTCGACTATAACTCCTAGCCTTCCAAGCTAACGATGCGGGTTCGATTCCCGCTACCCGCTCCATATTTCTTATACATATACATACATCATAAAATGGAATATGCATCCTTTTTTGTTTTTAGGGAATAAAAATTCATTTATTTATGTGTAATCAGATTTTATCCGAACAAAAAGTGAAGACTGCGAAAGAAGAAAATGGGAATGAAAAAGCGTCCATTGTCTAATGGATAGGACAGAGGTCTTCTAAACCTTTGGTATAGGTTCAAATCCTATTGGACGCGATTTCTTTTTTTTTTCAACTATTTTTTTTTTAATGGCCATGTCAAGAAACCCATTTCTTTTCTAATGATTCAGATCAAATATATATATATTTCTCAACAATTAGTCTTGTACTAAGACTAAGAATAAGAATGAGAAATTTATGTTTGTTCTTGAAGTAGAAAGAACTCAATCTGTTCTTGAACAGTTCCCTTCAAAAGGATTTCTGCTTCTTCAGTGAATGTCTTGGTAGAAGATATAATTTCTTGGAATTTAGGTTTATTCTTTTTTAAGTAAGTACGTAACTGAACAAGAAATTTCTTTACCTGCCCAATTTCTAATGGATCAAGATATCCATTCGCCCCAGTATAAATAGTAGCTATTTGTTCTTCTACCGTGAGAGGATCTGATTGAGATTGTTTGAGCAACTCACGTAATTGTTGACCTCTTGCCAATTCATTCTAAGTAGCTTTATCGAGATTAGAAGCGAATCGTGCAAAGGCTTCTAATTCTGCGAATTGAGCTAGTTCCAATTTTGATTTGCTGGCTATTTGTTTCATAGCTTTAATTTGAGCCACAGATCCCACTCTGGAAACAGAAATACCCACATTAATCGCAGGTCAGATTCCAGCATTGAACAGATCGGTGGATAAAAAATATTTGTCCATCGGTAATGGAAATTACATTAGTGGTGATATAAGCTGAAACGTGCCTAGATTGAGTCTCAATTATTGGTAAAGCGGTTATACTTCCTTCACCTAAACGAGAACTTGATTTAGCAGCTCTTTCCAAAAGGCATGAATGTAAATAAAAAACATCTCCCAAATAAGCTTCACAACCAGGGGGTATTCCTAATAGAAGAGACATTTGGTGATAAGCTTGTGCTTGTTTGAAGAGATCATCATAAATTATTAAAGTATGTTGTTCACGATGCATAAAATATTCAGCTAGAGCTGCTCTATTATAAGGTGTGAGATATTGTAATGCAGCAGGTGAATTAGCTATTTCAGCTACCACAATAGTGTATTCCATTGCCCCTCGCTCCTGAAAGGTAGTCACTACCTGAGCCACAGAAGATGCTTTCTGACCAATAGCTACATAAACACATATTACATTTTGCCCCTTTTGGTTGAGAATAGTATTTGTGGCTACTGCCATTTTGCCCGTCTGGCTGTCCCCAATAATTAATTCTCGTTGACCGTGTCCTATAGGGATCATGGAATCAATAGCAATAAGTCCCATTTGAAGAGGCTCATATACGGAGCATCTTGAAATAATACCTGGGGCAGGAGATTCAATTAAGCGAGGTTCGGAAGCTGAAATTTCCCCCCTCCCATCAATAGGTTTAGCCAGAGCATTTATAACACTACCCAAATAAGCCTCACTGATAGGTATCTGGGCAATTTTTCCTATTGCTTTTACAGAACTTCCCTCTTGTATCAGCAAATCGTCGCCCATTAATACAACACCAACATTATTGGATTTCAAATTTAGACCAAGGCCTATTGTACCCTCTTCAAATTCTACTAATTCGCCTGCCATGACTTCATCAAGACCATGAATACGAGCAATACTATCGCCTACTTGAAGTATGGTACCGATATTCACAATCCTTACTTCTCTATTATATTGTTCAATATGTTCACGGATAATATTACTAATTTCATCAGCTCGAAGGGTTACCGTTAGTGTCTCTTTATTCTTTTTTGGAAGCAAAAAAAAAAAAATACCTAAAGTTTCAACTAAAGCAAAAGTAGAAAGATTAATCGGTTATTTCTTCCATCACTGTGAAGATATGAATATTAGCACTAATGATACGGAAATGTAAATCACTATTCAAATAACTATTCAGAGTTCCTAGAGTTCCATGTAAGGCTTGCTAGAAAACTCATTGTCGTACTGGATTAATCGCTCTTTGTTGTTCAAAAAGAAGGGTTTCCTTTTTGTAATTTTCTAATTGTTCCAAACTATCACAAGTAGCATTAATCAAATTTACTTTTTCTCGTTCTATCTCAGAGTGTCCATTAATTCGATACTCATCTGCTTCCATTTTCACTTTTCGTAAGCAAGTTCGGGCTTTTTCAAGCTGCTCAATGGTCCCTTTACACAATTCTTCTGAATTTTGAATAGTACTCAAGATCCTCTGCTTTTGATTATCTAATAAATCATTTAATGAAAGTTGATTATCTTACTATATAATATAATTTTACGACTTCCATGATCTCTTCCCAAACCAAACATGAATCTTTCGGTTCATTTGGCTCTCACACTCAATTATTTATTTTATAAACATACAGACATTTCCATATCATTTAATGTAATGAGCCTGCCCCATCTTTTCTTCATCGAAACTGATACAAGACCAGAATGTTCTATTCTAGTAAACAAACTCTTTCGAACAAACAAAAATCTATAATTTCAGCAAAGTTGTTTCTTTATTTAATTTGTTCTTTATTAAATTTTAAATACAAATATATATAAAATACAAATATATATAAAATACAAATATATATCTATAATAGATATTTCATTTTAATATATTTGAAATAAATATTATTTGTTATTTGAAATTGAAATATTTTATTTTAATATAATTTAAATTTGTTTATGCCCTTTCTGCAAATCCAAAAAATTCTTCATTTTTATGTACATAGGTCATCGATTCGGCATTGGATAAACAGAGGCAAGGTGCCTATTTTTTTCTAATACATTTTTTTTATAGTAACTAGTAAATAGTAGAAATCATTTTATCGATATCAGTGTCTTATATCAAATAAATGATTAACTATTCATTTTAAAATGAAAATCATTTCGGTACTAATACTAAGATAGTGGTAGAAAGAATATCCATGTTATGCCTGGACTTCAAACAGTTTGGCTTTAACCATATTAATGGTCTC
The DNA here is from genome assembly GCA_005019695.1 of Trichopus zeylanicus subsp. travancoricus. NCBI lineage: Eukaryota > Viridiplantae > Streptophyta > Magnoliopsida > Dioscoreales > Dioscoreaceae > Trichopus > Trichopus zeylanicus. The sequence goes on from RXID01021553.1 coordinate 590,465, forward strand.
ACGTTATTGGTTGATAGAAACTCAAAGTTGATTTACCAATGAATCACAAAATGCTATGGTTCTTACATATATTATATTATATAATTTCTAAATGGAATTTATTCATAAGTAATTCATCGAGATTGTCCACCTTTCTTTCTTATTTTTTATTATATTTATAAATACAATAATAAATAATAAATAGAAATCTATTATATTAAAGTACTGCCGGTTGGATCTAACCTATTTTTAAAATAGACAACTCGCACACACTCCCTTTCCAAAAAATATGAATATACCAAGCACTATACTTAGATTTATTAGATTTGTTGCTAAAGTATTGGTATTAAACCCGAAACTTTCAGCGAATGGCCAGTGTTCAAAAGAAACAAAAGAATATGTTACATTTTTCATATGCTTCATATAATATAGCTAGGACTAAGAAAGAACCAAAATTCTTTTTCTATCATCTCACTTGTCTTTTTTTTTTAAATTGATTTCTTTCTTCTTTTTTTTTATTTTTCTATTTTCCATTTTCATTAATTTTATTTCTTATTTTTTTAGTGAAATTTCCAATTTGGAATAAAGTAGTATTATTGTCTTAGGTTCATGTCAATTGCGAAATATCTTCTTTGTTCTTTATTGAAAGGCTCTCTAAAAGTGAAAGTTTCTGGTGTACTAAGGATGAGAAGAAAGAAAGTGAATAGATCTATGAATTCCCCATCTTCAAATCAGTCCTACCTATGGTAGGGGTATTGTCTCAAGAAAAATAGAAAATTCTAGAAAAAATTTTCTATTCTATGAGTAAAGTCTTGCTATAATTTGATGAAACAAAGGGCAAGTCTGAGTTAATGAAATTAATGAAAAAGGTACTTTTTCCCATTTCTAGGATTACATTAAATAAAAGGATTCACAAATAAAAGTGCCAATGCCACGACCAATCCATAAATTGTTAAAGCTTCCATAAAAGCTAGACTAAGCAATCAAGTACCTTGTATTTTACCCTCTGCTTCAGGTTGCCTCGCAATACCTTCTACGGCTTGGCTTGCAGCTATACCTTGACCAACTCCAGGTCCAATAGAAGTAAGGCCTATAGTCAATCTAGCAGCAATAACGGAAGCGACAGAAATCAATGGATTCATGGTAAGTTCCTCGCACAAAAAAAAAGGTTAATAATACAATCAACCAATAAATTATTACATTTTTTCTCACTAAGATCCATGTCGGGTCGAAGTAACTAAAAATTCCAAATTATAATAAAAATATTATTGAATCAACCGAATTATCAGAACTATTTTCATATCTTATTTTTTTAGTTTCTACCTGCGATAGGTTTTTTTTGTAAATCCATATGATGCATACAACTCTAGTTATTGCACTTCTTTCTTTGGAACCATTCTTTCATCAATTCTTCATTTCCTACTCTATTCCATTCCCAAGTTCATCTATTTTTTTCATTCAATCTACACATAGTCACAGACGAAAGAGAAGAAAATTGTATTGGAATACATCTCTATATAAATAGAGGGGACTGTAAATTGTATATAAAATATATTATATAGAGATAAATAATATATAGGAATAATCCCCTATAATATAATGAATATCTAATATCAAATATACCTTTCTTTCTTCTATAACATAACTTGACCTACCACGATTATGGGTCATATATACTATACAATACTATACATACATATTTGTATCTATTATGTTCCCCAACCGAGTGGATTCTCTTGAACCATACATGAATTGAAATAAGCTAAAAAAAAGACTATTTTGTTTGAAGACTAGTTAATGATGACCCTCCATGGATTCGCCTATATAAGCCGCGGCTAAGGTTGCAAAAATAAGAGCTTGAATACCACTTGTAAATAATCCAAGAAACATGACGGGTATAGGAATTAATAAAGGTACTAAAGAAACAAGAACAACAACTACTAATTCATCAGCCAACATATTCCCGAAAAGTCGAAAACTAAGAGATAAAGATTTTGTGAAATCTTCTAGGATATTTATTGGTAAAAGGATTGGGGTTGGTTGAATGTATTTTCTAAAATAACCCAACCCTTTTTTTGTAAGACCCGCTTAAAAATATGACACTGACATGGGTAAAGCTAAAGCAACAATAGTATTTATATCATTTGTGGGGTCAGCTAACTCCCCATGAGGTAACCGTATGACTTTCCAAGGTAAAAGAGCACCTGATTAGTTAGAAACAAAAAAAAATAGGAACATAGTTCCAATAAAGGGAACCCAAGGACCATATTCTTCTCCGATTTGGGTTTTGCTCAAGTCCTGAATAAATTCAAGGATATATTCAAAGAAATTTTGACTGTCGATTGGAATGGTTTGTGGATTCCAAATATCTATGATGACTGAACATAATATGATAACAATTAGGACCCAAGAAGTGATAAGTACTTGGGCATGGATTTGCAAACCCCTATTTGCCAATAGAAATGTTGGCCTACTTCTACACCCGATATATCATAAAACCCTTTAAGTGTTTTAATAGAACATGCTATAACATTCATATTGTCCTTTGACAGAAATCGAACTTAAAAAAAAGGAATTATTTTGATTCAACCATATCTTTCTGATTTCACCCATTTTAATCCATATATTTCTATTTACAGGCAATCACATAAGATCAATATCCCTAGTACTTTACTTATTTATCTCTTTTGAAAAATTCAGGTAATAGTAACCGATCCAATAAATCTATGGAATTCCCAAATCAAATAATTAATAATTAACCTTTTTTATTTTGAATAATAATCAAGGATTTCCTATATGGCTAGAATGACCCTCACAAATTGCAAATACTAATTTGTTGAGAATTAATCAGATTGAAGCTATAGTGTCATCGTTGGCTGGGATCGAAATATCTGCGAGATCCGGGTTACTATTTGTATCGATTAAACAAATTGTCGAAATACCTAAAATGACACATTCTTGAAGAGCCATATATTCTTCTTGCTAAACAAGGATGATTACAATATCGGGCAACCCCGTCATATACTTGATATCACCCAGATATGTTTCCAAGGTAACTAATTTTCTCTTCAACATCGTTGCATCTCCTTTCGTGTTTGGGAGACGGTTGAGTTTGCCCATATTTTGCTCTGCTCTTAAGTTTTTGAACTTATGAAGTCTCATTTCTATCGTAGACCAATTCATTAACATACCACCGAGCCAATTTTTATTAACATAATGACATCGAGCCCTTATTGCAACCGATGGTACTAAATCCGCTGCTTTATTTTTGGTACCAATGATTAAAAAGCTTTTTCCTCTACTTGCTGCATCAAAAACTAAATCACAGGCTTCTGATAAAAAACAAGTAGTTCTAGTAAGATTTGTAATATGAATACCTTCACGCTTTGCAGCGATATAAGGGGCCATTCTAGGATTCCATTTCCTAGTACCATGACCAAAATGAACCCCCACTTCCATCACCTCTAGCAAATTGATGTTCCAATATCTTCTTGGCATTTTCCCCCAATTCCCTCTTTGTTTTTATTTTTTACAAAAAGATGAGATACCCTAAAAAAAGAAATAATAATAATTGTTCCAAAGGAACTTTATACCAAGGATTGCCCGTCAATACAATATGTGATACGAACCATTAATTTCTTTTAATTACTTATTTTTTTATTACCAAATCAATAGACCAGAGATAAATTAAAGGAGAAAAAAAAGTGAATCTCCTTTTAGGAATCATTAAATGCTGTAAATGATTATTCTAATGTCTCATGTAAATTGTTTGGGAGGCAAGAACAAAATAATTCTTTGTGGTGTAACAAAATATCTCTCATTTCTAATGAGAATAGATTATTCTTTTTGATTTCCAAATGAATATTTTTGTCTTGTCTTGAACGGTGCACTAATTTTTTAAATCTGGTACCAACAGGTATAATCCCCCCTAGAACAACATTTTCTTTCAAGCCTTTCAACCAATCAATACGATTTCCTAGAGCAGCTTTTGCTAAAACCCGAGTGGTTTCTTGAAAACTCGCTTTGGATATGAAACTTTGGGTATTCAGAGATGCCTGCATTATTCCCAATAAGATTGCCCAATAACAAATCGCTTCATCTAAAGCACGTCCTGCACATTCTGCTCGCAATAATTCAATGAATTCTCCTTGTGAAAATACATTAGACATTCCATCTTCTGAAATGAACACTTATATTGTTACTTAACGTACAATTAATTTATATATGTCTATTATTGATCTGTACCCCCTGGGATCGATAAACCTTTTGAATCCTATTAACCAAAGAGATACGACTTTGAGCTATGGTTAACTCAGCCCCAATCAAGAATCCCCAAGGTCTTCCGAGAATTCTTGGTATACATTTGTTCCAGCTCCCAACTCTATTTTTCAAGTTCGTCGATATGGAATCAACCGAATGCACTTCTAAGACTTGTTCCACTTTTGGCAGACCCTACGATATGTCACCAAATCTCGATTTTTCATAGTTAAATGTAACTAATGTATCTCCTTCATAAAGGATTTTCCCATAATGTCCATGAACATTTGCTCCCAGAATGGCCAAATAGGCCTTAGCTGATCTTATAACTAAGGAATCAATGTGAACAATTAGAATTTGACCAGATTTTGTTATGTCTGGTACGTATTTGAATAGACATACATTTTCACAAAAAAAATTATCCAAGGCTAATTATGGTAGATGTCTCTTCACAATAATTGTGATGGAGAAAGCACCAATTCAAAGGGAATGGATTCAAGTGGATGTTACTGCATGGATCAGGACTATAAATCCTCCTATTTTCATCTATTAAATAGTATTGAAGTACTTCAAGTACTTAGAAAGTCTGTTTAAAATGAAAATTCTCAAGTAGCAAAAATTTCTTTAACAAAATCTTATTATGAGTTACTAAATGGTAAGATGAATAAAAATTCACTATTTTAGGTACAATAGTACCTGAGGAACCTAGAAAATCCATAATTGGAATTATGGCATCTGATTCTTTTGTTACATTGTTATATTTCAAACTGTTGAATGGACCAATTTGAGAACAATTGGATGATGACAAAATTAGCAAAGATTGACATTCCTTATTTTGATTCAACAAGGTGCCCATATCGATAGTTCCTTGATGTTGGGTAAGTAATTGAATCTTCAACTTGAAAGAAAAAGGATTGATATTGGTACAATTTAATCCATTATCGGGAATCAACCTCGAACCCACCATATCATTTCTTTTTTTGGTATACGAAATAGTGGACTTGATTAAGTCAATTCTTATGAAATCACGAATCAAATCATTTGCCCTAACCTCAAAAAAGGAAGCATAAACCTCTTCTATGGAACTATTTTGTTCTTGGTCCCAATTTAATACTAAGCAAGTCCTAGCTAATTGAATACTTGTGTGAGAAATTCTCCGAATTGACTTGCCATTTCCATAAAGGATATAATTTACAGCCCTAAGTTGGACATTATTCTTTTCCTCTAAGAGGTCCTGAGGGAAAAGTGTTGCTAAATTTATCCCATCAGCTATTTAATATGTGACTATAGGCCTAACTGAAACAAAATACTTTTTCTTAGTGGGTGTGATTCGTTGAACATAGATCCAATTTTTCCCATTTTTTTTGGATTCCTTAAAATTTTTCTTTCCCCTTCTTGGTGGTATGAAAATGGCACTGTGCCTAGATATCTTATCTGTCTCTCTAGGAAAATGGATATTTCCAGAAAATATTTTCAGTTCAATACTTTTTTTTCTCTCCATTCGTACTAATCCACCTACTCGACTTCTTGTATTTAAGGTGAGTCGTGTATCTACTCCAATGAGACTATTGCTCCAAACCATTATCGATGAAGATCCAGGTAAGATATGCACTTCTTCGGGAATGAAAAAAAACTGATCTATTTTGATTTGTATTTTGTATTTCAGACTAAATTCTTTGGTTCCTCGATACTCAATCAAATCCTCTTTTTTTACAATTGAATCTACCTCTACAGTCCCATATTTAGTAATTCCTGAACTGCTTCTTCGTTATATTGAATCATCAAAATAAGCAAGAATACTATTTCTACATAAAATATCATTTATGGGTATTTCAATCAAAATACCAAAACAAGGTATTAGTTCTTTCTCTCGATCATGATCATATTGTAATGGGATGATGAATCTATTTCTTCGTGTTTTCGCCAAGAAATCTGAATTCTCTTGAAGAATAAAAGGATATATGAAATTCCAATGACCCAATCAGGTATTGAATGTTCAAGAATTTCTTTTTTTCTTACTAGAATTATCCAACAACTTATGCCTTACTCAATAATTAGTTATTGAGAGATCAGAAATATATTTTCCTTCGACAGAAAAAGAATGAAAATTCATTTGATCTTGATCCTTGTGGAGTGAAAAAGACACCATACTAGATCTACATAGACCTCCTGCTACTATCCATAAATGACTTGTTTTTGGTAATAAATGAACATTACCATATGGGTATTTGGGTGCATGGTAGACATGGGTACTCCAGTGCATTTCTCCCACGGATTCAGAATAAATATGTTTTCAGACCCTCTCTTTAAAATGAAAAGTGGATGCCCCAACATGAATCTCGGCAATCACTTGTTCTGATTCCACATATTGACCATTTTGAACTAAAATCGAACCTTTTGGTGGAATATTCACATTATGTATAATATTCGGACCCTCAATAGTTACATACACATCTATAGAACATAAAAAAGCAGGATGCCCATGATGGGTACGTGTGGGATGAACCAAATCCTCATTGAATTTGATTTTTCCACTAGAAGGAACTCGCACATGTTCAGCAGTACCGCCTGTAAATACTCCACCGGTATGAAAAGTTCTTAATGTTAGTTGAGTCTCTGGTTCTCCAATTGATTGACCCACAATAATACTTACGGCTTCTCTCAATTCAACTAGATCGCCATGAGCGTGACTCCGATTGTAACATAATTGACATATCCAAGATGTACTTTTACAAGTAAAAGTGGTTCAAATATATATCAGTTGTGCTCGGAAAATTATCAAGCAATTGGCAAGTCCAATCCCAACCTCTTGATTTTGAACGGCAATGCATCATGGACACATATATATATCGTCTGCTAATACACAACCAATTAGTGTTTGGAAAAAAAATATTTCCATCATCCTCCCTTTTTGAGGACTCAGGAAAATACTTCGAATAGTACCACAATCTATTCTACATACAATAATGTGTTGAACTACTTCAATGAGTATACGTGTGAGGTATCCAACATCTGATGTTCACACAATAGTATCTAAAATGCCTTTGCAGGCTCCATAGCAAGAAATTATATATTCCATCAAAGTCCCTCGCATAGATTGCTTTAAATGGGTAAATCAATCATTTGTCCTTGAGGATCCAACATTAATCCTCTCATACCCACCAATTGGTGTACCTGAGATACATTTCCTAGAGCTCCTGAAAAGGACATTAAATGGACTAGATTAGAAGGATCAGTCATCCGAAAATTAGGATTCATTTCTTATCTCAAATATTCACTGGTAGCATACCATATCTCAATGGATTGACATAATTTTTCTACCGTGTGTATGTTCGCATAATGATAGTATTTTCCAAAAGAAAATGTTCAGTGTCTTGGACTAACCATTCCTTAGAAGGTATTGTTAAAATATCATAAATTCCTAATGAAATAGACATAGCAATGGCTTGCTAAAAACCCAGAGTCTTCGATTGATCCAGGATATGTGATGCATATGCCATTCTGAAATGATCTATTAATATGCTAATAAGTTGTTTCATAGCAGTTCCATCTATCACTTTATTGTGAAAGACCAGATCAGCCTGTTCTGTCATAAATACCCCCATATTACGCTTAATAGGATTCCACAATGGACCTGATTCAATGATTCGAAAAGTTCCTTCCCTTAACCTTAATTCATGTAGAAATTTGGGAATTTTGATACCGACGAAACTGGAGAGAATCGAATTCCCAGACACAGATATCAACTAATCTAATTTCTTAGTTTAGATAGCGTATGAGTAGGCCCGAGAAAACCCCTATATAGCTTCTTCCATTTCTCAATAAAAAGAAATATGACCAATTGTGGTTCGAATGTATATACAATGAATTTCTGTTTTTACACTTCTTACAATCAGATAGTTCCTATAAATCTCTTTATAAGTATCCAAAGATTCATATTGAATTTCGATAGGAACTTCTTTTGAGCCAATGACATGTTGATCTAGTCACCACCGGAGCCATAAAGGACTATCTAAATCGATTTGTTTTTGCTCATAAGCTCCAAGTGCATCATAGGAACTACAAAATACATCGCTTTCATGTACTTATACTTATTCTTATTATTGTCAACTATTTTGTTTTGAGAATTTCTGCAATTATATGTATTATACCTATTTCCACAAATACCTCGACGATTCCCAATTGTTAATACATAGAGTCCAATAAGCATATCTTGAGTTGGTGCGGGAATGGGATCTTCAATAGCTGGAGACAAGAGATTCGTATGAGAAAACATAAGTAAATGAGCCTCCGCTTGAGCTTCCAAAGATAAAGATATGTGAACAGCCATTTGGTCCCCATCAAAGTCTGCATTGAAGCCTCTACAAACTAATGGGTGTAAACAAATAGCACATTCCTCCACTAAAATGGGTTGGAAGGCCTGTATACCCAATCTATGCAAGGTTGGTGCTCTATTCGACAATATAGAATGTCCCCGCATAACTTCTTGAAGTATTTCCCATACAATTGGTTCTTTTTCCCAAATTTGACTTTTAGCAATCCCTATGTTAGAAGCAACATGTTGTCTGATTAAATCATGAATTACAAATGTTTGGAAAAGCTCTATTGCTATTTGACGAGGTAATCCACATTGATGTAATGAAAGTGAAGGACCCATGACAATGACGGAATGCCCCAAATAATCGACCCATTTGCCAAGCAAAGTCTCATGAAATCTTCCCTCTTTGCCTTCAATTACATCAGAAAATGACTTGTAAACTTTATTATGACCATCTTTCATCGGTCGTCCACGGATCCCATTATCAAGAAGTGTATCTACTGCTTCTTGTACCAATTTCTCTTGACACATTACTAATTCACCTGGCGTAGATCTACTTGTTGCTAATAGATTGGTAAAAGTATTGTTCTGATAGATAACTCTTTTATAGAGTTCAGTAATATCCGAACTCATTAGTTTACCTCCATCTATCTGAATGATTGGTCTCAACTCTAGAGGAAGAACTAGTAATAGGCGCAAAATCATCCATTTTGGTTCTACATTTGTTCGAATAAAATGATTAGCTAATTCCATGTGTTTAACCAAAAAATCCTTTCTTCTTCGAATTTTTCTATCTTCCCATTCATTTCCAGTTCCAATTGCCTCCTCGTCTCCTAATTCCTTCCATTCTACAAATGAATTATCTATAATAATTTTCAAATCCAAATCTGCTAATTGTTCTATGATAGCACTTGCTCCCATCGTAATTTCTCAATTTTGAAATGTCTCGAAGCTTTGGGTAGTAAAAAAAAGTGGAATGCTATATTTCTAGGATTGGATTCATATTCGAATGAACCTCATAATCAAAAGAAAGTTGGTTTTTTAGATATGAGCCTAGCAAAAGAAAAATTGATATAGGTTTCTATAGGATTGGATTCCCCCCTTAAAAATTGGACGTGAAGGTTTCCTCTCATTCGGCTCAAGAAGTTATAGCAAATAAAGAAAAAGAAAGAGGGGTGAAATTTTGTTCAATAAAACCCTACAAAGGCTAAAGGCTACTCGTTACTCAAGTTCCCAGTGAGGACTAATCTTTCATTAATTCATTCTTGTTTTGACTTTTTGAATTACTTAAATTCAATTTACAATTCATTTACGGTAAAAAAGAAAATGTGAAATTATTAAGTAGTCTACTTCCCTCCAAATGTTGAATCCGCTTAAACTTTTAAAGTTAATACTTTGGGACTCATAAGGGATTTACTTGTCTATATATCATCCCATTCGATCTTTTCAGGCCCTACTCACCTCGATGGTGCTTATGCCATTAAGTCCCTTGAAGCATATATGCGATAGATAAACTTCTGTAACCATGCCATAGTTACTTGCTTGAACAGAATCTCTTTCTAAAAGAAATGGAATGGCTAATTCCATGAAAAGTTTTTTTTTCACGAGGTAAAATTAGTAATTCCATTCCTATTTATCTGTTAGGGAATCGACCATGGATCAATTCCCTTTTTTTGGAAGTATTGAATACATGCAACATTCTGAGCTTCATGTTAGTCCTTCCAAGACACATGTCAGAGCAGGGATATCCCAATCAGATTGAATAAGATGACAGTTTCTCAATTTGAATCTATAAAATGCAAATTTCGATCAAATCACACATCACAATATACTAGGCCTTCTAATTCCTTAAGTGATTTATCTAAAAGATTTGCCACATAACTAGGAAGTCATTTCAAATACCACACATGAGTCACTGGACATGCGAGTTTGATGTATCCCATTTGATATCTTTGTATCCAAGAATCAACAAACTCCACCCCACATTGTTCACAAAACTTTGGGTCATCTTTTTCAGCCCTGATCACTCAATAATTTCCACAAGCACAAACACTTTTTATAGGTCCAAAGATTCATTCACAAAACAATCCATATTTTTCTGGTTTATTGGTTTTGTAATAAAAAGTATAGGGTTTTGTCACCTGCCCAACCATCTCTCCATTAGGTATGATTTTGTTGACCCAAGCCTTTATTTTTTGGGGAGAAATTGGTCCAATTCGAAGTTGTTGATGTTTATACCGGTTGATCATAGAATAGAAATTTGGATTCATTCAGATCAAGCTTCCTTCCTATTAATTTGGAAGTTCTTCTCAGATACAAGGAAATGATTCAGTTCTAGAGACAAAGATCATAATTCTCGAATGAGCAATCGAAAAGATTCTAGAGCATCCTCGGGGTTAGGTACTGTTCCTCCAATAATTGTAGTACCAAGTACCTCTTGACGATCTTTGATATGATCAGATTTATAAGTAAGCATCTCTTGTAAAATATGAGCAGCACCAAATCCCTCTAGAGCCCAAACTTCCATTTCTCCTACTCGTTGTCCCCCTTGCTTGGCCCTTCCTCTAAGGTGTTGTTGTGTAACAAGTGCGTAATGTCCACTAGAATGTCCATGGATTTTATCATCAACTTGATGGATTAATTTTAGGATATAGGGTTTTCCTATTAGATCAGGTTGTTCAAAAGGATCTCCTATTCTTCCATCAAATATTATACTTTTTCCCGGATACTCCGGTTCAAATACCCATGGATTTTTTGTTTGCTTACTAGCTGAATATAATTCAGAAAAGACTAGTTTTCTCGAAGCCTCTTGCTCATATCTTTCATCAAAAGGTGCTATTCTATAATGTCTCTTTAGGTGGTCCCCCGCTAACCCGAGCGAACATTCAAATATCTGTCCCACGTTCATTCGTGAAGGTACTCCTAATGGGTTGAAAGCCATATCAATGGGTGTTCCATCTTGCAAATAGGGCATATCTTGTCTAGGCAAAATTTTTGAAATGATACCTTTATTCCCATGCCTTCTAGCTACTTTATCACCTACTTTGATTTCACATTTTTGTAAAATAGATATACGAATCATCTCTGGATTATAACTAGAACTACCCTTTTTTTGAATCCATCTCACATCAATAACTCGACCCCTTCCACCTATAGGTAGTTTTAGAGAAGTTTCTTTTGCAATGGAAACCTGAATGCCAAGTATGGCTCGTAATAATCTATCTTCTAGGGCATACGACAATTCGTTCACAGCCGAGGCATTAATTTACCTACTAAAATATCACCTATTTCTATCCATGATTAAAGCATCACAATTCCATTTCTGTCTAAATTGTGGAGTAAATGAGCCTCTATATATGGTATTTCATTATTGATTCTTTCAGGGCCTTGACTTGTCACATGTGTCTTAATTTCATATTTATGAATGTAAAAAGAAGTATAAATAGCTTCATATACCAGACATTCACTAATTAGTACTGCATCTTCAAAATTATAGCCTTCCCATGGCATATGAGCTACTAATACATTTTTTCCTAAAGAGAGTTCCCCACCAAGTGTAGCTGCACTGTCCACTAAAATTTATCCCTTTTTAATGCATTTACCCCATGAAACCTAAGGTTTTTGATACATACAAGTATTTTTGTTAGAACATTGATACATAACTAATGGAATGCTCATAGTGTCCCCATTACTTGAGAAAATGATCTTGTGGGTATCAGCATAACCAATCTTTCCCTCCCATTCAGCTATAGCTGAAACACCAGAATCTAGAGCTGTTTGGCCTTCCAGTCTAGTTCTAACAATGCACTTCTCGGATTGAGAAAGTGATCTGCTTGACATTGCATATTAGAACTCATTAAAGCTCTATTTGCATCATTATGCTCAATAAAAGGAATGAGAGAAGCTCCAATAGAAAAATATTGGAAGGGAAAAATGCTTCTAAGATGAATCTGTTCCCACGAGATGGTTAGAAATTCTTGACGATATCAGGCTGGAACAAATTGTTCTTCTTGAATACCATAGTTTAAGGCCAAAGAATTTCCTGCTGCTACCATATAATATTCATCTCTACTTGATGATAAATAAATCATATGTGCGTTTTTTGATCTCTCAAATATTTCATAAAAAGGACTCTCTATAGATCCCCAATGACCAATCCTCACATGAATAGCTAAGGATCCAATAAGTCCAACATTGATTCCTTTAGACGTATCAATTGGACAAATACGTCCATAGTGACTAGGATGAATATCCTGTATCCGAAAACTAGCAATTCACCCTGTCAAACCTCAAGGGCCTAAAAAACTCAACCTCTGCCCATGAACAATTTTGGTCAATGGATTAGTTTGATCCAAAACTTGATATAAAGGGTGTAAGCCAAAAAATGATTCATAAGTGGTTGTTAATGAAGTTGAAGTTATCAAATTTTGGGGAGTCGGTATCAATTTACGCCTAATTGATCCACATATAGTTTCTCAAACTGCATTTTCTAAATGAACAAGAGCCAATCCGAATTGATCCTGTAATAGATCTTCTACAGAATGAATACGTTTATTTTTCAAGTGATTCATATCATCAAGCGTACCCATTCCAAATTTCATTTCAATCAAATGATCCGTAGTAGCTAATATATCTCGTGGTAATAAAAAAGTATTGTTCTAAGGTATATCAAGATTTAGTTTCCAGTTCATATTTCATCAACCAATCCTTCCTAATTCACATCTTTGTTGAAAAAATTCCTTTTGTAATTCCTTACATAAGGACTCTGAAAATATCGGATCCCCACCTACACAAGCAAATTGTTGGTAAAACTCTAAAATAGCACTTTCTTTTGACCCAATCTTTTTTTTTTCTTATCATTCAGGAAAGACAAGAAAATTTCAAGGTAACAAATATTATCTAGATTTCTCTTAGATTCGAACCCATAGCCGATGATAGAACTAGAATAGATATTTTTTGTTTCCTACTCACACGGGCCCATATCCTTGCTTTTCTATCAATTTCAAATTCCAATCTTCCTCGGCAATCTGATATTATAGTACTAGTATGAACAGAAATTCCCTTATGGTCTAATTCTGAATGATAAACAATGTGACTTTGCAATATTGATTGATCACAATTCTCTATATTCCATTTACTATAGAGGTTCTGAGTGAATTCATTAAAGGAATGGTTCCAATAAAAATGATTTATTCTCGCATAGCTATACTAGCTTTCCAAATTAATCCAGTGGGTACATATAATTCAAAAGAATATGTGAGTAATTCATACACAACATCTCTTTCTTTTATTAAGGGTTCTACCAATTGATATGTTTCCACAAACAGTTGAAATTTGATTTCTTGATCTCTATCTTCAATTTTAGGAAACTTATGAAGTTCTTCCATCAAGCCCTATTAATTAACCTACAAAATCCCTCAAATTGGATCTGATTAAATCCAGTCATTGTACACATTTCCCCATTTTGATCCCAGAGCATTTTAATCTTAAATTTCTTCTTTATCAAAAAATCCCCCACTCTTCATCGAACTATATGAATAGATCTAGCAATGATGGAATGTATTTTCTATTTATTGAATCACATAAAATTTTAGGCAACACCCATATATGTCTTTTATTCATATGTATCAAGTGAGAGGAGATGAAGGAATGAAGAATATTTTTGATAGGTACAAATAGAAATGAGTTGATAAAATATTCTTCAAAAAAAACCTGCCACTTACCTTACAGACACTTATAAAGTGTTGTATAGAATATCAAAATGGATCTCTACCTATTATGTATGATATTATGATCAAATTGGGTAGCAAAAAATAAATGGATTCAGAATTTAAATTAAATTTAAATCCACTTCCATTTTTTATGATTATGAATGCGATAAAGATAGAATAATTGGTTAATGTTCAAAAAGAATTCACGGATTCTTTTTTTATAGTAAAATTTATAGAATACAATTGAGGAATAGAATAGTATTTAGTAGGTGTATGGTGATCCAATATAGTTATCTAGCAATCTTCATATTGTATTCTTTTATTGTAGTTTTATTTTCGCAACCTAAATATGGAGTAGGTCACACTATATCATAATTCCTTTTTTTTTTTCAATATATCCAATGAAAAAGCATAAGGGTTTTCTACTTTCTACTTCTCTACAGGGATATGTGCATAAGAGGAAGACCCCACTCAATACAATCAATATCTATGTAATAATTTCTATTCTAGGGTTTAGATAGACACATATATATTGTTATAATAAAAATGGAAAATGATCTATTATTCAAAATAATTTAATTTATACTGATTAGTCGTAAATCGACTTGCTTTTCTTATGGAATTTTGCTTTCCTTATGCCATTAAGGGAACACAGTTTGTCCTAAATTTTGCAATCTGTGAACGTAAATATATTTTTCTCTTTTCTTTTTATTGAAAAAAAGGGAAAGGAAATTTTTTTTTAAACAGGATGTATGTTTTAAGATACAATCAATCGAAGAGAATAATCTAAATGGGATTCAATAAAAAAGATATGGGGATGGATTAATTTAGGGATATAATGGGATTCAAGATCCAAATATAAAATATAAAAAGGAGGTTCTTTGTAATTTCATAATTTCCAAAAGAATTATTAGTAATAGAATATGGATAATACTTTTATCCATTTTTTATTAGATTTGGCGGCATGGCCAAGTGGTAAGGCGGGGGACTGCAAATTCTTTATCCCCAATTCAAATTTGGGTGTCGCCTAATCAACTCAACAAAAGACTTGAGATTTCATATCTTGGTGATTGTTCGATGAATTCTTGACCCACAAAAGTAGGGACAAAGGGTTAGGCCCATTGATACTGGGGATACTGGATTTTTAGGATATGTAGGTAAATTCTATATCTATAAAAGACTGTCAATTTTTTCGGTGTTTTTGTACATGTCCCAAACCAATATCAACAGAGATGAAACAACTTCCTCCATTTTTTTGCTAAATAAAATGGAATCAAACAAATAATTAGTGAGAGTCAATTTGGGGATTTAGAACTATTAAAGTAAGGGGTCGGAAATCCTATAAACTAAAGGACTCCCCATTTTTTTCTTCCAGTATTGAAGAAAGCATTATACGAAAGACTATCCAAAACTTCATAATTATCTTACACTACCTTAGTATAGGTAGTGTTTATTGATTCTATCTAGAATTAGATTGGATAGGGTATAATCTAATGGGAAATCAATTTAGGAGTTGTGGAAAGGACCAAAAATACTTTATATCAAGACTCACTAGAAGTTTTGAGTGCTCAAATATTCAAACAGGGTGTCTATGTCACCTTTTATTTTATTCTTTAGAGATAGCCTTAAGTCAGAATCCTTATCCTTTTTTTTTTGACTATGCCCCATTAATTTTACTATAATTATTGATCAATAAAATAATTCCTTCATAGAGATAGGAGGTATAATTTGACATGGATATAGCAAGTCTCGCTTGGGTTGCTTTAATGGTAATCTTTTCATTTTCCCTTTCACTTGTAGTATGGGGAAGGAGTGGGCTCTAGGGTATAATTGATTACTCCATTTGGTAATCAAATTGTATTAATTCTTTACTTTAATTGATCACTTTCCAAAACCTTAACTCTTTCAAAATTATACTGAATTACAATAAAAAAATACAATAATGAATAATAATCATTCAATCAAAGAATGAATGATTACCATAGTTGTATTTCGAGACTCAAATCTACATATAATAGAAAATTTTTTTCCAATGGAATTCTTCCTAAATATTCTATTTTGATGCACCAGTTTTTAGTTCTTAATAAAATAATGGATATTAAATGAGAAAAAGCAATCCCTATTGCTTTTCTTTATTTTTTTCCTCCTTTCTTTATTTTTTTACTATTCTAAGAAAAAGTTGTTCTACTATTATGATGATATATACTTGCTACTGGAAACGGCTAGAGATTCGATTATCAAACGAGGTCCTGCATAAGAAAATAGGAGTTTCCATGCATTCTACTCCTTTTCCAATCCTGAAGAAGTTAGTTACCATAGAACTCCGTGGATTATTTGTTTATAGTTCAATTGATGACTTCTTGTCTTGAGATGGGAATCCACAAAATATTGCTTTTCCTTCGTTTCTTTTTTTTATAGTATATAGTCATACTATTCTTGATTCTTTTGAATGAAAAGAAACCTAGGAATTATAAGAGTTGAGTTAGGCTTCCATTATTTTGTTTGGATTGATCGAAATCCGTACAAATTGATCTATTGAAGAAAATAAAATAAAATAGAAAAGGCTATTCAAATTTATAGATGTACATCTAATATATGAGATATATATTATCCTATGATCTATATAAATTAAGATCTATATAAAGCCTATATCTGTATACAATACAACTTTAACTAAAAATACTATACAAACAACTATAGAATAGAGGATAGTATGGTAGAAAGAACTAGAATAATATTCTAGTTCTTTCTACCATACTACCTCACATAGTATCCCAGATACTTCTGATTCCACCCCTAATCATTTAAGCCTTGGAGTTTGAATCCCTTTCTTTCATTCTTCAATCATTGATAAGAACTAATAATTCAACATTTAGTCAAATTAATCATTTTGACTGACTGTTTTTATGTTGATGATAAGTAAAAAAGTAGTAGGAACTAGAATAAACAATTTAGTAGCAATAAATGCGAGAATATTGACTTCCATAATCTCATTATTTTTTGTTTCACAATAACGCGGGATCTAATCCCATAGAAATGAGAAAATGTAATTCCTGTAAATTCACTGGGATGAATTGAATCCTGTGATACTGAATCAGATCAATATTATGAATAATAATATTTGATGTATCAAATTGATTCATCGTTAAGATTTGAATAGTATGACATAACATAGGAAAATTTTATCCATAAAAAATAGGAGGATACTCAAAAAATAAAATACCAAAGAAGATCCTTTTATTTATTTTTTGAGTAAATTTGTTGGAATATTAAACTTTTATAGTTAACTTTAACTTGCCCTTTTCCATCTCACTTTTATTCTTTGGGATATGTATATAACCTATAGAATAGAAGTCATATGGTATTTATATTTTATATGGTAATTGTATGTAAAAGTATAAAAAAGACGGTACGTGGTAGGTTATAGAAAAAAGTATAAGACAAAAAATTCAATGGGAATTTGGAATGAGAATGAAATAGATTGTTTCCAATTAGTAATTGAGAAAACACAAAGAAAGTCATAGCTAAGCTAGAAAAAGTGTGATTTAACCCAAAAAAAATACTCTTCCGAGATAATTATGGTATGTACATTCTCTATCGTACAATAAATCAATACAATTTGTGTATGTACTCCTACTATACTAAAAATATCGGCATTCTATTACATTTCATTGATCAAGAACAATCAAAAAAGAAAGTAAAACATATATCTCTTACCATACTTAATTTAATATTAATACTACCACTTGTACCTACTCATGTCTCTCCCCAATCAATCAGTACTGGGGCAAGAAATGGAAATTTATGTATTTGTCTGATGATAAAAAACAAAAGAAATAAAGATCAGAGGGAATTATATTTTGATGGCTGTCTCCTTTTTATTTTCACATAAAATAGAGAGATAATGGTCCTAGTTTGGGACTGACGGGGCTCGAACCCGCAACTTCCACCTTGATAGGGCAGTGCTCTGACCTATTAAACTATAATCCCGATGAGGTCTATGATGGCATACATATTCTTAATGTTTCAGGATCATCAATCTAGATCATTAGAAAGATCAAAATGGATGAGACAAACATATGGATAGAGCAAAAAAATGGATTCTTTCTCTTTATTTCTATGTATTGGACACTTCTGAAGGTTATATCATACTCGTGGGACGATGAATTTTTGGGCCAAGTTGGATTTGAACCAGTGTATACATATTGCCAACAAATTTATAGTTCGTCCCCATTAACCACTTGGGCATCAACCCAAGAAGAATTAATTCTAGGCTTATTGATAATCTAATCCATGATCAACTTCCTTTTGTAGTACCATACCCCTAGGGAAAGAGAGATGCCCTGAACCACTAGACGATAGGGGCATATCGGCCCAACCACCATCATACTACCATGATAGTATGAACAGTTTTTTGGAATTGTCAATATAATCTAATGTAATGACTAGATTCGAATCCGAAGAGTCTTTCCTAATTTTAGGATGATACTATAGTAAGAGTAAGAATTTTCTTTTTTATATTCAAAAAATTTGGTTTGGGATATGAATCAAATTCCATCATCACATGATTTAATAAGAATATCTTGCATTTTTTTATGTTAATGTTAGATTGGTACACATATCGATCAAGTCAATCTTGTTCTGATTGATTACAAGTGATATCAGTCTTCAAACAATTCACTACATTTATTTTATTTATTTAATTAAATAACATTTATTTATTTCAATATAATTCTATTAAATAATAATATTAATAATATTAAATATTAATACCCAATTAGCAATTACTACTAGGCAACTCCCATTTTTTGTTCTTGAATGAGTATCTATATATGTACATATATAGATATATGCAGTAAACTCATAATTGAAGATGGCTAATTCATGAATTAAAAAGAATAGGCCCTTTTAACTCAGCCGTAGAGTAACGCCATGGTAAGGTGTAAGTCATCGGTTCAAATATGATAAAGGGCTTTTCCACTAAACTTAAGCTTAATCTTTAATCTTCATTTTTTTGCAGAGAATAGAAGTTGATACCTCTAGAAACAAGTAAAAGGGTAACTACTATATTATTATAATCAATTCTTATTATTGAAAGCTATAGTTACAAAGTTGAACAATTAGTAATTAATAATTGTACTGAGTATACATTGTAGTAACATAGTAGTCCTCTTCATGTCTCATTATTCAAATTATCTTGGGACATAAAAATTATTCTAGATATCCAATCCTAATTATTAATCACAAAACCAATCTATTCCTAATTGTTCCTATCAAACCCACTGTAGAATTTTGAATCAAAAAAGTAAGTGAACCTGACCCATTGAATCATGACTATATCAACTATTCTGATATTTAAATTCGATATACATTAAATTGTAGAAGTGGATTTTATTTATTTCCTTTTCCTTGGACCATGCAAAAATTTGTTAGTATTTTTCCGATCTTATCTTTTTGTTATTGGATGCTCTTCCATAGAAAAAAATCATTATTCTTTTCCTCTACAGATAAATATTATGAAAATCTCTTTTGCAATATTTTTATTTGATTCCAGAATTATATATTCTATTGTTTTTTTTATTACAAAAATGCAATAGCGAACAAATGTAAGAACAGAAAAGGGCTTTCATTTCAAGTCTACTATTATTTAATATTAATATTAAATTTAGGGGCAAAGAAAAAATAAGGAATTTTCTTTTTTTTGCCCCTTACTTAAAAGATATACTCAGTGGTATGAGTCATAGGACAATTCAAGATTCAAATTCATATTCTCATTAACTTATTTTATTAAGTTAAGAATGGGATAAGAATGGAAATAGTAAGGTCTAATTGAATCGAACTCATGGATTTACCTAGGTTGCTATGTGTTCCAATAGAAAAGAAGAATTTGTATCCTTGAAACCTGTCATAAAAGGCATTGAATAAGGAATTGCCCATAGAAAATTGAACTGTTGTATGACCCGAAAATGATATGAGGTGTTCGAAAATGGTGAAGTAATTGAATAGGAGGATCACTATGACTATAGCCCTTGGTAGATTTACCAAAGAAGAAAAGGATTTATTTGATATTATGGATAATTGGTTATGGAGGGACCATTTCATTTTTGTAGGTTGGTCCGGTCTATTTCTCTTTCCTTGTGCTTATTTCACTTTAGGAGGTTGGTTTACAGGTACAACTTTTGTAACTTCGTGGTATACCCATGGATTGGCCAGTTCCTATTTGGAAGGTTGTAATTTCTTAACCGCTACAGTTTCTACTCCTGTGAATAGTTTAGTGCACTCTCTATTGCTACTATGGGGTCTTGAGGCACAAGGAGATTTTACTCATTGGTGTCAATTAGGTGGCCTGTGGACTTTTGTTGCTCTCCATGGTGTTTTCGGACTAATAGGTTTCATGTTACGTCAATTTGAACTTGCTCGATCTGTTCAATTGTGACCTTATAATGCATTTGCATTCTCTACTCCAATTGCTATTTTTGTTTCTGTATTCGTGATTTATCCATTGGGTCAATCTGGTTGGTTCTTTGCACCCAGTTTTGGCGTAGCAACTATATTTCGATTCATCTTCTTTTTCCAAGGGTTTCATAATTGGACATTGAACCCATTTCATATGATGGGAGTTGTTGGAGTATTAGGCTCTGCTTTGCTATGCGCTATTCATGGTGCTACCGTAGAAAATACTTTGTTCGAAGATGGCGACGGTGCAAATACATTCCATGCTTTTAACCCAACTCGAGCTGAAGAGAGTTATTCAATGGTGACTACTAACCACTTTTGGTCCCAAATATTTGGGGTTGCTTTTTCCAATAAACATTGTTACATTTCTTTATGTTATTTGTACCAATAACCGGTTTATGGATGAGTGCTCTTGGGGTAGTCGATCTGGCTCCGAACCTATGTGCCTATGATTTCATTTCCCAAGAAATCCGTGCAGCAAAAGATCCTGAATTTGAGACTTTCTACACCAGAAATATTCTCTTAAATGAAGGTATTCATGCTTGGATGGTGGCTCAAGATCAGCCTCATGAAAACCTTATATTCCCTGAGGAGGTGCTACCCCGTGGAAACACTCTTTAATGGAACTTTAGCTTTAGCTGGTTGTGACCAAGAAACTACCGGTTTTGCTCAGTGGGTTGGGAATGCTAGACTTATAAATTTGTCTGGCAAACTACTTGGGGCTTACGTACCCCATGCCAGATTAATTGTATTCTGGGATGGAGTAATGAACCTATTTGAAGTGGCTCATTTCATACCAGAGAAACCCATGTATGAACAAGGGTTGATTTTACTTCCACACTTAGATACTCTGGGTTGGGGAGTAGGTCCTACATTATAGCTACTATCTGGAATACTTCACTTAATTTCTTCTACAGTCTTAGGCTTTGGTGGTATTTATGGAAAGATAGAAATAAAATGACTAAAATTTTAGGTATTCACTTAATTTTGTTAGGTATAGGTGCTTTTCTTCTAGTACTCAAGGCTCGTTATTTTGGTAGTGTATACGATACTTGGGTGCCAGGGGGAGGAGATGTAAGAAAAATTACCAACTTGACCCTTAGTCCAAGCATTATATTTGGTTATTTATTAAAATCCCCTTTTGGGGGAGAAGGCTGGATTGTTAGTGTAGATGATTTAGGAGACATAATTGGAGGGCATGTATGGTTAGGTTCCATTTGTATACTTGGCAGAATTTGGCATATCTTAACCAAACCGTTTGCATGGGCTCTCTGTGCATTTGTATGGTTTGGAGAAGCTTACTTGTCTTATAGTTTAGGTGCTTTATCTATCTTTGGTTTCGTCACTTGTTGTTTTGTCTAGTTCAAGAATATCGCCTATCCTAGTGAATTTTACAGACCCACCGGACCAGAAGCTTCTCAAGCTTAGGCATTTACTTTTCTAGTTAGAGAACAACATCTTGGGGCTAACGTGGGATCCGCCCAAGGACCTACTAGTTTAGGTAAATATCTAATGCGGTCTTCGACCAGAGAGATTATTTTTGAAGGGGAAACTATTTGTTTTTGGTATCTCCATGCTCCTTGGTTGGAACCTCTAAGAGGTCCCAATGGTTTGAACTTGGGCCAGCTAAAAAAAGATATACAACCTTGGCAAGAATGATGTTTGGCAGAATATATGACCCATGCTCCTTTAGGTTCGTTAAATTTTGTTGGTGGCATTGCTAAAGGAATCAATCATGATTTGGAACCTATTCTTTCTATGAACCCTCTTAGCTAAGATTTTTTAGCTAAGATTTTCTTATACTTATATATATATTCATTCCACTTTTTTCTGTTCTGGCTCGCCTAAGTGAGATAGCCGAGCCATTCCCTTTTATGATAGTGGGCCAGACCAAATGAATAAAGAAACAAATTTATTCAACAAATAAAAACAAAAGGAGAGAGGGGGATTCGAACCCCAAAAATTTCTTTGTTCAAAACTATTCCCGTTTTCAAGACCGGAGCTATCAACAACTTAGCCATCTCTCAGATGGGTAATCTGTATTTTATTACTATGAATAGAACATAACCATATGAAGTGATACACTAACTATCTATACTGTAGAAACATCCCAGATGCGAATCTATATTTCTATGTATTTATCTATATACTGCATATATACATGTATATATATACACATAATCCACTATGTCTGTTTGTGGAGTAAATACTAAACTCCCCCTGACCATATGCTTGAATAAAAAAAATAAAATAAAAGAAAGTGTAATAAGTTCTAAAGAATCAATTGATTCGCAGTCGAATCCCTACATGATTTTACTAAGCCAAGGATCAAATGAAATGGTATAGTTTATAGTTCATTTGTTGGTAACTTGGGGGATTACAAAAATGACTATTGCTTTCCAATTGGTAGTTTTTGCATTAATTGTGACTTCATCAATCTTACTAATTAGTGTACCCATTGTATTTGCTTCTTCTGAAGGCTGGTCAAGTAACAAAAATGTTGTATTTTCAGGTACATCATTATTGATTGGATTAGTCTTTCTAGTAGCTATCCTTAATTCTCTTATTTCTTGAATTTCTTTGGATCCAAAAATTCCACTCCTTTTTTAAAAAGTATTGTGAAAGATATTAAGATTCAATCTGAAGTATCTGAGTATTTGGCCCTGCACAAATATGATCTAGATGCATATATGATATATCATATATGCATCGACATATGCATGTGTATCAAAAAGGAAGAAAATGCAGATATGGTTGAATGGTAAAATTCCTCTTTGCCAAGGAGAAGATGCGGGTTCGATCCCCACTATCTGCCCATAGTGAAGTAATATACTTCTTAATAAAACTTCAATTTAAGAAAAAAACTTGGTATAGTTGACTACAATAGTATTGTAGTTCTATCTTCCTCCTTTTTATCTCCCATGCAAACAAAAAATGTTGTGGAGATAGGATTTGAACCCGTGACTTCAAGGTTATGAGCCTTGTGAGCTACCAAACTGCTCTACTCCATGCTAAAGAATTGGGAACTAATAGACGAAGAAAGATTAGATATGCCTCTCTACCATATCTATACAAATACAATAGTCTATTTATACAGAATGGTAAAGAGGGCCCCTCTATGATCTATGATCATAGAGATTTATACAAATATGAAATGCTATTTTTTTTCCTTTACCAACTTGATCTTATTGTGCCCGGTAACAAACATTCATGAACCATTTCTTAAAGTATGTGTCCGGATAACCCAAAGTCTCAATAGTTACCTCTAGGCCTTCCAGTCAAAAAACAACGTCGATGAAGACATATAGGTGCACTATTACATGGTGGAGATTGCAATTTTCTATGAATTTCCCATTTTTCACTCAATGATAGAACTTTGCTTATTTCTTTTTTTGAAGATCAACAAATCAAATGATATTTCTATTCCAACTGCCATTTCTTCCCCCTATGGATCAAAGTTTTTTGCCATAATGTTCAGTTCCTATTATTATCAATGATAGAGTTCGGGTCCTAGATGTAAAAGAAAATAGAAGAAGGTCGATCTCCCTCCCTCTCCATTGAAAGAAATGAGATTGTTGCTGATACAGTACAAAAAAAAAACTAAATTAACCAATTTTTCCAGATGTAGAGGCAATCAAGAAAGCTGCATAAGTAAATATATAACCTACTGAAAAGTGGGCCAATCCAACCAATCTTGCTTGGACAATGGAAAGAGCCACTGGCTTATCTCTCCACTAAATCAAATTAGCCAAAGGTGTGTGTTCATGAGCCCATGCTAAAGTTTCAATCAATTCTTGCCAATATCCATTCCAGGAAATTAAGAACATAAATCCAGTAGCCCAAACAAAATGTCCAAATAAAAACATCCACGACCACATGGATAAAATATTCATACCAAAAGAATTATATCCATTGATAAGTTGTGAAGAGCTCAATCATAGATAATCTCTTAACCATCCCATCAAATAAGTGGAGGATTCATTAAATTGTGAGAGGTTACCCTGCCATAATGTGATGTGTTTCCAATGCCAATAAAATGTCACCCATCCAATGGTATATAACATCCAGAAAATTGCCAAATAAAATGTGTCCCAACCGGAAATATCACAAGTACCACCGCATCCTGGGCCGTCACAAGGAAAACTATAACCAAAATCCTTTTTATCTGGCATTAGCTTAGAACCACGTGCATCTAAAGCACCTTTTACTAAAATCAATGTAGTTGTGTGCAAACTGAGAGCAATAGCATGATGGACCAAGAAATCTCTAGGACCTATAGTTAAGAAGAGTGAATTACTATTCTCATTAATAGCATTCAACCAGCTGGGTAACCATATGTTTCGATCCGCATTGAATGCTGGGCCATTCGTTGAAGATAAGAGTACATTGAACCCATACAAAGTCTTACCATGAGTAGATTGTATCCATTAGCCAAATATGGGTTCGATCAAGATTTGTTTTTTCGGAGTACCAAAAGCGAGCTTGACGTTGCTATGAACATAAAGTCTCAAAGTATGGAATCCCAGAAATAGGCTAGCCCAGCTTATAGCTTCTTTATGGTCTAACATTCTTGCTAATACATTATCCTCATTCTGTTTCAGATTATAATCTCTAATGAAGAATATAGCTCCATGAGCAAAGGCTCTTGTCATGATGAATCCTGTGATGTATTGGTGATGAGTATATAACCCATCGTGAGTAGTAAAGTCTTGTGCTATGAATGCATAAGCAGGCAAAGAGTACATGTGTTGAGCTACTAAAGAAGTAATAACCCTAAAGAGGCTAGAGCAAGACCTAATTGAAAATGAATCGAATTGTTGATTGTGTCACAAAGGCCCTTATGCCCACTTTCTAATCGACCCCCCGGAGGAATATGTGCTTCTAAAAGATCTTTGATACTATGCCCAATCCCAAAGTTAGTTTTATACATATGACTAGCAATGAGAAAAAGAAATGCAATAGCTAAATGATGATGAGCAATATCGGTCAGCCATAAACTTTGCGTTTGTGGATGGAATCCTCCAAGAAGGGTTAGAATGGCAGTTCTCGCCCCCTTGGAGGTACCAAATAAATGACTACTGAAATTAGGGTTTTGTGCATAAAGATTCCACTGACCGGTAAAAGGTGGTTCCAATCCTTGGGGGTGTGGTAATATGTTTAAGAAATTATTCCATTTGACATACTCCCCCCTGGATCCGGAAATAGCGACATGAACTAAATGTCCTGCCCAAGCCAAAGAACTTAGTCTGAAAAGTCTTGACAAATGATGATTGAGATGAGATTCGGCACTTTTAAACCATTAAATGCTCGGTCTCCATTTTGGTTGTAGGTGTAATCAACCCGCTATTAAAGATATACCAGAAAGACATAATAGAAAAAGAGCTCCAGTATAAAGATCTTTATTGGTGCATAATCCAATTGTATACCATCAATGATAAATACTAGAATAAGCAATATTCATGGGGCCGATAGCACCTCCTCGAGTAAAGGTCTCTATGGTGGGTTGACCAAAATGAGGATCCCAAATTGCATGAGCAATAGGTCTTACTTGTAAAGGGTCCTATATCCATGACTCCAAATTTCCTTGCCAAGCTACATGAAAAATATTTTCGGACGTCCACAAAAAGATTATTGCTAACTGCCCAAAGTGAGAAGCAAAAAAGTTTTGATAAAGACGTTCCTCAGTAATATCATCATGACTTTCGAAGTCATGTGCGGTAGCACTACCAAACCAAATACGATGAGTAGTGGGGTCCTGAGCTAAACCTTGGCTAAACCTTGGAAATCTTAATGCCATAATGCCTTTCAAATCCTCCTAGCCATTATCCTACTACAATAATTCTTGCTAAGAAGAATGCCCATGTTGTGGCAATTCCACCCAGAAGGTAATGGGTTACTCCTACAATGTGTCCTTGTACAATGCTCAAGGCTCTAGGCTGAGTAGCAGGAGCAACTTTTAATTTTTTATGAACCCAAACAATAGATTCAATGAGTTCTTGCCAATAACCATGGCCACTGAATAGAAACATTAAACTAAAAGCCCAGACAAAATGAGCACCTAAGAAAAAAAGACCATATGCAGATAATGAAGAACCATAAGACTAAATTGCCTGAGATGCCTGTGCTCATAAGAAATCATGTAACCACCCATTAATAGTAATGGAACTTTGTGCAAAGTTTCCTCCTGTGATATGGGTTACCACTCTTTGATCACTTATAGTGCCCCAAACATCTTACTGCATTTTCCAATTGAAATAGAAAATTACTACCGAAATTGCATTGTACATCAGAATAGACCTAAGAAGACATGATCTCAGGCAGATACTTGACATGTTCCTCCTCTTCTAGGCCCATCACAAGGGAAATGAAAACCAAGATTTGCTTTATTAGGTATCAAACGGGAACTGTGAGCAAATAGAACGCCTTTCAGTAGTATAAATATAGTAACATGGATCCTAAATGCATGAATGTGATGGACCAAAAAGTCTGTGATTCCTAATGGAATAGGTAACAAAGCTACTTTGCCGCCTACTACTACTAATTCATCACCTCCCCAAGTTAAGCTGGTACTTGTTATTGCACTAGGAGCTATTACACCCAAGGCTAAAGCATGGGTGTTTTGTACCCATTGAGCAAAGATGGGTTGGAGTTGTATAGAGGTATCTGAAAACATATCTTGGGGATGCCCTAAAGCACTCATGGTATCATTATGAATATATAAGCCAAAACTGTGAAACCATAGAAATATACATGCCCAGTTAAGATGTGATATGATTGCATCATGGTGCCAAAGGACACGATCTAATAGATCATTGTATCGAGTAATTGGATCATATTCTCTTACCATAAAAATAGCTGCATGTGTAGCAGCACCAACTATGAGAAATCCGCCGATCCTCATATGATGTGTGAATAGCAAATGTTGTGTACGATAGTCAATAGCTAAGTATGGATAGGGGGGCATTGGAATACATATGGTGAGCTACAACAATGGTTAAAGAACCTAACATAGCTAGGTTAAGAGCTAATTAAGCATGCCATGATGTTGTTAGGATTTCATAAAGGCCCTTATGACCTTGGCCTATAAATGGACCTTAATGGGCTTCTAAAATGTCTTTAAGGCCATGGACAATACCCCAGTTGGTCCTATACATGTGGCTGGCGATCAAGAAAAGAATTGCAATTGCTAAATGATGATGTGCTATATCACTCAGCCACAAACCTCCCGTTATTGGATCTAATCCTCCGCGAAAACTCAGAAATTCTGTGTATTTTGACCAATTGAAGGTGAAAAAGGGGGTTGCTCCCTCAGCAAAACTGGGATAAAGTTGAATCAAAAGATCCCAATTCAAGATAAATTCATGAGGAAGTGGTAGCTCTTTAGGATCAACTCCAGCATCAAGAAATTGGTTAATAGGTAAAGATACATGGATTTGGTGTCCCACCCAAGAAAGAGACCCAAGTCCCAGTAACCCTGCTAAGTGGTGATTCAACATAGATTCTACATCTTGGAACCAAGCCAATTTTGGTGTTGCTTTGTGATAATGGAACCATCCAGCAAAAAGCATTAAGGATGCAAAGACCAATGCACCAATTGTGGTACAATAGAGTTGTAATTCACTAGTTATTCTAGATGCTCACCAAATCTAAAAAAAAACTGGAGGTTATTTGTATTCCCCGAAAACCCCTGTCTACATCACCATTCAATATTTCTTGACCTACTATTGCAAAACCACCTATGCACTGGGTCCAATGTGCGTAGGATCACTTAGCCATGCTTCATAATTTGAAAAACGGGCACTGTGGAAGTACATGCCTCTCAGCCAAAGAAAGATAAATGAGCAATAAATACTTTTCAAGAGATCTCCTCTAAATCACTAGTATGACTATCAAAATCATGAGCATCAACATGTAGGTTCCAGATCCAAGTGGTAGTATCGGGACCCTTAGCTATTGTTCTTGAGAAATGACCGAGTCAGGCCCATTCTTCGAAAGACATTTTTATAGGATCCGTATCTACAATAATTTTTACTTCTGGTTCCAAGGAACGAATAATCATTAAGTCCTCCTCTTTTCGGACAACACATACAAAGATACTTGCCAATAGGCAGATTTTTACTGAACCTCTGAAAGATGGATAATTTATTTAATTTGTGATTGGTCCCTTTTTTTTTCCTATCTCCCATCGATCTATTTAGTTTTTCACTAGAGCAATTATGATGTCCAAGTCGATCTGGGGTAAGTGTTCGAATCTATTATGACATAACGATTAGGTGCCTAATGGACAATTTAAAATCTTATAAAACCTTTTCTCATAAAACCCTTTCCTAGTGTGATGAAAAACCTATTTTTTGTGCAACCTAACCTAGTCTAATATATTTCTATCTGAATGTATAAATGCCCATATGTATCTACTTCCGTGGAACATAATATCTTAATTACTGTACTGTATTACATTACATTAAAAATCACAAAATAATTCATTAGAATTAATAGGATTCATTTTGATATTTATATTTAGTCATTCAAAGGTATTCTTTACTTTTTTTGATTAGTTCTCTATACCCGTATCTCCTTTATCCATATAAGATACCATACAATAATGATTTTAGAAGTAAGAGATATAATGAAATTTTTGATTGGATCTTATCATAGGATATGTATGATCTATTTTATTTGATTAATAGATCCAACAATCAATTGTAATGAATTACAAATTTTATTCGAATTCTAAATGCCTCGTAATCTTCAACCAATTATGTGCTTCAATATAATTATTCGGGGTAAGCGCTATAGCCTATTTCCAATACTCAGCAGCTTGATTGAACCAAGCTTCTGTGATTTCAGAATCACCCCGTAGAATGGCCCATTCTCCCTGGTTGGAATAGGTGAGTAAATTCCTTTCCTTAGAACCATACTTGAGAGTTTCCTACCTCATACGGCTCAGCAATTGATTCTTTTGGCATCCCATTTTAATCTATACTAACTGTATTAGATTTTTAAGAAATGAACCCCCCTTAACAAAAAAAGGGGGGGGGTTAACCACAACTAAGCAGACGAAGTTAATTAACTAAGTTTCGAACTCTAATTTTCTTGGTCAAAAATCCGTTTTATCTTTTCTCCCCCCCTTCCGAAGAATGAAGCATAGAGATATTTCCTTATCTCATTACATTCGATTTTTCTGAAAGGGAACTATCTCGTTTTCATATATGAAATTGAAATTTATATAGAATCTCTTAAAAGGACTTTCCCTCCATAAGAAAAAAGAACTTCCTATCTTTGGGATCTGACACTACACCGCTGCTCAATATCTTATACCTTAGTGGATCAACTTTATTACATAAGTTGATTACTTCCCATATCCTGAAGTATAAGTAAGCAATTCTTAACCGTATTGATCTGATAGCTCGCTGATTTATCTTTACAATGCTTTGTCTATCAATTTGATCCTTTACCCATAGAATATAGTATATAGGCGTATCTATTTCTTCATCTTTTGGTTCTTATGAAGTCTCTTTCTTTACTATAGCAGAGAAAAATCATTTCTTTGGATGATGCATATGTAGAAAGTCTTTTTTATAGTATTTACTTTACTAGCCAATTTGATCTTTTTTTCCTTCTTTCTATTGCGGAGATAGCCATACATAATGACAGATCATGGCCATATTATTAAAAGCTTGCGGTAAGAATGGATTTCATTCTAGTGCCTGGAAATAATATTCCAAAGCCTTCATATGTTCTCTGTTACTTGTGTGTATAAGGCCTATGTTATAGAGTATATAACTTCGATCATAGGGATCAATTTTTGGTCGTGTAGCTTCATAATAATTTTGTAAAGATTTCACATAATTTCCTTTGGATTGAGCTGACATCTATTACAGTCATTCATTCTATTCAAAAATCTCCGTTCCAGAATCGTACGTGAGATTTTCATTTCATACGACTCCTCCCTTTAGTGCATAGTACTAAGTAATCCATGGAATCTAAATTTGACTATTCTCATTATATTATGAATTGGCAGGGGCTAGTATTTTTACAAGAAATCTATAGCCAGCCTCCCTATAAGGTAAGAGGTTTTTCTTTCTTAACACCAATCTAGTTCTATATAGAAATGGTAATTCCAACAATTTCTTTGTCCCCAACACCCCCTATTTTCAGGAATTAGTCACTTCAATGATCTTTGATGGTTATATGGATATCTAAAGTATGAACGAGATGGATGTTTGTTGTCCTAACCATTCTTCTTAGTCCCGATACCAATAAGTAAAGGGATAATTTATAACAAAGTTTTCATCTCGTTGATTCCTAAGTGTAGTGCTTCTTTCCCTATGACGCCTATGGGTACTAGTGAAGTAGAATTGACCTGCAATACATAACCTATAGGGGTACCCTTTTTCTCAATACTAAAATTGGCAATTGAAGCATTTGAGGCTACATTTCCCTAGAATACACGAGAGAAGGAATTATTCTATCTCCAAACTTCACCTTCACCAAACGAAGGTTTATTTCAATAATTTGTTTCTTTCCATCTCAAACCACACCCCTTTTCGTAAGACTGAGAGGGCCAAAAAAAACAAGAAAAAGGATTCAAATCGCACCATCTCTATAATAAGTGAATGCCTTTTTTTCTCCCAAAGTTGTTAGAATTATTCGTAATAAGATACTGGTTACAATTGAAGAGGTCTTATCAATAAAATTTCCATTTATCTGAGATTTAGGTATAATTAATTAGCAATCTATTCTATAATTTTTCTCATTACCCTGAGAGGTAGTAATGATCCCACAAACAAAGGAATTCTACAGTACAAGATAACATAAAAACAAATAGACAAATTTAGTTCTAAAAAGAAAATGTGAACCCTTCACTCAAATTACAAATTGAAATTATGCTTTTGGTAAGGAGAGATATGAAATATTTAAATCAAATTAGATTTCATCCCAATTATCAAATTATTTATTATTTATATAGTATACCAATAAACATAACTATTACTATTGAATAGAATTATTACTATTTCGTCTAAGTTGAATAACCAAGACAAAGATTTTTTTTATTCTTATGGAACCATTGATCGGTTAAACTTGTATTGCAGTAATATGAATGACTCACTATTTATTCGGTTTCTATTTTTGATCAATAATAAGATTATATTATGTAGGAGAGATGGTCAAGTGGTTCACGGGGTAGCATTGGAACTGCTATGTAGGCTTTTGTTTACCGAGCTCTCTTTCCATTTATTTATGTTAATTCACCAACGTAACCAACTACAATGTATCAAATATAATAAGAATCGATATCCTTATTCCAACACTAATACTCTTATTTCTATTTCATAGAGATTCTCTATTCCTAATTACATTACTCTGTTTGATACATAAAATACAAATATAAATATTGGAAAGAGTGAAGATAAATGAAAATCCTTGATTTATTTATAATACATAAATGGGAAAATGAACTCTTAGATTTATTTATAAAAATTTTACTTCAGCACAAGAGAGGGGGGGGGGCAAAATTTTTTGAACCTTTGCTTGTTATTTTCGTTAGGTTCAAGTCTGAAGGGAATAATATTCTACGATTAACAACTCATTTATTTTATTTAGTAATCCTTTATATTGGAATAAGTCAATAGTCAAATGTTTTGGCAATTCTTCATTGGGGGCCGATTCCATAGAATTTTGAATCAGAGCTTTCGATCTTTGTTTGTTCTTCGTAGTAATAATATCTCTGGGCTTGCAACGATAACTTGGTATATCCACTATACGATTATTAACTAAAATATGTCTATGATTAACTAATTGCCTGGCTCCGGGAATAGTCAAAGCCATACCCAATCGAAAAAGGATGTTATCCAAATGCATCTCAAGTAGCTGTGATAAAACTTGACCTATTGACCCTTTGGCTTTTCCAGCGATATGTACATATCTAAGTAATTGTCATTCTGTCAAACCATAATGAAAATACAATTTCTATTTTTCTTCTAGATGAATACGATATTGTGATCTTTTACCAGAACGTGATTGGTTTTTAAGATCACTTCCAGATCTAGGCTTCTTACTAGTTAGTCCTGGTAAAGCCCCCAGAAGGCGTATTTTTTTGAAATGAGATCCTCGGTAACGAGACATAAAAAAAGACTCCTTTTTTTTATTTTATTGACATTTCATTTCTTCATATTACATTATAGAATAAATCAAAATTAAGACTGAACTAAACGAGAAACAACGTAAAGCTAAAATGGATTTATTGAAGTACTACAAATAACTATTGACATACTACAAATCAAATAAAGTAGAATGGAATAAATTGTATCAATATACGGATTTTTTGTATATATAGGAAATAATGTATATACTAAGAAATTTAGACTCTGTCTTTGGATTTGTTCTATACAAATCTAATTCCTCCATTTTGATTTTTGGATTTCTAGTTACAAGTTATCACCACATAATATATCCGATTGGTGACCCAACATTTGGGGAAATGGAGAAATGGATTGTCAATCATGGAAAAAAATAGATAGAGAAAAAGCCGGCTATCGGAGTCGAGCTGATGAGCATCGCATTACAAATGCGATGCTCTAACCTCCGAGCTAAGCGGGCTCGCATAACAGAAATGTATAGGAATTTTATAAAGTACCTTATCTTAGTTAGCTATTAATAAATTCATAACTGAATACTAAAATACTCAAATTCATTTGGAATTTTAATTTAGTAAATTAACTTTAACTATCTAATAACTATCACTATAATATAAGTATTTAATAAGTACTTTATAAGCATATAATAAGCACTTATAAGTATAATTTGATTTAGTATTATATTATGAATTTTTTCATTTAGTATTATATTATTAAATAAATTATTAAACAATTAAATATTCAAAATAATTCAATATATATTTTATATGATTAAAATAAAATATCATGACATGATATTATCAAACTTGAAATTTTGACTAGAGAAAATGGAATTATTTTTTAGAGCACTTATAGCAAACTATATTAATTATATTAACTACTCGATTGGTTCTCAGATCAGAAAAGAATAAGAAAAGGAGAATAAAGATACAAGAATGAGGTATTCTTCTGGTTTCATTTAGAAACATAGGAGATAAGAAAGAATGAATATCGAACATTTCAGTATTGCAAATTGTACCGTAGAAATGAAAGAGGGGGGGAAGCATATATATCTAGGATATATGTATCCATATTGAATTGTAGATATATCAATCATAGAATCAATTCTGATTGAAACAAATATAGTTTATCCAATAAAGATGAAATAATAGAGGGCGGCGAAAAATAAAATAGCAGTATACACTTTTTCAACGGTTTCATGATAAATCAAATAAGTAGAAAGGGGGATATGGTGAAATTGGTAGATGCTACAAACTTGATTGAATTGAGCCTTGGTATGGAAACCTACTAAGTGCTAACTTTCGAATTCAGAGAAACCCTGGAATTAAAAATGGGCAATCCTGAGCCAAATCTTTATTTGAGATTTGAAAAGGTTTGGTTTGTCAAAAAAACTAGAATCAAAAATCAAAAAAGGATAGGTGCAGAGAGTCAATGGAAGCTATTCTAATGAATGGAATTGATTACGTTATGTTAGTAGTTGGAATCCCTCCATCAAAATTATGAAAATGGGAACTCTATATACCCAATACATACATACACATACTGACATATCAAACAATTAATCATGACCCGATTCCATTATATATATATATATATATGTATATGACATTATATATGAAATGAATTGAATATATATGATATGAAAAAAAAAATGCAAAGTTAATTAGGAATCTATTCCAACCAAAGTTGGAAGTTGAAGGAAGAATCGAATATTTAATGATCAAATCATTGATTCTAGAGTTTGATAGATCTTTTGAAAAATGAATTAATTGGACAAGAATAAAGAGAGAGTACCGTTCTACATGTCAATACTGACAATAATGAAATTTATAGTAAGAAGAAAATCCGTCGACTTAAGAAATCGTGTGGGTTCAAGTCCCTCTATCCCCAAAAATCCCATTTTACTTCTTTTTTATTTCATCAAGGATTCAAATAAAAAATAAATAAATAAACTTTTGGAAGATCTAAAAAATTTAGGCACTAGGTAAGATTTAAAAATATTTTTTGGTTATTGACATAGATACAAATACTCTACTGTAGTGGAATGATGCGTGAAAAATGGTCGGGATAGCTCAGTTGGTAGAGCAGAGGACTGAAAATCCTCGTGTCACCAATTCAAGTATGGTTCCTGACATCCCAATACTATATCACATCGATATTTATACAAATTCTCACTTAAAAGGTAAATATATATCTAAAATAAATAAGTTGGTTAAAAAGTTTCAAAAATCTACAAGAGTTGAAGGATAGCAATAGACAAGATGCATTTCAGACACAGTACAAATAAAATTCGATCCCTTTTCATTTTTTTTCATATTTCTATTCTATTTCTTCACTCCTACTTACATTACTTTACTAAGTGATGTGCGCGGTACAAGGTTTATGGTGCGTAACTTTTTTGATTCATCTTATTTATAGTTTCTGCTCATATGAGATATCTTACAAATGAAATTATGAGATATCTTACAAAAAACCTTTTTTTATTTTAGCCCTTCCATAATACGAATTGGAGTCTGGTTACTCTATTTCATTTAGAACAAAATGTAAAAATATTCTTAATTTGACTTAAATGAAGTCTGGAGTCGTGTCATAGAGGTGAACATAAGTTTCTTATCATTCAATGAGCATATTGTATTTCATATAAATTGGGGGTAATATAGTCCTTACATAGGGGCCAGCCTATCCAACTTCCCGGCATCAAGATACGTTTAAGACGTGGATGATTATCATAAGAGATTCCTAACATATCATAGGATTCCCACTCTTGAAAATCCGCACTTTTCCAAATCCAGAAAATAGACGGGATTCTAGGATTATTCCTAGATACAAATACTTTTATGCATACCTCTTCTGCTTTATCTATACCATATTCTATTCTCGTAAGATGATATACACTAGCTAAAAATCTTCCTGGTGTAACATCATAGGCACACTGGGAATGTAAATAATTGTAACCATATATATATGAAGTAATAGCAATGGAGTCCCAATCCTCTATTTTTATATGTAAAGTCTCTATTCCTTGATAGTCAAAGCCCAAGGATCTATGAACAAGCTCATGCTTGACTAGCCAATCAGATAAATGACCCTACATCTTCTTGATTTGTCCCATATTTATTTATACTTGTACAAGTATTTCTCAATTTAGAATGAAAATTTTGAAAGATTGACTTGCTCTTTCTCATTCTACACAAGAAAACCCTACCTAATTCGCTAATTCATAGGAAGATACTAAATTTTGAGATTTGCAAAATCTTTCAAAAGGTATTTCTAAAGTATATAATGATTGATAGAACAATCCTTGATCGTAATTTTCAATATGAGTACTGTGTCGAATATAAAACTTGTGATTAGTAGTAAAACATCGATTTTCCCATTGAGACATAGTTCTATCTTCAGGGAGTTCTCGAGATATCTTCTTACGAAGTTTTGTTATAGCATCTATAACTGCCTCTAGTTTAGGGGGGCAGCCCGGCAAATAGACATCCACAGGAATTAGCTTATTGACTCCCCAAATAGTACTATAAGAATCAGTACTGAACATTCCTCCTGTAATAGTACAGGCTCCCATAGCAATAACATATTTTGGTTCAGGCATTTGCTCATATAATCTCACTAAAGAAGGAGCCATTTTCAATGTTACTGTGCCGGCTATCAAAATTAGGTCTGCTTGCCTAGGACTTGATCTTGGTACCAATCCATAATGATCAAAATCGAATCATGAGTCTATTAATGAAGCAAATTCGATGAAACAACAACTAGTACCATAGAGAAGCGGCCATAAACTGGAGAGTCTTGACCAATTCAAAAGATTATTCGATGTAGTTAAAATAATTGATTATCGGTCGTTTGGTCAAGTAACGGAAACTCAATCAAATTCATAACTGTCTCAATTGTAATCTTTTTTTATTTTGATTGTCTGAATATTTAGCTAAAACCATTCTAATGCTCCTTTTCGCCATGCATAAACTAACCCAACAATTGGGATAAACATAAAAATGAAAGCTTCTATAAATACAGATACACCCAATAAATCAAAACTCATTGCCCATGGATAAAGAAAGACCGTTTCAACATCAAAAACAACAAAAACTAGAGCAAACATGTAATAGCAGATTCAAAATTGTAACCAAGCATCCCTCATAGGTTCTATACCCGATTCATAACTAGAGAACTTCTCTGGTCCTTTACTAACCGGGGTTAAAACTCCAAAAATTCGAAATTCCAATATAGGAATAATGCTTGATATTATCAGAAATACCCAGAAAATATCATATTCATGAAGTAAAAACATAAATGTACTCCTATTAATCTAGAATATGTTGAATTATTCGATTCTGGATTGGGATCATCAATTCATCTATAGAATTTCTTAATCGAAACAAGAATTGATTTTGATCGAATCAAACTACATAGCTTAGAGTTTGTTTGTTGTACGGTAGGCATGTCTTGTTTAAAGATTCATCCAACGAAGTACCGCTTAGCATTTCTAATGAAATAGTAAACACTAATAAACTAAGAAAAACCAACAAATAAAACCATAATATTATTTATTATTATAATATAAGGATTATTAAGGTATAAGGATTATAAGAATAATGAATATCTATTATCAATCAATATATAGAATCACACATTATTGAACAATTCGACAAATTAAATCCGCAATCCAACTCGTAGCATAGAATATAGTTGAAGAGAGGCTGATACGTTTAGGGCCGATTCATTATCTCTAAAATAATCAATTCAATGGGGGTTTTGAGAAAAATCAATTAGTCAAGGGACTTCTACAAATACAAGATTAAGAATAGGTCTCAATCCATGTGACTTAGGATTAAATTTAGTTAGGTTGGGTTAGAGTTTCTAGACAGGATCGAACATGTCATGATTTCCACTTCATAAATTGATTGGGATTGAGTATACCAGAAAATCAAATGTATCACTAACTCTTTGATCATGGACAGGAAAAGAAATTAATCCACAAGGATTAATAAAAATAAATAATTATGGACATCTTAGGTTATGCCAGATTCGACAAATACCAATAGCATTTTGTTGCATTGGGCTCTTTCATCAATTGATGTTAAGATTAGTTAGTCCACCATATTTTTTCTTCACAGGAAGATAAAAAGATAATAATATGGCTCCGCATGCTCTGATTCATATTCATTATTTGAATTCTATTTTAGGAGCAATACCAAAGTCTCTCAAAGAAGGATTACTTTAACTTGGGTCTGCCTCCGGCCTAGATCAACCTAAGTTAAATGGAGTTTCTATTGCTCCTCTACAAGAGTCAAATATGAGACTTCATACACCTTAAAGTTCATAGGATGAAAAGAGATGATTTTGAGGTCCTTATACTCATTATGCCTAGCATTGAATGTGGATTGGGTATTTACCCTATCAATTATCAAATCAATGGTAGGTTTTCTATTTGGCACTTAAATTTGCACTAAATCTAAATCAGACTGAATCAAACCAAATAAATTATATGTCAGGCTATTGTTCTCTTGTTCCTCAAATCTATGGAGTAAGACATCAATTTTTCATCTCAATAAGATCAATTATGTTCATTGTATAATTGGCTTCTTTTGAAAAGCATTGGCCCACGTGTAAATGTGGTGCTCTACCTAACTGAGCTATAGCCCTTGCCCTTATCATAGATATCTTAACATATGGATAATTTCTTGTCAAGATGGATAGTCCACGATCCCATATCGTATGATAGCTTTGCGATTTGTTTACTATTTTAACAAATTGAAATTTCTTAGAAATACTATTCTATCTATAATCCTCTGAGTGATGGGTCTTTTGTGGTGATAAATGACCTACTTAACTCAGTGGTTAGAGTATTACTTTCATATGGTGAGAGTCATTGGTTCAAATCCAATAGTAGGTAGAACTTATGAAATACCGGAGTGGAGTAAATGGTATCTAAAGTCAATGGTATCTAACAAGTTTTCCTACCCGTCTTCTTTTTTTTGGCTTCATTGTATTAGATTAGACTTGGTTGTGTTCAATTGTTGACTAGGAGGAAATAACATTGATAGCCTCTACTCGTGTCCTAGCTTGTCTGAGAGTTAGATTCGCCTCAATTGCTTGTCTTTTACCCTCAGCTCTACTCAAGTTAGCTTCAGCTATTTCAAGAGCTTGTTGAGCTTCTTGTGGATCAATGTCAATACTCATCTCCACATCATTTCCTAAAATGGTGATCTCACTATTACCTATTATAGCGAAACCGCCCATCAGAGCCACCGTTAACAAATGGTCATTGAGGCATATTCTCAAAAGACCTATATCCATGGCCATGGTAATAGAAGTGTGGTTTGGTAATACACAAATTTGCCCACTATTAGTAGATAAAATTATTTATTTTACTTTTGAATCCAAAATAATTCGATTAGGAGTCAATACACAAAGATTTAAGGTCATTTCTTACTCTCCACTTCTAAGTTTATAGCTTTTGCAGTAGCTTCATCGATGTTACCCACGAAATAAAAGGCCTATTCGGGAAGACTGTCTAATTCTCCAAAAGGAATGAGTTGAAACCCCCTAATTGTTTCTACGAGACCAACATATTTACCCAGAGAACCAGTAAATACTTCTGCCACAAAGAAGGGTTGTGATAAGAAATGCTCAATTTTTTGCACTCTTGCTACAGTTAACTAATCCTCTTCGGATAATTCATCCAACCCCAGGATAGCTATAATGTCGTAAAGTTCTTTGTAATGTTGTGAAGTTTGCTTAACTTTTTGTGCAGTTTCATAATGTTCCTCACCAATGATTCGAGGCTATAACATAGTTGACATTGAATCTATAGGATCTACTGCTGGATAAATACCCTTGGCAGCTAATCCTCTTGATAGTATGTAGTAGCATTTAAATGTGCAAATGTCGTCACAGGACTAGGTCGATCAAATCGTCCAAAGGTACATAAACTGCTTGGATCAAAGTTATAGATCCCTCTTTAGTAGAAGTAATTCTTTCTTGCAAAGAACCCATTTCTGTACTAAGGGTGGGTTGATAACCCACTACAGAAGGCATTCTACCCAATAAGGTGGATACTTCTAACCCTGCTTGGATGAAACAAAAGATATTGTCAATGAATAGAAGCACATATTGTTTATTAACATCCTGAAAATATTCTGCCATGGTTAGGGCAGTCAAACCAACTCTCATACGAGCTCCCAGCAGTTCATTCATTTGACCATAGACTAGAGCTACTTTGGCTTCTGTAATATTTTTTCATTAATCACTCTGGATTTTTTCATTTCCATGTAGAGATCATTTCCTTCTTGAGTATGTTCACCTACCCTGCCAAATACAGATACACCTCCATGAGCTTTGGTAATGTTGTTGATCAATTCCATGATAAGTACTGTTTTACCCACACTAGCTCCCCCAAATAGCCTGATTTTTCCCCCATGATGATGAGGAGCTAAAAGATCCACCACTTTAATCCCTGTTTCAAAAATTGATAATTTTGTATCTAATTGTATAAAAGCAGGTGCAGATCTATGAATAGGAGATGTTGTGCGAGTATCCACAAGACCTAAGTTATCAATGGGTTCCCCAAGAATGTTGAAAATTCATCCGAGAGTAGCTCCACCAACTGGAACACTTGGAGGAGTTCCTGTGTTAATCACTTCCATTCCTCTTGTCAGACCATCTGTAGCACTCATAGCTATAGCTCTAACTTGATTATTTCCTAATAATTGTTGTACCTCACAAGTCACATTAATTTGTTGACTGGTAGTATCTTGACTTTTAACTACCAAAGCATTATAAATATTAGGCATCTTTCTTGGGGGGAAAAGTAACATCTAGTACTGGGCCAATAATTTGGGTGATACGTCCTAAGTTTTTTTCTTCAAGTGTAGAAACCATAGGACCAGTAGTAGTAAGATTGATTTTCATAATCATAATAAAGTGAAATATGTCAAAATTCCTTTGGAATAGTATCCAATAAAAAAAGAATGTCTGATAGGAAGTCGATCAGCTAATTGAATAAGAAATAAATCGAAGTTAGCACTGGATTTAGTTGGTATTTCCCAAAGGAATTCAATTCCATTGTTTACTCATTGAATTATTCAATTTTCAAGTTCAACCAATCCTTTATTTTTAATATAAAGTAGATGAATAGGAATCATGAGTAAATTAAGTGTGTTTCATTTTTCTATCATTATAGAAAATACCGTCCCTATTAGATTATATTATATATGGAATTCCAACCCAAACTCCATTTAGGATTTATTATTTTGATCTCATTGTTCATTATTTTTTGCATATACATTTCTGTGTATTCTTGTTTTATACCTTTTCATGGATGAATTATGGCTATTTTCACATCCTAGGATTTACATATACAACATATATCACTGTCAAGAGTGTTTTATTAATTAATATTTATATATTTAATGACAAATAAGAAGAGGATCAACTCAATTATAAACTTACAAAACAAGGATTGGCTTGCACCATATATAGCAAAGAGTATACAATAATGATGTATTTGGTGAATCAAATACATTACATAGTCTAATAACCAACCATTTTCTAATTAGTTGATAATATTAGTTCAATTTTTTGAAAGATTTTTCTTAATGGTTTCATTCATGTCTAATCCATATCGAGCAGACCTTGTCGTTGTGAGAATTCTTAATTCATGAGTTGTAAGGAGGGACTTATGTCACCACAAACAGAGAATAAAGCATGTGCTGGATTTAAAGTTGGTGTTAAAGATTATAAATTGACTCATTATACTCCTGACTATAAAACTAAAGATACTGACATCTTGGCAGCATTCCGAGTAAGTCCTCAACCCGGGGTTCCTCCCGAAGAAGCAGGAGCTGCGGTAGCTGCCGAATTTTCCACTGGTACATGGACAATTGTGTGGACTGATGGACTTACTAGTCTTGATCATTACAAAGGATGATTCTACCACATCAAGAGCATTGTTGGGGAGGAAAACCAATATATTGCTTATGTAGCTTATCCTTTAGACCTTTTTGAAGAAGGTTCTGTTACTAACATGTTTACTTCCATTGTAGGTAATGTATTTGGTTTCAAAACCTTATGAGCCCTACGTCTGAAGGATTTATGAATTCCTCCTTCATATTCTAAAACTTTCCAAGGCCCGCCTCATGGTATCCAAGTTGAAAGAGATAAGTTGAACAAGTATTGTCATCCCCTATTGGGATGCACTATTAAACCAAAATTGGGGTTATCTGCAAAGAACTATGGTAGAGCCATTTATGAATGTTTACGTGATGGAATTGATTTTACCAAGGATGATGAAAATGTGAATTCCCAACCATTTATGCGTTGGAGAGACCATTTGTTATTTTGTGCCGAAGTAATTTATAAAGCATAGGCTGAAACAGGCAAAATCAAGGGACATTACTTGAATGCTATTGTGGGTACATGGGAAGAAATGATCAAAAGGGCTGTATGTGCAAGAGAATTGGGAGTTCCTATCATAATGCATGATTACTTAATAGGGGGATTCACTACAAATACTAGCTTGGCTCATTATTGTCATGATAATGGCCTACTGCTTCACATCCATCGTGCAATGCATGTAGTTATTGATATACAGAAAAATCATGGTATGCATTTTTGTGTACTATCTAAAGCATTACGTATGTCTGGTGGAGATCATATTTGCACTGGTACAGTAGTAGGTAAATTCGAAGGGGAACATGAGATGACTTTGGGTTTTGTTGATTTATTATGTGATGATTTTATTGAAAAAGACCGAAGTTACAGAATTTTTTTCACTCAAGATTGGGTCTCTATGCTAGTTGTTCTGCCCGTGGCTTTAGGGGGTATTCATGTTTGGCATATGCCTACCCTGACCAAAATCTTTGGGGATGATTCCGTACTATAGTTCAGTGGAGGAACTTTAGGGCACCCTTGGGGAAATGCACCTGGTGTAGTAGCTAATCAGGTGGTTTTGGAAGCATGTGTACAAGCTCATAACGAGGTACATGACCTTGCTCGTGAAGGTAATGAAATTATCCATGAAGCTAGCAAATGGAGTCCTGAGCTAGCCGCTGCTTGTGAAGTATGGAAGGAGATCAAATTTGAATTTGCACCAGTAGATACACCAAACTAGTAGATATGTCAGATGACGATAAAGGGAAAAATAATTCGGTAATTCCTATTTGTTCTCCTAATTTCAAGTAACCTCAGCCCAATCTTTTACTCAAAAGGATTGAGCCAAATAAAATGGAATATCCTATAAATCCTATATATTATGTATTTGCATATATCTTTGATATGTACAAACCTTTCTATACTATATAGAAGATGCAAATACAAAAGACTAAACAACTCAATACTTCTATCATTAGATGCATAATGAATTCTAATAATTAATTCTACAAATCCTTGGATTGGTAGATTTTTAGATTCCACAATTTTATTTCAAATCATAAATCAAGACAAGCCAAGAGGCGAGGGCTTCCTCGACCTATCCTCTAATATAATATTGTCTTTTTCATTCTATGTTAGAATAGAAACTTATTATTTGATTATATGATATGAAATCATACGAGAATAAATTCTTCACATTATAGGAAGAAACAATTCTATCTTTCGATGAAAGATTTGTTTGTACATGACATGAGAGAAACTTCTTTTTATTTTTCTAATTCAGGAAAAAGATTCTATCAATATATATATATTAGAAAGAAGTGATACTCCAAATTTACCAAAAAAGAGAATAATTTCTTTCAATACTCACTCATTGTTGGTTAATAGTTAACAATCCTAATGATGGAATCCATATGCTTCATTTTGCTAGAAAATCAATCAATCAATCAAATAGTAAAATGTAAAATGATTATTCATCGAATGACTATTCCTTTATTGTATTTTCATAAAATGGGGGGCACGAAGACTCTATGGAGAAATGGCGGTTCAATTTGATATTGTTTAATGAGAGGTTAGAAGATAGGTATGGGCTAAGTAAATCAACAGATAGTATTGATGGTATTGGGCATACCCCTGGAAGTGAAGACCCCATTCTAAATGATACGGATAAAAACATTCTTCTTAGTTGGAGTGATAATGGCAGTTATAGTTATAGTTTCAGTAATGTTAATTATTTATTGGAGATCAAGAATATTTTTGGTTTGATCTCTGATAACACTTTGTTAGTTAGGGATAGTAATGGCGATAGTTATTCTGTATATTTTGATATTCAAAATCAGATTTTTGAGTTTGACAATAAGAATAATAGTTCCTTTTTGAGTGAACTAGAAAGTTATTTT
Source organism: Trichopus zeylanicus subsp. travancoricus (assembly GCA_005019695.1). Taxonomy (NCBI): domain Eukaryota; kingdom Viridiplantae; phylum Streptophyta; class Magnoliopsida; order Dioscoreales; family Dioscoreaceae; genus Trichopus; species Trichopus zeylanicus. The sequence goes on from RXID01021553.1 coordinate 634,599, forward strand.
TTATAGTTATTTGAATATTGGGTCTAAAAGTAAGAATAACTACTACGTCGGTTACATTTATAGTATTATTTGGACTGTAAATGTAAGTATAAGTGTAAGTAGTAGTGACAGTGGGAGTTCTAGTATAAGTACTAGTAGTAATGGTAGCGATTTAAATATAAAAGAAAGATCTAATGATTTTGATATAAACAAAAAATACAAAGATTTATGGGTTCAATGTGAAAATTGTTATGGATTAAATTATAAAAAAATTTTAAGTCAAAAATGCATATTTGTGAACACTGTGGATATCATTTGAAAATGAGTAGCTCAGATAGAATCAAACTTTTGATTGATTTAGGAACTTGGGATCCTATGGATGAAGCTATGGTTTCTATGGACCCTATAGAATTTCATTCAGAGGAGGAATCCTATGTAGATCATATTGATTCTTATCAAAGAAAGACAGGTTTAATTGAAGTTGTTCAAATAGGCATAGGTCAACTAAATGGTATTCTTGTGACAATTGGGGTTATGGATTTTGAGTTCATGGGAGGTAGTATGGGATCCATAGTGGGCGAGCAAATCACCCGTTTGATCAAGTATGATACTAATAAATCTCTACCTGTCATTATTGTGTGTGCTTCTAGAGGAGCACTCATGCAAGAAGGAAGTCTGAGCTTGATGCAAATGGCTAAAATCTCTTCTACCTCATATAATTATCAATCAAATAAAAAGTTATTCTATGTATCAATCCTTACATCTCCTACAACCGGTGGAGTGACGACAAGTTTTGGTATGTTGGCAAATGTCATTATTGCTGAACCTAATGCCCACATTGCATTTGCGGGTAAAAGAGTAATTGAACAAACATTGAATAAGACAATAACCGATGGTTTACAAGTGGCTGAATATTTATTCCATAAGGGCTTATTTGACCTAATCGTACCACATAATCCTTTAAAAGGTGTTCTGAGTGAGTTATTTCAACTTCACGGTTTCCTTCATTTGAATCAAAATAAAAAAAAAGCAACTTAATTTAGTTTTCTATTAGACCTTTTGCACTTATTAACTAGTTAATATTAGTTATAATAGATATAGTTATCAAAAGACCTCTTTATATTTATAAGAGGTACAAATAGTAATCGTGGTACTCATTCTATGATAGATCTTAACTTACCCTCTTTTTTTGTGCCCTTAGTAGGCCTAGTATTTTCGGCAATTGCAATGGCTTCTTTGTCTCTTTATGTCCAAAGAAATAAAATTGTCTAGACCTGATGGAACCAAATCTCATCAATTTATTTAAACACTGACTGAATTATAATATAGATATTTATTTAGTGTAATATGGTAGAATATGTGGCTTTTTCCAAACCTAAATGTTGTTATGTACGTAGATAGATAATATCTACATAAAAGTTAACATATCTGACTAATTACTACTAATGCTTTAATGTTGCATTTCGTATCCGAATAGTGCTAGTTGATGAGAGTTACTTCAGCATCAAGAAAAGTAAAGTCAATTTTGGGTTATTCTCTCAATTCCAATCGAATGCAACTGTATCTAATATAATAAGTATGAACTAGTGATCAAAACATATATGGATAGAACTTATTACTGAGTCTCGAAAGACAAGTAATTTTTGATGGGCTTGTATCCTTTTTTTAGGTTCACTAGGATTCTTAGTGGTTGGAACTTCTAGTTATCTTGGTAGAAATCTAATATCCATATTTCCATCCCAGTAAATCCTTTTTTTTCCACAAGGGATTGTGATGTTTTTCTATGGGATCGCATGACTATTCATTAGCTCCTATTTGTGGTGCATAATTTCGTGGGATGTTGGCAGTGGTTATGACCGATTCGATAGAAAAGAAAAAATAGTGTGTATTTTTCATTAGGGATTTCCTGGAATAAATCGCCGCATTTTCTTCTGCTTCCTTATGAGAGATATCCAATCAATCAGAATGGAGGTTAAAGAAGGTCTTTATACTTGTCATGTCCTTTATATGGAAATCTGAGGTCAAGGAGCCATTCCCTTGACTCATATTGATGAGAATTTTACTCCACGAGAAATGGAACAAAAAGCTGCCGAATTGGCCTATTTCTTGCTTGTACCAATTGAAGTATTTTGAAAAATGAACTGAAGAAAAATTTTTCAGCATGAAGAAAAGAACTTGCTAACTCCTTTTATTCAATTGAAGCTTCTTCAAAATGCCCATTCGAGCAAAACATGTTATATTCTATGTTCCTATTTCGTTGGTGCAGGGCCCATAGAATAAAACCAAAAGCAGAGAAAGTATATGGGGTAACTATAAAAAAATGAAGAAGAAGAAATTTTTTGTATACCAAAACTATTTTGTATGTGTACAGAATTCAACTTGATTCTTTTATTTATACTAGTCAAAAAGTCTAATTCTCATTAAGTTAAATGTGGATTATCAAATATATCCAAAATTTATTTCATAATAAAAAATTCATTAGTTCAAGATTGAGATATCTGAAAATACTATATTGATTCTTTTTTTATATTGCTGATAGATCCAAGGACTAAATAGATTTAAGGACTACATTTTGACACAAAATGGAAAGAAATAGATCCACAGCCTTGTTTGTTACATAACTCGTACTTTGGAAAAATATCAGATAGAGTCAAGGATTGAAGCAACTTCATTACCAATTTCACAGATAAAAAAATGAAAATAGAAGAAAGCATTGATTTCCTTCCCATATTTTGTATCTATAGTATTTTTGCCCTGGTGGGTCTCTCTCTCATTTAAGAAAAATTTGGAACCTTGGATTACTAACTGGTGGAACAGCAGGCAATCCAAAACCTTTTTGAATGTTATTCAAGAGAAAAACGTTCTAGAAAAATTCATAGAATTCGAAGAACTATTCCTCTTAGACGAAATGATAAAAGAGTACCCAGAGATACATATACAAGAGCTTCATTTAGGAATACACAAGGAAACAATAGAATTGGTCAAAAGACATGATGAATATCATCTCCATCTCATTTTGCATTTCTCCACAAATGTAATCTGTTTTGTTACTCTCAGTGGTTATTTTTTTCTGGGTAATAAAGAACTTGTCAATCTTAATTCTTGGGTTCAAGAATTATTCTATAACTTAAGTGACACAATAAAGGCTTTTTTGATTCTTTTAATCACTGATTTATGGATCAGATTTCACTCGACCCATGGTTGGGAACTAATGATTGGTTCAGTCTACAATGGTTTTGGATTGGCCCATAATGATCAAATTATATCTGGTCTTGTTTCCACTTTTCTAGTTATTCTAGATATAATTGTGAAATATTGGATCTTCCATTCTTTAAATTGTGTATCTCCTTCACTTGTAGTTATTTATCATTCAATGAATGAATGACAAACAAATTAATGAATGAAGATGAAGAACTCATTTGTTTTTGTAATATCAATTAAATGAGAATATTTTTTTGTGTATAAAGAAAGCATTTTCCATTTCACTTATTCGAATTTGAATTTTACTTGTTCTTTTTATTTCTACCTATTCAAGGTATTTGTCCCATACTATACTCTATTCCAGTACAATTATTCCAATACAATAGCAGACTTTGGGGTAGGGAACTATACTAGACTAGCTACCTATCTAATTTATTTATTGTAGAAATTTCGCAATTAATGATTGGACCATGCAAAATAGAAATACTTTTTCTTGGGTAAAAGAACAAATGACTCAATCCATTTCTGTATCGATCATCATATATGTAATAAATTGAGCAGCTCTTTCAAATGCATATCCCATTTTTGCACAACAAGGTGATGAAAATTCACGAGAAGCAACTGGATGAATTGTATGTGCCAATTGCCATTTAGCTAATAAGCCTATAGATATTGAAGTTCCGCAAGCTGTGCTTCCTGATACTGTATTTGAAGCAGTTGTTTGAATCCCTTATGATATGCAACTAAAACAAGTTCTTGCTAATGGTAAAAAAGGGGCTTTGAATGTTGGGGTTGTTCTTATTTTACCTGAGGGATCCTTTATGATATGCAAATGAAACAAGTTCTTGCTAATGGTAAAAAAGGGGCTTTGAATGTGGGGGCTGTTCTTATTTTACCCAAGGGATTCGAATTAGCCCCTCCCAATCATATTTCTCCTGAGGTGAAAGAAAAGATCGAAAATTTGTCTTTTCAAAATTATCGTTCCAATAAAAAAAATATATTATTGTAATAGGTCCGATTCCTGGACAGAAATATAGTGAAATCGTCTTTCCTATTCTTTCTCCCGACCCAGTCACGAAAAAAGACGTTCACTTCTTAAAATATCCCATATGTAGGTGGGAACAGAGGGAGGGGTCAGATTTATCCTGATGGAAGTAAAGGTAACAATACGGTCTATAATGCTACATCATCAGGTATAGTAAGCAGAATAGTACGTAAAGAAAAAGGGGGATATGAAATAACCATAGTTAATGCATCGGACGAACATCAAGTGGTTGATATTATACCTCCAGAACAAGAACTTCTTGTTTCAAAGGGTGAATTCATCAAGCTTGATCAACCATTAACAAGTAATCCCAATGTAGGGGGCTTTGGTCTGGGAGATTCAGAAATAGTGCTTCAAGATTCATTACATGCTCAAGGTCTTTTATTCTTCATAGCATTTGTTATTTTGGCACAAATTTATTTGGTTCTTAAAAAGAAACAATTTGAAAAGGTTCAATTGTATGAAATGAATTTCTAGATCCCGAGATTCCTTAACATTAAATTGTTAAAAATAGTTTATACTATTTTTCGCGATGTCTGGAATTAATTACTTGTATCCCATTCCTAGTAATGGACAATAAAATGCAAACAAATAAAAAGAAAGAAAATACAGGGCAAGGATAGGAAACATGAAACAAATACTTCTAGGAGGAATTGCTAGTCTTCTTAATCTTCACAAGAAAAAGTATTTTCCACAATTATTCAATTAACTTAAGTATTAAATATTAATAGAATAAATAGTTCTAAATAAAAAAAATTTAATATTAAGAAATAAACATTTTGTCATTTCTACAATTTGATTATGTTGATTGGATTATTTTCTAATTTGTATATTATGGAATAGATCAAAATCTCGCCTGAAAAAGGAATTTTTGAGATAAGGAATAATCCATGGATAAATCCAAGCAACCTTTTCGTAAATCCAAGCAATCTTTTCGTAGGCGTTTCCCCCCCAATTGAATCAGGGGATCGAATTGATTATAGAAATATGAGTTTAATTAGTCGATTTATTAATGAACAAGGAAAAATATTATCTAGATGGATTAGTAGATTAACTTTGAAACAACAACGATTAATTACTATTGCTATAAAACAATCTCGTATTTTATCTTTGTTACCTTTTCTTAATAATGAGAAACAATTTGAGATAGCTGAGTTGATCTCTAGAACTACTAATCCTAGAACCAGAAATAAATAGCCATATCCCTCAATTGACTCAAAACTCTCAAGCTCAAACTGATTTTTTGTTCAGAAAAACCTAGGATTCCGATTTGATTGTTGTGTTATAAGAAAAAAAGGGAAGGGGAAATCTTTTTTTTATTGAAACATTTTGTTCATTTTATAAGTAGAAGTATTTGAATTTATTTTTCTTCTATCTTCTCAGAGTTCATTCTCTTGGGAATTTTATTTCAATCATTCATTCCTATAGATTACTTTACAATCTCTTTCTTTTATTTTATTTGAGAGATCTTATTGGAAATCATGTAACTTATTCGATATAGCTATTTGCGCAAGTATTTTATGATTAAGAAGCAATTGCCTCTTGTGCAAATTGTGTATGAATTGACTATAACTATAGGATACCAAATTCTCACGAGTTACTGCATTTATACGAGTGATCCACAAACGACGAAAATCCCTCTTTTGACTATCTTGATCTCGATGAGAGGAAACCAAGGCTCTTATTTTCTATTGAGTAGCTATTCGAGTAAGTCTTGAATGAGCCCCTCTAAAAGTTGATGCAAATAAACAAATTTTTGCTTGACGTCTCCAAGCTATATATCCTCATCTTAACTCTAGTCATTGAATCAAATTAAACTTTAATGAATAACTAATTGATTTCTCTTCTTTCAGTCATTCTTTTTCTTCCCTCTTCTATTCAATTAATAATAAAATGGATTATTCCTATATATAAAAAAAGAAATTCCCATGGTTTTTGCTACTATGATCTTCCCAACCATGATTTTTTATTCCTTCCAGACATTTGAGCTGAAAATACTCAACTATACCGACACTAAAAAAATAGTGGGTTCCGTCGTTTCTATGGTTACTTCTTTAATTAAACGATGAGGTCCTTTCTATACACCGAAGCCTCCTTTGTCATTTAATCAAATGTTATTGTTAACTTGTATAGTTCATATCCTTTGGCTCTACCCATCAATTATACAGTAATACATCTTTTCACAAAAAGAACTATCTATATAGTGATGGTATTTAATTATGAAAATTGGCTAGGTATAGGTAGCTGACCCTCTTAGTCCATTCTTTCAAGAATAAGATCATAATTGATTTTCTTCTCTTAATAGTATTTCCTCCGCTTAATGGATAACCATTTGCTACCAATGGAGAATTGCTTCTCATCTCAAATCAAATCCATTTGCACTAATGGAAACCAAAAATTCTATATACCATATAGGTATATAATAGATCCTCATTTTTAGATAGTAAATGGCCTTCTTCCAATCTATCCATTCTATTCATTGGTACTGATCATTAATACTACAAAAATTTTCTCATTTCTTTCTTCCAGCTCAAGATCTGAACGAGACACACATACACCCTAGTACATGTTCCTTGACGCTGAGGACATCCTCCAAGAGCGGGGGATTTTGTGACATTTCTGATTGGCTATCTTGTGTTTCTAATAAGTTGTTTAATAGTCGGCATATCGTATATATGTATATCTAGAATAAGAATAGCTTGGTTTAGATCGATCTTGACCAGATTGTTGATGATTATGAATCATTTCTATTTAATGTCAAACCAAAGAAAACGTGAATTATGTTTTTGAATTGGATTTACACAAAATCACTAGTATTTTCATTTTCTACCACTACAAGATCAACAATGCCATGAGCTTGGGCTTCTGTTTCTAACATAAAAGCATCTCTTTCCATGTCTTTAAAAATAACCCATAAGGGATTGCTGGTTCTTTGTACATAAACCTTAGTGAGTGTTTCGCAAAGTTTCAGTAGTTCTTGTGCTTCCAAGATAAATTCCCCAGCTTGTGCCTCATAAAAAGAACTAGCATGTCAGTGAATCATAACCCTGATGATACTAATATAACATTATAAGGGGTTCTTCTATTTCACATGGTTGGTCTAAAGCTAAAGTAAGGGATAAAAAATAAGAAGAAAAAAAAATAGAATTGAAAACCATATAGGCATTTTTGTGCATTGCATATGGCTCTATAATGGAATTGAATTTACTGCCCCCGTTCTCTTGAAGGATGAAGGAAATATAATCCATCCAATCCAGATCGTTGAACGATCCATTTACCAACCTTCCTTTCATAGGAGTAAAAAAAAGATACTATGATGGCTCAGTTGCTTTCTATATTTATCTTGTCTATGATTTAGCAATCCCAAAGTTTATTTCTAATATGATCAAATAGGGAAAAAATGATCTTTTTTTTCATTTTTGTACTCTTTCTTTCCTAAGATGAATATTAGAAAGGAAAGAGACTTTTGGTTTGGAATAACAAAATGGCTTTTGACACTGAAATGTACTCCCAACACATAAGATCAAATAGAAAATAACCTTTGTTTCATACTACTATATCGATACAAAACCTCATGTTATGAAAAAACAAGAATGATTTGTTCATATCGAACTTGAGATGCCATGTTATTATTACTTAGAATTCATATTCAATATGGCGAAGGCATATTTTTTTTTGTTTCTCAAGGAACAAACTCATTAGCGCCAAGAGTGAGGGAATGCTATACATTTGGTAATTTCTCCTCCAACTAGAATTAAAGATCCCATTGAAGTAGCTAATCCCATGCATATTGTATGCACATTGGGTGGCACAAATTGCATGGTATCATAAATGGCCATTCCTGGGATTACCCATCCACCAGGAGAGTTTATAAACAAATAAAGATCCCTAGTAGCATCTTCTATACTGAGATATACCATGAGACCAACAAGTTGATTTGAGACCTCATTATCAACCTCTTGGCCCGAAAAAAGTAATCCTTCTCGATAAAGTCGGTTGATTTGGACAAAATTCTATCCCCCAAAAATTGTACGTGCACCTTTGGATGCATACGGTTCAAAAAAATTGCGAAAAAAATTCAATGTATCGATTTTAGTCCTATTTCTTTCTTTTGTAATATTTTTTTTAGGTTTGCTTTTTCTTCTAATTTTTCAAAAATAGGTTTTGTTTTGGCATCTCTCCATACCATACTAAAAGAAGAAAAAAAAGAATTTGTTGAACTTCTTGAACTAACCTCTCAGTGATATATTGTTTCATCATGATTCAAATCACAATGTTGTTTTCTTATTCCTGAATGGGTCTTTTCAATTCTCTTTGGTTCATATTCTACTCCAAGTAAAGATCAATCTGAATTCTATTTGTACATAAAATAGGGCAAATAATCTCAGTACCACTTTTTTTGGAATTCGTTTGTTTCATGCTTTAGCTTTACTTGCCTTCCCACAAACTATTCCACGTATTCATCATACTATTCCATTGATTAGCAGTTTTACTTTGTACCAGTTTAATTAATATAGTTTATTAATTAAACTAGTTAAAGTTAAGTACAAGAATCGTTTATGATATAAGTGGTAATTGTACATATATTACCAATTTGGTATTTTCTTTTCTAAATGGAGCCTGGATATTTTATCGGCCTAAATCAACCATAAATTCTTCTAATTGATAATATATGAATATGGATTCCCAATATAAATATAAATTAATTGGCTTAATTACACTTCACGCTCCAAATAATTGACAGCTCAATCAATATTTCTTGGGTGAAGCAGAGGATATCTTGATCGGGGGAGAGAACGGGGTAAATCCCATATGACCCAATATGCCTAACAAGTCACACTATACATCAACCCAAAATGCATCTTCCTCTCCAGGACTCTGAAAAGGTACTTTTGGAACACCAATAGGCATTAAATGTCAGAAAAAAATCAAGCACTGTCCTTTACTGTAATATGGAAACATAACAAGGGGTTTATTGTCTTTGTCATCTTTTTTTTTCTGTTTACCCTATTTTATTATCCATAAATTGGAAGGGAAAACATAGTGAAAAAAGATTTTTAATGAAAGGATCAATCGCGCGAATGATAAATAAGTATCTATGCATTCATTCCCAAAAACAAAAATAGGACCAATTTTCCCATTGCGTATTGGTACTCATCGGGTATAGAATAGATCTACTTCTCTTTGTTCTTATGAACAAACTTGTTCTCTTATTTCCAATAAAATAGAATAAATAGTAATGCTTTCTCATACGGAATCTACTGAAAGGTACATCATAGTATAGTCTTTTTCAATGCGATAAGGTTACATAGTGTCTACTTATCTTTGATAAAAAGAGGTATTTCCATGGGTTTACCTTGGTATCGTGTTCATACTATCATATTGAATGATCATGGTTGATTACTTCCTATTCACATAATGCATACAGCTCTAGTTTCTGGTTGGGCCGGTTTGATGGCTCTATATGAATTAGCGGTCTTTGATCCCTCTAACCCCATTCTTGATCCAATGTGGAGATAGGGTATGTTTGTTATACCCTTCATGACTCATTTAGGAATAAGCAATTCATGGGATGGTTGGAGTATTTCAGGAGGAACTATAACAAATCCGGGTATTTGGAGTTATGAAGGTGTGGCAAGGGGCACATATTGTGTTTTCCGGCTTGTGCTTTTTGGCAGTTATCTGGCATTGGGTGTATTGGGACCTAGAAATATTCTGTGATGAATGTATGGCAAAAACCTCTTTGGATTTGCCAAAAATATTTGGAATTCATTTATTTCTCTCAATGTTGGCTTGCTTTGGCTTTGGCGCATTTCATGTAACAGGCTTGTACGATCCTGGAATATCGATGTCTGATCCTTATGGACTAACTGGAAAAGTATAATTTGTAAATCCAGTGTGGGGTGCAGAAGGTTTTGATCCTTTTGTTCCGGGAGGAATAGCCTCTCATCATATTGCAGGGGGTACATTGGGCATATTGGTGGGTCTATTCCATCTTAGTGTTCATCCGTCTCAACGTCTATACAAAGGATTACATATGGGCAACATCAAAACTATACTTTCCAGTAGTATTGCTACTATTTTCTTTGCAGCTTCATAGTTGCTGGAACTATGTGGTATGGTTCAGCAACTACCCCAATCGAATTGTTTGGGCCCACTCGTTATCAGTGGGATCAGGGATACTTCCAGCAAGAAATATATCGAAGACTTGGGGTTGGACGGGCTGAAAATCTGAGTTTATCAGAAGCTTGGTCTAAAATTCCCAAAAAATTAGCTTTTTATGATTATATTGGTAATAATCCAGCAAAAGGGGGATTATTCAAAGCAGGTTCAATGGACAATAGGGATGGAATAGCTGCTGGATGGTTAGGACACCCAATCTTTAGAGATAAAGACGGACATGAGCTTTTTGTACGTCGTATGCCTACTTTTTTTTGAAATGTTTCTAGTAGTTTTGGTTGATGTAGATGGAATTGTTAGAGCCGACATTCCTTTTAGAAGAGCAAAATCCAAATAAAGTGTCGAACAAGTAGGTGTAATTGTTGAGTTTTATGGTGGTGAACTCAATGAGGTCAGTTATAGAAATCCCACTATTGTGAAAAAATATGCTAGATGTGCCCAATTAGGTGAAATATTTTAATTAGACTGAACTACTTTGAAATCCGGTGCTATTTTTCGTAGTAGTCCAAGGGGTTGGTTCACTTTTGGGCATGCTTCATTTGCTCTACTCTCCTTCTTCGGACACATTTGGCATGGTGCTAGAACCTTGTTTAGAGATGTTTTTGCTGGTATTGATCCAGATTTGGATGCTCAAGTTGAATTTGGAGCATTCCAAAAACTTGGAGATCCAACTACACGGAGACAAGCAGTCTGATACAACGTTGTGCTGGGATCTTCTGTTTATACATATATATTCTATTTGATATAGTGTACTGAAGAAATATAGTGTACTGAAGAAATTTGCACTTTTTTCATCATCCTTTCTTTGATTCTTTCCTTTTGTAAATGATCCCCCTCTCAAAAAAATAGAAATAAAATAGGTGTGGAAGCTATAATTGTAAATTACAATCGAATCTATGGAAGCATTGGTTTATACATTTCTCTTAGTCTCGACTTTAGGGATAATTTTTTTCGCTATCTTTTTTCGAGAACCACCTAAGGTTCCGACGAAAAAAAATGAAATGATTTTTCATTATCTTAATTGAAGTAATGAGCCTCCAAATATAAATAAATATAGGAGGCTCATTACTTCAATTAGTCCCCGTGTTCTTCGAATGGATCTCTTAGTTGGTGAGAAGGTTGGCCAAAGGCGGTATATAAGGCATACCCAGTAAAGCTTACAAGTAAACCAAATATGAAGATGGCGACTAGGGTTGCTGTTTCCATTTTTAGATAATTTCAAGATCACAATGGATCTACAATAAGATCGTTTAATTGTTTATTTACAACTACAACGGAATGGTATACAAAGTCAACAATTTTAACCAATGATTAAATAGGGTTTATGGCTACACAAACCGTTGAGGATAATTCTAGATCTGGGCCAAGACGAACTATTATAGGGGATTTATTAAAACTATTGAATTCAGAATATGGTAAAGTAGCTCCAGGCTGGGGTACTACACCACTTATGGGCTTGGTAATGGCTTTATTTGCGGTATTCCTTTCTATTATTTTGGAAATTTATAATTCTTCAATTTTACTGGATGAAATTTAGTGAGTTAAGTTTTATAAGAACTATGAAGTCCTAGGTTTTCAATCAAAAAAATTACTTAAAACTCGGATTTATAGATTATTTTGGTAGTTCGATTGTGGAATTTATTTGTTTCGGTATTTCTGAAATATGAGTGTGTGACTTGTTATAATTGATCCTATTGGTAATACAGAGAATGAGTCTGTCATCTTTATCAAGATGATTCTACCCCGTCGGATATTATTTGATTTATTTTAGTATCTTGAGCACGGAATATATAGAATAAAATAAATCAAGAAAAGAAATATTTGAGCTATGATTCATACCCACTATTTAGACTTCGCGATAGGACTCAAAAAAAATAGGTATTTCCGAGAAATCAAACGATTTTTCTTTCTTCAGACTTATTTTGACAAAAATACAGTTGTCTCTAGATTTTCTTGAGTTATTACATCTATTCATTAAATAAGTGATGATCAAAGGGTTCTTACTCAGAAAGCTTTTGGGTTTAGCTTAGAGCTTTATTAAATAAATCATCATGGTTATAGTATGAATCTGAATTTTGAATTGATTCATGGGGTCTCAACAAGAAAAGTCCTATTAAATCCCTATTAATATTAATGAATATTAAAACAAGAAACAAGAGTCAATCTACATTACGTACGAAAAAATAACAAATTAAATAACAAATAAAAAAAATAGGGAAGAGAAGATTCAAGAGTCCTGTAACAATCAACATAAAAAAAGAGGGTTGAGCCAACTTGATTTGGCGTTATAATCACAAAGAAGAAATTTATGATTTTTGTTATTTCATATCTTCGAGACAAATCGAATCAAGAAACTATGAAGTTTTGAGCTTTTTATTACCATTATGTTCAAAATCAGTATTTGTGTATTTCTGTTTGAGCCATACGAGATGAAATTCTCATATACGATTCTCAAAGGGGGAGTCTCCTATCTCAATAAAGTATATGATTGGTTCGAGGAACGTCTCAAGATTCAGGTGATTACAGATGATATAACTAGTAAATATGTCCAACCCCCCCCCCCCAAATGTTAACATATTTTATTGTCTAGGGGGATCACACTTACTTATTTTTTAGTTCAAGTAGCTACGGGTTTTGCTATGACTTTTTACTATCGTCCAACCATTACGGAAGCCTTTTCCTCTATTCAATACATAATGTTTGAGGCCCACTTAGGATGGTTAATCCAATCAGTTCATCGATGGTCAGCAAGTATGATGGTTTTAATGATGATCCTTCACGTATTTTGTGTGTATCTCACAAGTGGATTTAAAAAACCTCAGGAATTAACTTGGGTTATAGGAGTGGTTCTGGCTGTATTAACTACATCTTTTGGTGTAACTGGTTACTCTTTACCTTGGGATCAAATTGGTTATTAGGCCATAAAAATCATGACGGGTGTACCTGAAGCTATTCCTGTAATAGGATTGCCTTTGGTAGAGTTATTACGTGGAAGTGCTAATGTGGGCCAATCCACTTTGACTCATTTTTATAGTTTACACACTTTTGTACTACCTCTCCTTACTGCTATATTTGTGTTAATGCACTTTCCATGATATGTAAGCAAGGTATTTCAGGTCCTTTATAGAAAAAGAAAAGACAGATCATAGATATTTGTAATTGATGATATATCATTTTGGGAAGGAAAATAGTATCTCATTAGTACAAATATGGGTTATTTAAAAAAATGATACATATTGTTTGGATACTTCTCTTCAACTCCAAAGTATTGTATTCCTTATTTTATACAAATAGTTGAAGTGCATTTTTCCGAAGAGAAGATGGATTATGGGAGTGTGTGACTTGAACTATTGATTGGGCCATGCAGATATATGATTTTTTCTACCACGTTAGAATTCACAACCAAATATGTTTCTGTATCCAACCACCATGTAAGTCTCTTACGTAGCAAAGGATAGGCTGGTTCATTTGAGAAGAATTTTTTCTATGATCATACCAGAATCATGTCATACATGAACAGGCTCCACAAGATCCTGTAGAATAGAGAATAAGTGATGTGCCACGATTTTCTATCTATTTCACTTACTTATTTCTTATTTATAGTATACAAATGCATTCATTTCCTTTGCATGAATCCTGATCTATGATACTATCAGAGTGCAATAAAGGATCTAAAGAAAAATAGAGGCTGGACTTTATTAGATTAGTAACAAGTAAATACTTTGTATGTAAGAGAATTGAGATGTTGTAGGACAAACACCAACTAGAAAACATGAGATAATCCAAAAAGCAATTAATAATGATCAAAGATCAAATTAGTAAGCCTACTTGGATATTAAGCATTTATCTCTAAGAACTAAATTCTTTGCAATGAATAGTTTTGCAACTTGCATTTAATAAATCTTTTTTCTATAGTATATAGATTCTTATTCTTATATAAAGTTATTATAATTCTATTATGTGTGGATATGTATGAAATATATATTTCATATGAATCTATTCCTGTCATTCCTTTTTGCTCGAGCTGGATGATGAAAAATTATCATGTCCAGTTATTTCGGGGGATGGATCTATAAGAATGCATCCATCCCAATAACAAAGAAACCAGACTTGAATGATCTTGTATTGAGAGCTAAATTGGCTAAAGGGATGGGGCATAATTATTATAGAGAACCCACATGGCCCAATGATCTTTTATATATTTTTCCAGTAGTAATTCTAAGTACTATTGTGTGTAATGTAGGCTTAGCGGTTCTTAAACATCAATGATTGGTGAACCGGTGGATCCATTTGCAACTCCTTTGGAAATATTACTCGAATGGTACTTTTTTCCCGTATTTCAAGTACTTTGCATAGTACCCAATAAGTTACTAGGTGTTCTTTTAATGGTTTCAGTACCAATGGGATTATTGACAATACCATTTTTGGAAAATGTTAATAAATTTCAAAATCCATTTCGTCGTCTCGTAGCTACAACAGTCTTTTTGGTCGGTACCACAATATCTCTTTGGTTAGGTATTGGAGCAACATTACCTATTGATAAATCTTTAACTTTAGGTCTTTTTCAAATTGATTCAATCGTGAAATACCGCAAGCTTAGGTATCTAAGGAATAGTCACTTCAAAGTGACTATTCCTTAGATACCTTAATTTTGTTTATTATGATCCATTCTGTACAAATATGGATTGTGTCGAAGATGACAAATTCATTTTCTTTTTTTTTTTCAAAAGAAGATGAAATAATTCCAATGAATTTCAAATTCAAACTTTTCCTTTTCTTAGTTCTTAGGTAAATCAACTGCGAAATGCTTCTATAGAGTGTCCAATATCTGTTTTACATCTTCTATGAGAAAATATTCAAATTTTATAAGATCTTCTTGACTCTTACTCAAAAGGTCCAATAATGTATGTATATTGGACCTTTTGAGACAATTATAGGTCTTGGAAGGCAATTCTGATTGGTCAATAAAAATAGATTTCAATGGAATTCCCTTTTTGCTTTTCTTTAGATTATTTAATCTATCTTGAAAGGTAAAAGGGGATAAAGTAAACTTGTTTTTATTTTCCTTGAAATGAGTGTCTTCTTCCTCTGTATGTAGAAAAGGAAGAAATAAATCAATCAAATTATGAGAAGCTTCATAAAGTGTTTCTTTAGGAGTTAAACTTCCATTTGTCCATATTTCTATAAATAGTATCTCCTATTTTTCATTCCCATTACCATAAGAATGAATACTACGATTTGTATTTCGAACAAGCATGAATACAACATCTATAGGATAACTTCCATCTTGAGAGTTATTTATAGATTTCATACGATATCCGCGATCTCTCTTGTTTTGTAATCCAATGCACAAATCAATCGATTCTATGAGGTTAGCTATATACTGTGTTGTGCCAACTATTTCCATGGAAGGTGGTGAGATGATATCTTGAGCGGTTATGTACCTAGGACCCCTAACACAAATGGATGCATCTCTAATTCCATGGAGATTACTTCTCAATACAATTTCTTTCAAATTGAGTAAAATTTCATGTACTGATTCTTCAATACCTACTATTGTAGAATATTCATGTGATACGTCCTCAGATTTTGCACGTGTGATACATGTTCCTTCTATTTCTCCAAGTAAAGTCCTTCGCATGGAAATACCGACTGTATCAGCCTGACCTTTCCTAAGTTGGAAGAGAACGAAATGACCATAATAAATACATTTACTGTCTATGCTCGATTCAACACACTTTCACTATGGTGTTTGAGTGGATTCTGCTACTTCCCCTTGAACCATACTAATATTCTAATTTGATCAGTTCATTGATTCATTTATTTCTCTTGATAGTTGTTTAATTTTTATTTCTACACGTCTTTTTTTAGGAGGTCAACATCTGTTATGTGGCATAGGTTACATCACGTATGAAACTTAATAGTATACCACTTCTACGAATGGTTTGTAATGCCGCATCTCTTCTGAGACCAGGACCTTTTATCATAACTTCTACTCGTTACATACCCTAATCAATTATTATATGAATAGCATTTACTGCTGCTACTTGAGCAGCATAGGGTGCTCCTCTTCTTGTGCCTTTGAATCCAGAAGTACCGACAGACGCCCAAGAAACCACCTGACCACGCACATCTGTAATAGTTACAATGGTATTGTTGAAACTTGCTTGAACATGAATGACTCCTTTGGTATTCTACGTCCATTCTTGCATGAGCCAATACGTCCATTCCTACGATAACCAACTTTTGTTATAGGTTTTGTCATATTTTATTATCTATCTCCTAAATAGGAGTCAGAGATATACAGAAATATATGGAGATATCCATTTCATATTAAAAAAAAATGGATCCCCTATTTTTATTTTTACATTACAGGGATCCCCTCTCTACTTTAGTTTAGAATTAGAAAGTTTTTTCTTTAAGATTAAAGATTACCCTATCCCTATCTTTATTTATGTTTTGGATTTAAACAAATCACCATAATTCGTCCGCGTCTACGGATCAGTCGACACTTTTCACAAATTTTATGAACAGAAGTTCTTATTTTCATATTTCTCATTCCTTTATTCCTGAATCTACTTCTTGGAAGAAAAAAATAAGTCTCTTGAATTTTTTAACTTAACAAACAAGGCCTGTTTAAAAAATCACTTAATCGTTCGACTCCTTGTTATGAAGTCTATAAATTATATGTCCCTTGGTTGAATCATAATGACTTATTTTGATTTTGACTCTATCTCCAGGTGGTATTTGTATAAAACTACACCGGATTCTCCCTGAAACATAACCTAAAATTAGATCTTCATTATCTAAGTGTACCCGGAACATACCGTTGGGAAGTGATTCAGTAATTAAGCCTTCATGAATCAATTTTTGTTCTTTCATTCTAGGTAACCCCCTTTAAGTATCAATGAGATAAAATTAGGATACTAGAGGTGGATCACCATATATAACACAAAAATTCTCCTCCAATTCTTTTTAGTCGAGCTTCTCGATCTGTCATTATACCTTGAGAAGTAGAAAGAATTACAATCCCTATTCCACATAAAATCTTAGGAATTCATAGATTGTTGGAATAGATTCATAGACCAGGTCAGCTGATATGCTTTAAAATAGTTCTGTATACTCTGTTCCTAGTTCTTCTATGCAGTAGGGTTAAAACCAAGAAAAAATTTTGACTTTCTTGATCTTGATGTTTTCGAACATTTTCAATAAAACCTTCTCATAAAAGTATTTTAACAATGTTTTCGGTGATATTAGTAGATGCTATTCGAACCCTTCCCTTTTTATCCATGTCAACATTTCTTATAGAAGTTATTATATAGGCAATAGTATCCCTACTCATGACGAACTCAAATTATTCTTATCTTCCAATTTGGATATAATCAACATGTTTTATTATTATTTTATTATTTATTTTTCTTTACTACTTTTTATTCAAATTATATGCATGAGACACAATTTACTAATAATTTAATAATGAATTGCTCCATTTTTTGGTATCCGACTAGTAGTTCCATCTACTAGTATTTAGTATTTATAATACCTCGGGAGCTAGTGAAACTATTTTAGTAAAATTAAATTGCCTCAATTCTCAGGGAATCGCACCAAAAACTTGAGTTCTTTTTGGATTTCCTTCTTGATCAATGACAACCACAGCATTGTCATCATATCGTATTATCATACCATTGTCACGTTTGAGTTCTTTACACGTATGTACAATTATAGCTCTAATTACTTCTGATCTTTCTAGAGGCATATTGGGCACTGCTTCCTTGATTGCAGCAACAATAAACATCACCAATATGAGCATATCAGGGATTATCGGCCCCTATGATTCGAATACACATCAATTCTCGAGCTCCAATGTTATCTGCTACATTTAAAAGGGTTTGGGGTTGAATCATATGATTTTTATTTTTAAATTTTCTACTTCAATGTAGTAAAGAATGAAAAAAAAAATATTGTCTATCCAAAAATAAAGAAATCTTTTGTTGCTTGTTTTTTCATCCGCAATATTCAATATAATAAATAGTCCTTTTGTTTAGTTTAGTTCTATGTTCCTATCCTGAAATAACAAATTGAGTTCGTATAGGCATTTTGTACACAACTATTTCAATAGCAGCCCTAGCTATAGTTTCGGATACTCCTCCCATTTCATAAAGTATTCGACCCGATTTAACAATGGATACCCAATATTTGAGAGATCCTTTTCCCGAACCCATACGTGTTTCCGTGGGTCTTACTGTAATAGGTTTGTCAGGAAATATGCATATCCATATTTTCCCACCATGATGCACATATCTTGTCATTGCTCTTCGCCCCGCTTCTATTTGTCTGGCTATGATTCAAGAGGGTTCAAGTGCCTAAAGAGCATATCTACAAAAACTAATATAATGGCCTCGACAAGATATTCCCCTCTTTCTTCCTCTATGTTGTTTATGAAATTTGGTTCTTTTGGGGTTATAGTTGATGGTTCTTTTTTTTTTCATTCCATCCGTACTGCAGAACCCGACATGAGAGTTTCTTCTCATCCAGCTCCTCCTGAATGAAACAATTCATTCAATAGTTTTAAACAAATAGTATTATATAAAATACTATTATAAAATATTATATGTAGTTTATAATACATATTTATAATATAACATATAATAAATAATATACTAAGTCACTAAACTAAGTAATGTGTTTGATATTGAATTTGTTTAACTGTCTGTATATACAATCAATATACGAAGCTAGATTTATATATTCTATAAATCTAGATAGAGGTATAGGTAATTTTTTTTTGTTTTATAATTATAACTATAATGATTATAATGAATCTTTTTTTATTCTTATTGAACTATGCCAAATAAAAAATATTGTAATTCAATAAATAAATGTTTCGCGGGCGGATATTGACTCTTTCTCATTCATAGGTTGTTCAATCCATAACCTCTTAGAATAAATCAATTTGTTCTTTTTTTATTCCGCCATCCTGCTCAATGAATCATTAGGATTCTATTTAAAACTAATACTAATCCTATGTAGTCATAGGTTCCACCATTCCTATAGCTTATCCATTAATGGTTAGGTCTGAACTCTGCAATGGAGCTCTCAACAAAAATTTATTTCCGAGTCAATCTTCTCAGTTTTTACTGACTCCGGGCTCTTTATTATCTTATACATTATAGTATTATATTAATTTTTAGAGTATTATTTTTTATATATTATTATATTATTATATACTATTATATATTTTTTATATACTATTATATTGAATTTTATATTCAATATTGATGCTTTATCACATTGCCTTTCTATAAGATATGAGATAATTCATAGACCATACATATTGTAATCATATATCATTGGTTTTTTTTTTCTCTTTCTATCATCTTTCATTTATCCACATCCCCTTATTTGTGTTTTACAACTCATAATTAGATTTTTTATGTTATGGGAGAAATTTCAGTTGCTACAACTCTATGATTGATCCAGTCATATAGTGACTATTTCTTGGAATCTCAAAAACACAAAGAAATAAGTTGGTTTTTTTATATTATATATAGTTATTAAGTTTAGAGTGGGGTTCAATAAGCTATGGAATCGTAACCCAACTCTAAACTTTAAACATACTTTAAAGGAGTCACACACTAAGCATAGCAATTTTACTCTAAAAAAATGGTCAATCAAATTTTTATTCAACCCTATAGAATTAGAGAATTAGAATCAAATTGCTATTTTTGTTTGATATTTCATAAATGAAAGAACCAGTTAATAAATGAAAGAACAAATTTGTTTCTATTGCTAGACACTAGTCAGAACCAGAATGACAAAACAAATAAAGAAAGGTCCATTAGTCCTCATCTACAAATATCCAAATTTTAATGCCTAATACTCCATAGATAGTTTGAATTGTATAGGAAAAATGATCAATTTTAGCACAAATTGTTTGTAGAGGAACCCTCCCTTCTCTGATCCATTCGACACGTGTAATTTCATTTCCATCGATATGCCCTGCGATTTGCACTTGAATTCCTTTTGTGTCCATTTGTTTAGTTAACTCAATCACTTTTTTCATTGCCTTTCAAAACAAAACTATATTTTTTAATTGTAAAGCTATATATTCTGCAAGAATATTAGGTTGTCTATAAGGTTTTTCAACTTTTGTGAGAGTAATGTTGATTCTTGGGTTTTCAATTTTAGCACAAATTGTTTGTAAGGAACCCTCCCTTCTCTGATCCGTTCGACACGTGTAATTTCTTTTCTATCGATACACCCTGCGATTTGCACTTGAATTCCTTTTGTGTCCATTTGTTCAATTAACTCAATCGCTTTTTTCATTGCCTTTCGAAACGAAACTCTATTTTTTAATTGTAAAGCTATATATTCTGCAAGAATATTAGGTTGTCTATAAGGTTTTTCAACTTTTGTGAGAGTAATGTTGATTCTTGGGTTTTCAATTTTAGCACAAATTGTTTGTAAGGAACCCTCCCTTCTCTGATCCGTTCGACACGTGTAATTTCTTTTCTATCGATACACCCTGCGATTTGCACTTGAATTCCTTTTGTGTCCATTTGTTCAATTAACTCAATCGCTTTTTTCATTGCCTTTCGAAACGAAACTCTATTTTTTAATTATAAAGCTATATATTCTGCAAGAATATTAGGTTGTCTATAAGGTTTTTCAACTTTTGTGAGAGTAATGTTGATTCTTGGGTTTTCAAAATGAATCTCCTTTTGTAGATTTATCTGTAATTCTGCAATTCCTTGCGTTCGACCTTCTATTAACAAATTAGGGAATCCAATATATATTATTATCTAGATCAAATCGATTCTTTTTTTAATTCCTATACGTGCAATTCCTTCGAAACCTGAGGGTATTCTCTTATTTTTTTTGTACATAGTTCTTGATACAATTCTATATTTTTACATCTTCTTGAAGGCCCACAAAAAATTTTTTTGGTTTGCACAACCAGAAAGAAGAATGACTTTGGTTTGTACCAAGTCTGAAACCAAGTGGATTTATTTTTTGTCCCATATTTTTTTCTAAATGGAAATCTAAGATTTATTTCAATTTAAAAATGACTTTGATTTATTTTTCAATACAATTTTTATATGACAAGTAGGTCTTTTTAAAGGATAACTGAGTCCTTGAGCTTTAAGTTTTAACCTTTTTAGAATAGCACCTCCATTGACTTCAACTTTACTAATAAATAAACTAGTTTTATTCATGTTCATATTATGATTTGTGTTTGCTGCTACGGAATAAAGCAATTTTAAAATCGAAAAAGATGCCCGACAAGGTATGAGTTCCAGTATCATAAGTGCTTCTTCATAGGAATGCCCCCAAATCTGGTCAATTATTCTTCGAGCTTTGAAAACAGGCATACATATATGTTGGGCTAAAACCTTAACTTCTGTACTTGAAGTCGAGTTCTTTATGTTTATCATAAGGCTATCTCTAACCAATGAATGATAACTACTTTTGCTACTTTACTAAAATAGAAAATAAAAAATAAAAAAAATAATGACGAGATTTATTATCGTTTCTCGCATGTCTCGCGAAAGTCAAAGTAGGGGCGAATTCTCCCAATTTGTGACCTACCATCTGATCTGTTATATAAATAGGTAAATGTTCTTTTCCATTATGAATGGTGATTGTATGTCCAATCATTGCGGGTATAATGGTAGGCCTAAGACCAAGTTCCTATTATTTCTTTCTCCTCCCTCATGTTGAGTTTTTCTATTTTTTCCGATAAATGATTAGCTACAAAAGGATTTCTTTTAGTGAATGTGTCACAATGGATTACTCCTTTATTTTTACATTTTAAACTATGTTCAATATCTTGATCTAATAAGGTAAGAATAAATACAATAATGATGAATGGAGAAAAGGCAAAATCCTTTAGCTAGATAAGGGGTGGATGTAGCCAAGTGGATCAAGGTAGTGGATTGTGAATCCACCATGCGCAGGTTCAATTCTTGTCATTCGCCCATCACATTATTCCAAATTCCAAAAAATTGATTTTCAATATTCCTATTTATGGCAACGAAGAATAAAACTATCACTATATTTTTTCCTTTTCCTACTTCTTATTCCAAGCGTAGGATAACCCCAAGGGGTTGTGGGTTTTTTTCTACCAATAGGGGCTCTTCCTTCACTACCCCCATGGGGGTGGTCTACAGGGTTCATAACTACTCCTCTTACTATAAGGTGCTTACCTAGCCAACACTTAGATCTGGCTCTACCCAAACTTTTTTGGTTCACCCCAACATTACCCACTTGTCCAACTATTGCTAAGCAGTTTTTGGATATCAAATGGACCTCCCCAGATGGTAATCTTAATGTGGCCAATTTACTCTGTTTTGCAATCAGTTTCACTACAACACCTACTGCTCTAGCTATTTGTCCACCCTTTCCAAATGTGATTTCTATGTTATGTATGGCCATGCCTAAGGGCATATCGATTGAAGTAGATTCTTCTTTTTTATCAATAAAAACCCCTTCCCAAACTGTACAAGCTTCTTCCAAAGCATATGGCTTTCTTGATGTATATGATGATATCTAGACAGATGGATCTTATATGAATCGTATAATGAAATACCACATGAGTGGATATATAGGAATCCAAATATGCCGAATCACTCATGTTATGATCTTCTACATCCTAGGTCTCCTTGTTCCATTATCTGGCTTATGTTCTTCATGTAGCATACAGACCAAATGACTCTACGAAATTTCGTTGCTACTTCCACATATTGCGGGTAACGTTGGAGACATCTCTATTCCCCATTCCCCCCCCCCCCCTCCCCCTCCCGCACCCCCCCCCCCCCCCCCCCCCCCACCCCCCCCCCCCGCCCGGATCTTTGTAATTACCCATACTCCTCTCTTTGAAAGAAGGGTGTTTCCCATTTTGTGCGTGCTTTAAACAATTTTGTCTCCTCCATATTACCATATCTCTAGAGTCAATAATTTTCTATGAGTAACTACTGAACTCAATCACTTACTGCTAGTACTCAATAGTTTTCTGTTGATGTCTATCCCGTAGAGGTACTCGAATTGCATCAGTGATCGATTTCTAGGTTTCATCGTAAACCTAATTGGTTACTTCCAATTACATAAATCAATAGTTCAAACTGCACTCAAAGGTAGAGCTTTTTCCATCGTTATAGGAACTTCTATACCAAAAATAATGGTATCTCCAATCATAGCCCCTCTAGGATGTAAAATATTTCTCTTCTCACCATCCCCATAGTGTATGAGACAAATGTATGCATTTCAATTAGGGTCATATTCTATCATTGTGATTCTACCATATATGTCTTTTTCATTCCATCAAAATTTGATTTTAGGGTGTAGATGCTTATGACCTCCCCCTCTATGCCCTGCGGTAATGATTCTTTGGGCATTATGATCTTTACCACAATGATGCTGTCCATATATCAAATTATTTTGTAGATTGGATTTCACTTTACTATCTACGGTTCCATTGCATGTGCTCGGGGTAGAAGTTTTGTATAAATGTATCGCCGTGTTATTAAGTATTTTCTTCTAAGTTATTTTCTCTATAAGAGGTGGAATAAAATAACCTAGTTGAAGCGTAATGATCATACGTCTGTAATGCATTGTATGTCCCATAATAGGTCCCATTCTTCTACCCTTTCTGGGGAGTCAATGACTATTCATAGCTATTACCTTAACACCA
Source organism: Trichopus zeylanicus subsp. travancoricus (assembly GCA_005019695.1). Taxonomy (NCBI): domain Eukaryota; kingdom Viridiplantae; phylum Streptophyta; class Magnoliopsida; order Dioscoreales; family Dioscoreaceae; genus Trichopus; species Trichopus zeylanicus. Next base: position 658,694 of record RXID01021553.1, read on the forward strand.
AAGAAGAGTTCGACCCAATGCTTTATTTCTATCCTAGTTGATCCTGATTCGACATTAGAAGAATATTGATTATTCCCCAATAACCAAATACTTTTTTTTGTAAATACTGCATATTTGATTACATCCATAAATCCATCTTCTTCCCTATGAGTTCCAGTATCTGTAATAATTCTAGTTCTTACTGTTCATATGTTATGGTATGAATATACTAATTCATTATGTATGGATGATGAGATTCCATTGATATAGAGCTAATTCCAATAGACTTATTGAATGTTCCCATTGGCATGAATCTAGCAGGAATTGAACCTACGAATTTGCCAATTATGAGTTGGGCGCTTTAACCATTCAGCCATGGATGCTTAACAGGGATCATTGTACATTGTGAATAACTAAATTCCAATTGAAACGAAATATTTAGGAGGAATCAATGAAATGACATCAATTCAAATCCTGGATCTTTGAATTGAGAGAGATATGGAGAGAGATCAAGAATTCTCACTATTTCTTAGATTCATGGATCAAATTTGATTTAGTGGGATCTTTCACTCACATTTTTTTTCCACCAAGAACATTTTATGAAACTCTTTGACCCCCGAATTGGGAGTATCTGACTTTCATGTGATTCACAAAGTTCAACAAGCAATTGATATTTCACGATCAAAGGTGTAGTACTGCTTGTAGTAGCAGTCCTTATATCTCATATTAACAATCGAAAGATGGTCGAAAGAAAAAATCTCTATTTTATGGGGATTCTTCTCATACCTATGAATTCTATTATACCTAGAAATGAGAGATTGGAAGAATCTTTTTGATCTTCCAATATCAATCGGTTGATTATTTTGCTCCTGTACCTTCCAAAAAGGAAAAAGATTTCTGAGAGTTGTTTCATGGATTTGCAAGAGTGTACTTGGGTTCTCCCAATAAATAAAAAGTGTATCATGCCTGAATCTAACTGGCATTCATGGTGGTGGAGGAACCAGATCGGAAAAAGGAGGGATTCTAGTTGTAAGATATCTAATGAAACCGTAGTTGGAATTGAGATCTCATCCAAGGAGAAAGATAGCAAATATATGGAGTTTCTTTTTTTTATCCTATATAGATAATCTAATCCGCAAGGACCATGATTGGGAATTATTTGATTGTCTTCTCCGAGGAAGAAGCGAAACATAATCAACTTGAATTCAAGATTCAAAATCTTAGGGAAATACTTGATTTGTTATCTCATGTCTACTTTTCATGAAAAAAGACCAATTGAAGGTGAGGGTTTCTTCAAACAACAAAGAGCTGAGGCAACTATTCAATAAATGATATTGAGCATGTTTCCCATCTCTTCTTGAGAAACAAGTGGGGTATTTCTTTGCAAAATTGTGCTCAATTTCACATGTGGCAATTCCGCCAAGATCTCTTTGTTAGTTGGGGAAAGAATCAGCATGAATCAGATTTTTTTAGGAACGTATTGAGAGAGAATTTGCTTTGGTTAGACAATGTGTGGTTGGTAAACAAGGATCAGTTTTTTAGCAAGGTATGGAATGTATTGTCAAATATTCAATATGATTCCACAAGATTTATTTTCATTCAAGTAATGGATTCTAGCCAATGCAAAGGATCTTTTGATCAATCTAGAGATCATTTCGATTCCATTATAAATGTGGATTCAAAATATCACACATTGATCGATCAAATAGAGATTCAACAAGTAAAAGAAAGCTCGATTCTTTGGGATCCTTCCTTTTTTCAAACGGAACGAATAGAGATAGAATCAGATCAATTCCCAAAATGCCTTTTTGGATCTTCCTCAATGTCCCGGCTATTCACCGAACATGAGAAGTAGATGAATAATCATCTGCTTCTGGAAGAAATTGAACTTGGGAGTCCTACAAGATCAATTCATTCTTTTTTCTCTGACAGATGGTCAAAACTTCATCTAGGTTTGAATCCTACTGAGAGGTCCACTGGAGATCAGAAATTTTTGAAGAAAAAATAAGATGTTTCTTTTGTCCCTTCTAGGCGATCAGAAAATAAAGAAATGGTTGATATATTCAAGATAATTATGTATTTACAAAATACCATCTCAATTCATCCTATTTCATCAGATCCAGGATGTGATCTAGTTCCAAAGGATGAACCAGATATGGATAGTTCCAATAAGATTTCATTCTTGAACAAAAATCCAATTTTGGATTTATTACATCTATTGCATTACCAGAACAAAGGGGGATATGTGCTACAGCACGATTTTGAATCAGAAGAGAGATTTCAAGAAATGGTAGATCTATTCACTCTATCAATAACCGAGCTGGATTTGGTGTATCATAGGGGATTTGCCTTTTCTATTGATTCCTATGGATTGGATGCAAAAAAATTCTTGAATGAGGTATTCAACTCTAGAGATGAATCAAAATCAAAAAAGAAATCTTTATTGGTTCTACCTCCTCTTTTTTATGAAGATAATGAATCTTTTTATCAAAGGATCAGAAAAAAAAAATCGGTCTAGATCTACTGCGGGAATGATTTGGAAGATCCAAAACTAAAAACAGTGGTGTTTGCTAGCAACAACATAATGGAGGTAGTCAATCAATATAGATTGATCCGAGATCAAATCCAAATCTAATATAGAACCTATGGGTACATAAGAAATGTATCGAATCATTTCTTTTTAATGAATAGATCCGATCGCAACTTCCAATATGGAATTCAAAGGGATCAAATAGAAAATTATACTCTGAATCATATAACTATAATGAAATATATGATCAACCAACATTTATCAAATTTGAAAAAGAGTAAATGGTTTGATCCTCTTATTTCTCGAACCGAGAGATCCATGAATCGGGATCCTCATGCATATAGATACAAATGGTCCAATGGGAGCAAGAATTTCCAGGCACATTTGGAACATTTCATTTCTGAATAGAAGAACCATTTTCAAGTAGTATTCGATCAATTACGTATTAATCAATATTTGATTGATTGGTCTGATGCTATCGACCAACAAGATTTGTCTAAGTCACTTCGTTTCTTTTTGTTCAAGTCACTTCTCTTTTTGTCCAAGTCACTTCTCTTTTTGTCCAAGTCACTTCACTTTTTCTTTTTTGAGTATCAGGGATATACCCATTCATAGGTCCGAGATCCACATCTATGAATTGGAAGGTCTGAATGATCAACTCTGCAATCAGTTGTTAGAATCAATAGGTGTTCAAATCATTCATTTGAATAAAATGAAACCCTTCTTATTAGATGATGATGATACTTCCCAAAGACCAAAATTCTTGATCAATGGAGGAACAATATTATCATTTTTGTTCAAAAAGATACCAAAGTGGATGATTGACTCATTCCATACTAGAAATAATTGCAGGAAATCCTTTGATAACATGGATTTATATTTCTTAATGATATCCCATGATCGAGATGATTGGCTGAATACCGTGAAACCATTTCATAGAAGTTCATTGATATCTTCTTTTTATAAAGCAAATCAACTTCAATTCTTGAATGATCCACATCACTTCTAGTTCTATTGTAACAAAAGATTCCCTTTTTATGTGGAAAAGACTCGTATCCATAATTATGATCTTACATATGGACAATTCCTCAATATCTTGTTCATTCGCAACAAAATAGTTTCTCTGTGCGTCGGTAAAAAAAAACATATTTTTTTGGAGAGAGAGACTACTTCACCAATCGAGTCACAGGTATCTGACATATTCATACCTAACGATTTTCAACAAAGTGGTGACAAAACGTATAAATTGTACAAATCTTTCCATTTTCCAATTCAATCTGATCCATTTGTTAGTAAAGCTATTTATTCGATCGTAGACATTTCCGCAACACCTCTAACAGAGGAACAAATAGCCAATTTTGAAAGAACTTATTGTCAGCCTCTTTGAGATATGAATCTATCTGATTTAGAAGGGAAGAACTTGCATCAATATCTCAGTTTCAATTCAAACATGGGTTTGATTCACACTCCATGTTTTGAGAAATATTTACCATCCGGAAAGAGGAAAGAATAGAGTCATTGTCTAAAGAAATGCATTGAGAAAGGGCAGATGTATAGAACCTTTAAACGAGATAGTGCTTTTCCAAATCTCTCAAAATGGAATCTATTCCAAACATATATGCCATGGCTCCATACTTTGACAGGGTGCAAATATCTAAATTTCACAATTTTAGATACTTTTTCTTTAGATATTTTTTCAGACCCATTGCCAATATTAAGTATAAGTAGCAGTCAAAAATTTGTATCCATTTTTCATGATATTATGCATGGATCAGATATATCATGGCCTATTCCTCAGAAAAAATTGTGGCAATTCTTCCACAATGGACTCTGATAAGTGAGATTTTGAGTTAGTGTTTACTGGAGCTTCTTCTTCTGTTCGGAGAAATGATTCATCGAAATAATGAGTCACCCATTCTATTGATATGGACACATCTGAGATCAACAAATGCTCGCGAGTTCCTCTATTCAATCCTTTTCCTTCTTCTTGTTGCTGGATATCTCGTTCGTATACATCTTCCCTTTGTTTTCTGAGCCACTAGTGAGTTACAGACAGAGTTAGAAAAGATCAAATCTTTGATGATTCCATCATACATGATTGAGTTGCAAAAAATTTTGTATAGGTATCCTACATCTGAACTGAATTCTTTCTAGTTAAAGAATCTCTTTCTAGTTGCTCTGGAACAATTAGAAGATTCTCTAGAAGAAAATTGGGTTCTACTTCTGGTGGCAACATGCTATTGGGTAGCGGTCCCACTTATGGGATCAAATCAATATGTTCTAAGAAGAAATATTTGAATATCAATCTCATCAATCTCATAATTATCATACCAAATCCTATCAATCGAATCACTTTTTTGAGAAATATGAGACATTTAAGTCGTACAAGTAAAGAGATCTATTCATTGATAAGAAAAAGGAAAAATGTGAACGGTGATTGGATTGATGATAAAATAGAATCTTGGGTCGCAAATAGCGATTCAATTGATGATGAAGAAATAGAATTCTTGATTCAATTCTCCACCTTAATGACAAAAAAAAGGATTGATCAAATTCTATTGAGTCTGACTCACAGTTTTCATTTCCCATCTCATGGAAAAACCCTTTTTGCTTTGCTTAGCCCTATCCCCTTCTAGGGGTATTTTAGTGATAGGTTCTATAGGAACTGGATGGTCCAATTTGGTCAAATACCTAGCAACAAACTCCTATGTTCATTTCATCACGGTATTTTTGAACAAGTTCCTGGATGACAAGCCTAAAGGTTATCTTATTGATGATATCGATATTGATGATAGTGACAATATTGATAACCTTGATACGGAGCTGCTAATTATGACAAATGTGCTAACTATGTATATGATGCCGAAAATAGGCCAATTTGCTATCACCCTTCAATTCAAATTAGCAAAAGCAATGTCTCCTTGCATAATATGGATTCCAAACATTCATGATCTGTATGTGAATGAGCCAAATTACTTATCCCTCAATCTATTAGAGAACTATCTCTTCAGGGATTGTGAAAGATGTTCCACTAGAAATATTCTTGTTATTGCTTCATCTCATATTCCCAAAAAAGTGGATCCCGCTCTAATTGCTCCGAATAAATTAAATACATGCATTAAGATATGAAGGCTTATTATTCCACAACAATGAAAGCACTTTCTCATTCTCTCATATACTAGGGGATTTCATTTGGAAAAGAAAATATTCCATACTAATGGATTCGAGTCCATAACCATGGGTTACAATGCACGAGATCTTGTAGCACTTATCAATGAGGCCCTATCAATTAGTATTACGCAGAGGAAAGCAATTATAGAAACTAATACAATTCGATCAGCTCTTCATAGACAAATTTAGGATTTGGGATCCCAGGTAAGATCAATTCAGGATCATGGGATCCTTTTCTATCAGATAGGAAGGTTTGTTGCACAAAATGTACTTCTAAGTAATTGCCCCATAGATCCTATATCTAATGAATGGTACTTCAAACTTGGAATGAGCATGAAGAAATTAACAATACTTCTTTATCTTTTGAGTTGTTCTACTGGATCCGTCACTCAAGATCTTTGGTCTTCACCCGGACCCAATGAAAAAATTGGATCACTTCTTATGGATTCATTGAGAATGATTATGATCTAGTTCATGGGCTATTAGAAGTAGAAGGCGCTCTGGTGGGATCCTCACTGACAAAAAATGATTGCAGTTAGTTTGATAATAATCGAGTGACATTACTCGAACCAAGGAATCAATTAGATATGATGCAAAATGGATCTTGTTCTATCATTGATCAGAGATTTCTATATGAAAAATACAAATCAGAGTTTGAAGAAGGGGAAGGAGAAGGTGCCCTCGACCCACAACAGATAGAGGAGGATTTATTCAATCACATAGTTTGGGCTCCTAGAATATGACACCCGTGTGGTAATCTATTTGATTGTATCGAAAGGCCCACTGAATTGGGATTTCCCTATTGGGCTGGGTCATTTCACGGCAAGCAAATCATTTATCATAAAGAGGATGAGCTTCAAGAGAATGATTCGGAGTTCTTGGAGAGTGGAACCATGCAGTACCAGACATGAGATAGATCTTCCAAAGAACAAGGCTTTTTTTGAATAAGCCAATTCATTTGGGACCCTGTAGATCCATTCTTTTTCCTATTCAAAGATCAGCCCTTTGTCTCTGTGTTTTCACATCGAGAATTCTTTGGAGATGAAGAGATGTCAAAGGGGCTTATTACTTCCCAAACAAATCCTCCTACATCTATATATAAATGTTGGTTCATCAAGAACACACAAGAAAAACACTTCAAATTGTTGATTCATCCCCAAAGATGGTTTAGAACCAATAGTTCATTATCTAATGGATCTTTCCATTCTAATACTCTATCCAAGAGTTTTCAATATTTATCAAATCTGTTCCTATCTAATGGAACACTATTGGATCAAATAACAAAGACATTGTTAAGAAAGAGATGGCTTTTCCCGGATGAAATGAAACATTTGATTCATGTAACAGGAGAAAGATTTCCCATTCCTTAGCCATAAAGATATGTGGCTATGAAAAGGGGATTAAATGGAATAGAATTGGCTGGGTGGTAGAGTTGTGGAAACACTTGTTTATTTCATATTTTGGACCTTAGCTCCATGGAACAATATGCTACTTACTGCTGAAACATGGAAGAATTGAAATCTTAGATCAAAACACTATGTATGGATGATATGAACTTCCTAAACAAGAATTCTTGAACAGCAAACAACCAAAGACTCTTACTCACTACATCAAACAATTTCCATTAATGAAACCATGTAAATCCATCGAAAAATCAAAAATACACATGTCCGATGAAATGGTTGTTGCTATTTGCCCCAATAACGAATCCTTGGTTTAACTAAATAACTAAAGAAAATAGATAAACCTTTCTTTTTGTCTCAGGTCGATGGATCTTCTCAATTGGAATATCCCTATATGAATAATACACATTCCAGTTGATCGAGTCTAATTTGAATTTTCGAATTGTCTTGTTCCAAAGCAAAGATATCCACGGAGGCCAGTAGCATGGGGCATGTGGATTCCCCTGTGAATCAGCAAGGACCACCTTGCAAGGCTAAATACTCCTAGGGGACTAATAGTGAAGTAGTACCTTGAGGGAAATGTGAAAAGAACCCCCATCGGGGAGTGAAATAGAACATGAAACTATGAGCTCCCAAGTAGCGAGAGGAGAATGTCATCTCTAACCACGTGCCTATTGAAGAATGAGCCGGTGACTCATAGGCAGTGGTTTGGTTAAGGGAACCCACCGGAGCCGTAGTGAAAGCGAGTCTTCATAGGGTGATTGTCACTACTTATGGACCCAAACCTAGGTGATTTATCCATGACCAGGATGAAGCTTGGGTGAAACTAAATAGAGGTTTGAACTGAGTTGAAAAATCAGAGGATGAGTTGTGGTTAGGGGTGAAATGCTATTCGAACCCAGAGCTAGCTGGTTCTCCCCAAAATGTATTAAGGCACAGCAGTTGACTGGACATCTAGGGGTAAAGCACTATTTCGGTGTGGGTTGCGAGAGCGGTACCAAATCGAGGCAAACTCTAAATACTAGATATGACTCCAAAATAACAGAGGTCAAGGTTGACCAGTAAGACGATGGGGGATAAGCTTCATCGTCGAGAGGGAAACAGCTCGGATCACCAGCTAAGGCCCCTAAATGACCGCTCAATGATAAAGGAGGTAGGGGTGCAGAGACAGCCAGGAGGTTTGCCTAGAAGAAACCACCCTTGAAAGAGTGTGTAATAGCTCACTGATTGAGCACTCTTGTGCCGAAGATGAATGAGGCTAAGCGATCTGTCTAAGCTGTGGAATGTCAAAATGCATCGATAGGGGAGCATTCTGCCTTAGAGGGAACCATCTGTGCAAGCAGGTGTGGATGAAGTGGAAGCGAGAATGTCGGCTTGAGTAATGCAAACATTGGAGAGAATCCAATGCCTCAAAAACCTAAGGGTTCATTCACAAGGTTCATCCACAAAGGGTGAGTCAAGGCCTAAGATCAGGCTGAAAGGCGTAGTCGATGGATAATAGGTGAATATTCTTGTACTACCCCTTGTTGGTCACGAGGGATGGAGGAGGCTAGGTTAGCTGAAAGATGGTTATCGGTTCAATGATGCAAGGTGACCTTATTTTTCAGGGTAAGAAGGGGTAGAGGAAATGCCTCGAGCCAATGTTTGAGTACCAAGCCCTATGGCACTGAAGTAACCCATGCATACTCCTAGGAAAAGCTCGAATGACCTTCAACAAAAGGGTACTTGTACTTGAAACTGACATAGGGGTGTAGGTAGAGAATACTTAGGGACACGAGACAACTCTCTCTAAGGAACTCGGCAAAATAGCTCCATAACTTCGGGAGAAGGGGTGCCTCCTCACAAAGTGGGTCGTAGTTACTAGGCTTGGGTGACTGTTTACCAAAAACACAGGTCTCCGCAAAGTTGTAAGACCATGTATGGGGGCTGACGCCTACCCAGTGCTGGAAGGTCAAGGAAGTTGGTGACCTGATGGCAAGGTAGCCAGCAACTGAAGTCTCGATGAATGGTGGCCATAACTATAATGGTCCTAAGGTAGCAAAATTCCTTGTTGGGTAAGTTCTGACCCACACAAAAGATGCAATGATCTGGGCATTATCTCAAAGAGAGGCTCAGTGAAATAGACATGTCTATGAAGATGCGGACTACCTGCACCTGGACAGAAAGACCATATGAAGCTTTACTATTCCTTGGGATTTGTTTTGGGCCTTTCTTGCACAGCTTAGGTGGAGGGCAAAGAAGACCTCCTTCCAAGGGGGCCCTAGCCATCAGTGAGCTACCACTCTGGAAGAGCTAGAATTCTAACCTTGTGTCAGGACCTACGGGCCAAGGGATAGTCTCAGGGAGATAGTTTCTATGGGGCATAGGCCTCCTAAAGGGTAACAGAGGCAGGCAAAGGTTTTTTCAGGCTGGACGAAGATTGGCCCTCGAGTGCAAAGGTAGAAGGGAGCTTGACTGCAAGACCCACCCATTGAGCAGGGATGAAAGTCGGTCTTAGTGATTTGATGGTGCCGAGTGGAAGGGCTGTAGCTCAACGGATAGAAGTTACTCTAGGGATAACAGGATGATCTTCACCTCTTTGACGGGAAGGTTTGGCAACTCGATATCGGCTCTTCACCACCAGGGGCTGTAGTGTGTTCCAAGGGTTGGGTTGTTCACACATTAAAGCAGTATGTAAGCTAGGTTCAGAATGTTGTGAGATAGTTTGGTCCATATCTAGTGCGGGCATTAGAGCATTGAGAGGACCTTTCCCTAGTATGAGAGGACCGAGAAGGACGCACCTTTGGTGTACTAGTTATCATGCCCACGGTAAACATTGGGTAGCCAAGTCCGGAGTGGATCACTACTGAAAGCATCTAAGTAGTAAGCCCACCCCAAGATGAGTGCTCTCCTATTCTGACTTCCCTAGAGCCTCTCGTAGCATAGCCAAGACAGCGACGGGTTCTCTGCCCCTGCAGGGATGGAGCGACAAAAGTATTGAGAATCCAAGATAAGGTCATGGCAATATGAGCTGTTTATCATTACGATAGGTGTCGAGTGGAAGTGCAGTGATGTATGCAACTGAGGCATCCTAACAGACCGAGAGATTTAAACCTTGTTCCTACACGACCTAATCAATTTGATCAGGTACTCGCCATCCATTTTCATTGTTCAACTGTTTGACAACATGAAAAAACAAAAAAAAAAAGCTCCGCCCTTCTCTATCTATCCAAGTGATCGAAAGGCAGAGGCCATTGGTGTCCCTTCCAGTCAAGAAGTCAATAATTGGAGCCTCACAATCACTAGCCAATATGCTTTTCTCTCCTCCTTTCTTAGTTCATGATTCGATATTCTGGTGTCCTAGGCATAGAGGAACCACACCAATCCATCCCGACCTTGGTTGTTAAACTCTATTGCGGTGACGATACTGTGGGGGAGGTCCTGCCAAAAAATAGCTTGATGCCAGAATGATAATGATAAAAAGCTTAACACCTCTTATTTTACTTTTTAAATAGGAAAAACATCAAAATAAAAAATGCAAAGGTGATCTTATTCAAAACCCAATTATGACATCTCTTCTCTCCCACTTCACACCTCAAAACACACTGTTCTTATAGTCTTTTATAGAGAGAAAGGTGCTTTCACATCTTCTTAACTCAAAATAGCTAAGGAGAGGAAAGTTCCTTTTTGAGGGTACTCCTGAGAACAGATCCAGTGGAGACGGGTGGGGCCTGTAGCTCAGAGGATTAGAGCACGTGGCTATGAACCACGGTGTCGGGGGTTCGAATCCCTCCTTGCCCATAACCGACCCAAAAAGGAAGGACCTTTCCTTCACCTCTGGGGGTAGGAAAATCATGTCAGGATAGCAATGCTATTGAACTCTGTGTCTTTTGTCGAAATGGGTAGAGCAAGTACAAGTATACAAGTATTAGTAGAATAGCTAAAATGTGTTCCTCATCATTGTCATTAATATATTTGCTCGCAGTAATTGTGGCCTATTGGGAGAACCGATGACTGCATCTTTGGTGCACTACTAGTACAAAATCTAAGAATTCTTAATTGGCTATTTACAAGGGATTATCCTGGATCTACACCAAGGATGGTGATTCTCAAATATTGTAAGAATGGGATATGATGAGATAGAATGAAATAGAAACAAAGACAGGGAATGGGTTACCTACTCCTAACGGTCAAAGCGAGCCCTTTATTTATTTATTTCATTAAATTTTTCATTCTTGAATTAGGAATTAATCAAATCTCCCCAAGTAGGATTTGAACCTACGACTAGTCAATTAACAGCCAACTGCTCTACCACTGAGCTACTAAGGAATAATGGGAGATTCGACTTCATAGAGTTCAACTCTTGTTCTCAAGCCATAAACAATATAAGTCTGAAGCTTCCTTCATAACTCCCGAAACTTCTTCGTAGTGTCTTCATTCCATGCCTCATTTCATAGGGAACCTCAAAGTGGCTCTATTTCATTATATTCCATCTATATCCCAATTCCATTCATTTAATATCTCTTTGGTGTCAGTAACATAAGAGATGAGATGTCATTCAATCAAAGAAGATGGTCTCATTGACATAAGAGATGTCATTTATAGTCCTTATATATGGAAAGTTAAGAAATCATCATATAATAATTGAGAAATTGCAATAGAAAAGAAAAAGGGGAGGTTTGTGATGATTTTGAAATCTTTTCCACTAGGTAATCTATTATCGTTATGCATGAAGATAATAAATTTGGTTGTTGTGGTTGGACTCTATTATGGATTTTTGACCACATTCTCCATAAGGCCCTCTTATCTCTTCCTTCTATGAGCTCGGGTTATGGAAGAAGGAACCAAGAAGGAGGTATCAGCAACAATAGGTTTTATTACAGGACATCTCATGATGTTCATATCAATCTATTATGTGCCTCTGCATCTAGCATTGGGTAGACCTCATACAATAACTATCCTAGTTCTGCCATATCTTTTGTTTCATTTCTTCTAGAACAATCAAAAAAACCTTTTTGATTATGGATCTACAACCAGAAATTCAATGTATAATCTCAGCATTTAATGTGTATTCCTCAATAATCTAATTTTTCAATTATTCAACCATTTCATTTTACCAAGTTCAACATTAGCCAGATTAGTCAACATTTATATGTTTCGATGCAACAACAAGATGTTATTTGTAACAAGTACTTTTCTTGGTTGGTTAATTGGTCACATTTTATTCATGAAATAGGTTGGATTGGTATTATTCTGGATACGGCAAAATCATTCTATTTGACCTAATAACTACCTTGTGTCAGAATTGAGAAATTCTATGGCTTGAATCTTTAGGATTCTCTTATTTATCACCTATGTCAACTATTTAGGAAGAATGTTGTCGCCTATTGTCACTAAGAAACTGAAAGAAACCTCAAAAATGGAAGAAGGGGGAGAAAGTGAGGAAGAAAGTGATGTAGAAACAACTTTCAAAATGAGGGAGACTAAATAGGAACAAGAGGGATCCACCGAAGAAGACCCTTCCTTTTCTTCGGAAGAAAAGAAGGATTCGGACAAAATAGATGAAACGGAAGAGATCCGAGCAAATGGAAAGGAGAAAACAAAGGATGAATTCTACTTTCACTTTAAAGAGACATGCTATAAAGATAGCCCAGCTTACGAAGATTTTTATCTTGATACCCATCAAGATAATTGGCAATTAGGAAGACTTAAAGAAGATAAAAAAGAAAAGACTTATTTAATATATAAAAAATCTCTTGTGAATTTTCTTTTTGATTATAAACGATGGAATCGTCCATTGCGATATATAAAAATGATCGATTTGAAAATGTTGTACGAAGTGAAATCTCACAATATTTTTTTTTATACATGTCCAAGTGATGGAAAAAAATATATTTTACATACCCGCCCAGTTTATCAATTTTTTCAGAAATGTTAGAACAGAAATTTTTTTTGTATATGACAGAAAAACTATCCTAGAAAAACTTTTATAATCATTGGGTTTATAACAATGAACAAAAAAAGTACAACTTGAGTAATGAATTACTAAGTAGAATAAAAGTTCTAGAAAACTATTTTCTAGATATGCTCGAAAAAAGAACCAGATTGTACAATGATGAAAATGAACAAAATTGCTTGCACAAAGCATATGATCCTCTTTTGAATGGACCATATCACAGGACAATAAAAAAAATTACATTCACATGCAATAAAAAAAGATTTCCTATTTTCTACAAAAGAAAAATTTTCCATAGAAACTTGGAAAAATAAAATCAATAAAATTAAGGATATAATTTTTAATTATATTAATGATTATAATGATTAACGAGAATTTGAACATCAAAAGAATACGTTCGTTAAGAAATTAGTAGTGACTTATATTGGTAACTACTTTAACTCAATAGGTAAAACTTCTTTTGAGCATGCACATAGTTTCACCTTTATCAAATTTTCTTTATTCTTTTCATTACCAGAACAAAAAACACTTAATTTAGAAAGTCAAGAAAAATCTTTTCAATTTGGAGGAATTACAACTGATAGAATGTAAATGACCAAATAACAATTTGAAATAAATCTATTGGAATAGAAGATGAAATAGAAGATGGAATAGAAGAAATTTGTAAAGAGGTTCCTCGATGGTCATATAAATTGACTGATGATTTAGATTTAGAAGAAGAGCAGGAACAAACTAAAGAAGAATCACTGGAAGATCCTGGGATTCATTCAAGAAGAGCTAAATGCGTGGTAATTTATACTGATGATATTGATAATGAAAATTCAACTACTATAGATAACTCTACTGATACTATTAATATTAGTGATATTGGTAATAATGATAATAGTGATGAAGATGAAGAACTAACTTTGATACGTTACTCACAACAATCTGATTTTTGTCGGGATATAATCAAAGGATCCATGCGTGCTTAAAGATGTAAAACCGTTACTTGGGAAATGTTTCAAGCAAATATACATTCTCCGCTTTTTTTTGGATCAAATAGACAAAACATTTCTTGTCTCTTCTTTCGATATATCAGAAATGAGAAACCTCATTTTCAGAAATTGGTTAAGAAGAGAACCAGAGTTGCAAGTTTTCGAGGAAGAAACAAAAGAAAAGGCAGAAAAAAAAAGCAAAAAATGAGGAAATATGGATAGTAATATCCGAAATTTGTGATACCATTATATTTGCTCAAAGAATAAGGGGTTTGATGTTAATAACCCAATCTTTTCTTAGAAAATATATTCTATTGCCTTCATTGATGATAGCTAAAAATATTAGGTGTATGTTATTATTTCAATTCCCGGAGTGGTGCGAGTATTTGAAAGACTAGAATAGAGAAATGCATATTAAATGCACCTATAATGGTGTTCAATTATCAAAAACAGAATTTCCCCAGGATTGGTTAACAGACGGTATTCAGATAAAGATTCTATTTTTTTTCTGCCTAAAACTTAGCAAAAGTCAAAGGTCCTATTTGACGATTGGAATCTAATGAAAAAAAAAGTAAAAAAGATAATTTTTTGTTTCTTAACAATATGGGGAATGGAAGCAGAAGTTCCCTTCAGTTCAGCCCGAAAATGACCTTCTTTTTTTGAACCCATTTATAATGAACTCGAAACAAAAATTTAAAAAACAAAAAAGAAATTTTTTTCGAGTTTTAAGAGTTTTCAAAGAAAGAATAAAAGGGTTTCTGAAAGTTCTAAAAGTTAGGAAAGAAAAAATAGGATGGACTATCAAAGTATTTAGAAAACAGATAATGAGAGAATTGGAGAAACTCAATCCAATTTTTTTATTCTTATTTGGATTGAGTAAAATGAAAGTTTATGAACCGAATGAAAAGAGCAAAGATTACAAATTAAGCAATAAAATTACTTATAAATCAACCACTCAAATTCAGTCTATGGGTTGGACAAATTATTCACTCAGAGAAAATAAATGAAAAACCTTTGCTGATAGGACACTCACAAGAATGAATCAAATAGAACAAATCACAAAAGATAATAAAAAAAATAGTTCTAATTTGTGATGATAAAAAACTGCTATTGCATAAAGATATTTGGCACATACTCAAAAGATAATATATCCAATTGATACATAAATCACATTATTTTATGAAAATTTTCATTAAATATATATATTAATATTTTGCTATGTACCATTAATATTTTTAGGATCAATGTACAACTTTTCTTTGAATTAAAAAAATATCAATAAATCCATCATTTACAAGGGTCAAATAAATCAAAATACAATGAATTTTATTTTGACTATAAAAAAATTATTTTCTAATACTAATATTATTCAAAATATTATTCAAATTAGTAATAATAATTCAAATATTTCTTACAAGAACCTATCCTACTTATCTCAAGCATATGTATTTTATATATTATCACAGACCCAATTACTTAATAAGTCTTACTTGAGATCTGTACGTCAATATGACAGAACTTATCCATTAATTGGGGATACAATTAAGAATTATTGTATAGCATAAGAAATACTTGATGCCAAATCAAAGTATAAGAAAATTGATAAGTCTAAAATGAGTGAATGGAAAAACTGGTTAAAGGTTCATTATCGATACAATTTATCTCAGACCAAATGGTCTCAATTAGTACCACAAAAAGGATGAAATAAAATAAATAAAGTCAATAAATGTCATATCCTGCAAAATAAAGACTCAATAAAATTGGCTTCGTATAAAAAAGAAAAAGACCAATTAATTTATTACATGAAACAAGATTATTATAAAGTGCATTCATTGAAGAGTCAAAAAGAAATATAAAAAAAACACTACAGATATGATCTTTTATTACATGAATATATGAATTATAGGAATAGGAAAGACTCATATATTTATGGACCAACATTAAAAGTAAACGAGAACCAAGAAATTTCATATAATTTCAATACTATTAAACCCGAATCATTTTATATATTGGTAAGTATAGTTATTAGTGATTACCTGGAGGAAGGATATATTATCGATATGGATCAAAATATGGATAGAAAAGTTTTGGATTGTAGAATTATTCTTGACTAGATGGGAATGAATCAAAATCAAGAAAGGTTATATCATAGCATATCAAATCCAAAACCTTGGTTCTTCCGAGAATGTGGACTACTTGTTAATGCATATAAGATCAAACCACTTAATGCATATAGGATGAAATCACGAATCATACCAATTCAATTACTTTTTTTGGATTTCATAGAAATGAAAATATTAGTCAATGTAAACACATTAATGTAGATCAAAAAAAGAATAAGAATCTTCCTATATCATCTAATCAAAAAGAATATCTTGAATTCAAAAATTCCAACCAAGAAAAAAAGGAACAACAAGGCCAAGGAAATCTTAGATCAGACCTACGAAAACAAAACAAAAAAAAAGATGCTGAAGAGAATTACACAAAATCAGAAATTAAAATTAAAAAACGTAGAAAGAAAAAACAATAAAAAAAAAGAAGGAAGGAGAACTAGATTTTTTTTTGAAAAAATATTTCCTTTTTCAATTAAAATGGAATGACTCTTTGGATCAAAGAATACTGAATAATGTCAAGGTATATTGTCTCCTACTTCGACTGATAAATATAAAGGAAATTGCTATATCCTCGATTCACAGGGGGGAGATGCATCTGGATGTAATGTTGCTTAAAAAGCATATAACTGTTAAAGAACTGATAAAAAAAGGAATATTCATTGTCGAACCAATTCGTCTATCTTTAAAAAGGGGTGTAAAATTCCAATTTATTATATATCAAACTATAGGTATTTCATTGATCGATAAAAACCAAACTAATGGAAAATACATAAAAAAAAGATATGTTGTTGATAAGCAAAGTTTTTAGATAGATCCATTCGATGATATAACAATATGCTTGTGAGTGGAGACAAAAATAATTATGATTTTCTTGTTCCGGAAAATATTCTATCTCCTAGACGTCGCAGAGAATTGAGAATTCTAATTTGTTTTAATTTGGAATTGTAATGTTGTGGATAGAAATCCAATATTTTACAATAAAAACAACATAAAAAAGTATAGACAATTTTGGAATGAGCATCTTAATAGAGATACAAATAAATTCACTAAATTTAAATTGTTTCTTTGGCCCAATTACTTATTAGAGGATTTAGCTTGTATGAATCGTTATTGGTTTGATACCAATAATGGCAGTCGATTCAGTATGGCAAGGATACATATGTATTCGTGATTCAGAATTATCTAATGGTATATTTCCTACCTATTCATATAAGAAATACATGGACATATCTGGTAGGTAGATAAAAGCAAAAATATATGCTGTGTTAGATTCTAGTACATGATACTGATTTAGTAGCATATCTGTATCCATTCAACTGGATCTAGGAAGAAATGTGCGGAATCTTTTTAGATACAAAAAACTCATTCTCTTTCGCGAATGCAGAAATTTCCTTTTCTATCAATATCCAAATTGAATTTGGATTTGCATAAGTAAAAAGGTAGTATATGAATAAATCCAAATTTTTGTCTCTACCAGATTAAATGACTGGCATAAGAATTTTTTTCTTATTTTTCCTGATCGATAAAATCCATGAAAAAGAAAGAAAACGATTAAAAAAATTTATGATCAAAAATTCATCCATCTCAGTCATTCCACAAGAAGAAAAAGAGGAAAATAGGGGATCTATTGAATTTCAAGTATTCAGTTTCACCAATAAGATACGAGACTTACTTCACATTTAGAATTGCACAAAAAAGATTTTTTTGTCACAAAGAGGTCTACGAAAAATTCTGGGAAAACGTCAACGACTGCTAACTTATTTGTCCAGGAAAAATAGAGTACGTTATAATAGATTAATTGGGCAGTTGATATTCGGGAGCCTCAAACTCATCAATTTCAAGATTCATTTGCATTTTTTATATTAGTTATTTATTTTAATGAACCTTGATAAATTCAAGAAATAATGAATTGGGGAACAAAAGATATGATTGTACCGGATACAAGAAAGGGTCTCATGATAGTTAATATGGGTCCTCACCAATGATCAATGCATGGTGTTCTGCGACTGATCCTTACTCTCGATGGTGAAGATGTTATTGATTGTGAACCCATATTGGGCTATTTACAAAGAGGAATGGATAAAATAGCAGAAAACCAAATAGTTATACAATATCTACCTTATGTAACACATTGGGATTATTTAGCTACCATGTTCACAGAGGCAATAATGGTAAATGTGCCAGAACAATTGGGAAATGTTCAAGTACCCAAAAGGGCCAGCCATATAAGAGTAATTATGCTAGAACTGAGTCGTATAGCTACTCATTTACTATGGCTTGGACCTTTTATGGTGGATATCGGTGCATAGACTCCCTTTTTCTATATTTTTAGAGAGGGGGAATTGCTATATGATTTATTCAAAGATGCTACGGGTATGCGAATGATGCATAATTATTTCTGTATCGAAGGAGAAACTGCTAATCTACCCCATGGATGGATAAATGTTTGGATTTCTGTTATTATTTTCTAAGAGGAGTTGCTAAATATAAAAAACTTATTACACGAAATCCCATTCTTTTAGAAGGAGTTGAAGGGGTGGGCATTATTGGTGGGGAGGAAGCAATAAATTGAGGCTTATCAAGACCAATGGTAAGAGCTTCTGGAATCCTGTGGGATCTTCATAAAGTTGATCATTATAAGCGTTACAATGAATTCGATTAGGAAGTCCAATGGCAAAAAGAGGGAGATTCATTAGCTCGTTATTTAGTACGAATAGGTGAAATGACAGAATCCATAAAAATTATTCAACAAGCTATAGAAGGGATTCCCGGGGGCCCTATGAAAATTTGGAAGTATGATGCTTTGATAGAACAAGAAATTCTGAATGGAATCATTTTGCATATAGATTCATTAGTAAAAAACCTTCACCCAATTTGGAATTATCAAAAAAAGAACTTTATATGAGAGTGGAAGCCCCAGAAGGAGAATTAGGAATTTATCTGATAGGAGATAATAGTGTTTTTCCCTGGAGATGGAAAAGTCGTCCACCCGGTTTCATCAATTTGCAAATTCTTCCCCAACTAGTTAAAAGAATGAAATTGGCTGATATCATGACTATACTAGGTAGTATAGATATCATTATGGGAGAAGTTGATCGTTGAAATGATAATTGATACGACTGAAGTCCAATCTATCAATTCTTTTTTTTTAGAATCCTTAAAAGAAGTCCATGGATTCATATGGCTATTTCTCCCTATTTTGACCATTATATTAGGAATCATAATAGGGATATTGGTAATTGTGCGGTTAGAAAGAGAAATCTCCACAGCCATACAACAACGTATTGGGCCGGAATATGCCAGTCCATTGGGAATTCTTCAAGCTCTAGCGGATGGGACAAAACTACTTTTTAAAGAGGACCTCTTACCATCTAGAGGGAATATTCGTTTGTTTAGTATTGGGCCATCTATAGCAGTCATATCAATTTTACTAAATTATTTAGTAATTCCTTTTGGGTATCATCTTGTTTTAGCTGATCTCAGTATAGGTGTTTTTTAATGGATCGCTATTTCAAGTATTGCACCTATTGGGTTTCTTATGTCAGGATATGGATCAAATAATAAATATTCCTTTTTGGGTGGTCTACGAGCTACTACTCAATCTATTAGTTATGAAATATCATTAACTATGTGTCTTATCAATATCACTATGTGCAATTCGTTGAACATGAGTTTTCCCTCTCTACTAGAAATAAGGAAAAAAAGGAAAGAAAAGACCTTAAATATATTGAATAGATATTCTCTTTTTATTTATCATTTGAGTCGATGAGTTAAAGCTGATAGTTATATGAGTGAAACAAAACAACTTAAAAATTTGCAATAAGAAGACAAAATCTCATTCCCTATGTACAAGAATAAAGTGAAAGCAAACATAAATGGTTTACACCGTTTACCCCAAGATTGAGATTCTTTGATTATATTAGTGTTATCATATCTTGAAGCGGGTGCCAAAGATCAATCTTATGAAGTTTCTACTACTATCTTGTATGTATTACCATACCGGGGATCAATCAAAAATTAGTGGATGATTAGGGACACTAAAGTACACAAAAGATTAGCAATAGAGATAATTTAAAGTATCAAAAGAGAGGCAATTCCACAAAAAATGAATCATAACAAGGCTTTAAGTTGGTAGAAATGATCAAGCAGTACTCCCACACGATTCCGATCTAGAGTATGCTCTTACTCACTGATTAAAGAAATAACTATCAAGAACGAATTAATCCTTTAATATTTTTTTTCAGAGTAACTTCTTTTTATTTTGAGTTCTCAGAAAGAAGACAGGAACAAAAGAAATGAAACACATACAATAATACAATAAAAAAAATATAATAGATAGAATCAGAAAAAAATGAATAATAAAAAAAAGATCCTTATTTTTTTTCCTCCATCCATACATATACATATGGAATTCTTATCATGATTTATGAACTAGTATCTAATTCCTTAATTGATATAATAAGTATTTTATTAAAATATTAAGTTATTACTAAATAAGAAAAAATTGGAATTCTAAGGGATGAGATCAATTCGGAAGTGCTTTTTGGTTATCCTAGCAAACGGAATTTTTTTGGTCTAATTTAGGACTATGTTATGTATCTTTATTCTTCTATTTCCCTACAAACATGATAATAATACCAATCCTTACATTTAGTTGTAACCATAGAGGAGCTGTATGAAGCTGAGGTCTCATGTACGATTTTGGAATAGAGATACGAACAGTGATGTTATTATCGACTATGATTATCTAACAGTTTAAGTACAGTTGATATAGTTGAGGCACAGTCAAAATATGGTTTTGGGGGGTGGAATCTGTGGCATCAACCCATAGGGTTTATAGTTTTCCTAATTTCTTCTGTAGCAAAATGTGAGAGATTACCTTTTGATTTACCAGAAGTAGAAGAAGAATTAGTAGCAGGTTATCAAACCGAATATTCAGGTATCAAGTATGGTTTATTTTACGTTGCTTCTTACCTAAATGTATTAGTTTCTTCAGTATTTGTAATAGTCCTTTACTTAGGAGGGTGGAGTTTATTTATTCGGTACATATTTCATCCTGAACTTTTCATAAAAAAGAAAATGGTTGCAGTCTTTGGAATTCCAATTGCTATCTTTATTACATTAGTTAAAGCTTATTTGTTTCTATTCATTTCTATCACAACAAGATGGACTTTACCTAGGATGAGAATGGACCAACTATTAAATCTTGGATGGAAATTTCTTTTACCTATCTCTCTTGGTAATCTCTTATTGACAACTTCTTTACAACTTGTTTCACTATAAGTAAAAAATAACGATATTCTACTAACCTCTCTCAAACAAGAAAAAGAAACATCAATTTATTCATGGATATACAATATGTTCCCTATGGTGACTGGGTTCATAGATTACGATCAACAAACAGTACGAGCTGCAATGTACATTGGTCAAAGTTTTATAATTACCTTATCCCACACAAATCGTTTACTTGTAACTATTCAATATCCTTATGAAAAATTGATCACATCAGAGCATTTCCGCGGTCGAATTCACTTTGAATTTGATAAATGCATTGCTTCTGAATTATGTGTTTGTGTATGTCCCATAGATCTACCTGTTGTTGATTGGAATTAGAAAAAAATAGTAAAAAAACAATTATTTAATTATAGTATTGATTTTGGGTTCTATATATTTTGTGGTAACTGTGTCGAGTATTGTCCAACAAACTATTTATCAATGACTGAAGAATATGAACTTTCTACTTATGATCGTCATGAGTTGAATTATAATCAAATTGCCTTGAGACAGTTACCAATGTTAGTAATTGGAGATTACACAATTCAAACAGTTCTGAATTTGACTCAAATCCAAATAGACAAGGATAAACCACTTGATTTGAGAATGATTACTAATTACTAAAATTTTATTTTAATATAAAAAATCCACTTCTTTTGTTTTGTTTGGTTAGTAACTACAAATACTAATTATAGCCACTTGGTGTTGAGAATTATTCTTTAATTTAAATTCAAAATAGATTTTGGTGATGATTTTGAATATTTGAACTAACTTTTTCTTTTCACCTAAAAAAATAGGATAGGATTGTTCCAATAAGTTTATCTACATTAATCCATAATACATGAAGATAAAATTTAAATTAGGAATGTATCATATATAAGATACAAGAAAAAAATAGAGTAACCTTTTTCCTAGACCATTCAGTAAGGTCATGAAATATCTTTATCTTATTTTATACATTATACATAATGGATTTACATGGACAAATACATGGTATTCTTGTAAAATTTCTGGGATCAGTTCTTATATTAGGGGGTTTGGGAGCGGTATTACTTACGAATCCCATTTTTTCTGCTTTTCATTGGGATGCGTTCTTTTTTGTATATCCTTATTCTATATTCCATCAAACTCCTATTTTGTAGCTGTTGTGCAACTCCTTATTTATATGGGAGCCATAAATGTCTTAATCATATTTGCTATAATGTTCATGAAGAGTTTAGAATATTCCAATGATTCCCATCTTTGGACCATTGGAGATGGAGTTACTTCAGTGATTTCTACAAGTATTCTTTTTCACTAATTACTACTATCCCAGACACATCATGGTGTGAAATTATTTGGACTACAAGATCAAACCATATTATAGAACAGGACTTACTAAGTAATGTTCAACAAATTGGGATTCATTTATCAACCAATTTTTAACTTCCGTTTGAACTTATTTCGATAATTCTTCTAATTTCTTTAATAGATGCAATTACTATGGCTCGTCAGTAAAAATACTTAGAATTAAAAGTAAAAGAAAAGTTCTAAATCAAATAAAAACTAGAAAGATTTTTGGTTAAATCTATTTCCAATACCTTCTTTTGTTTTGTAATTGTTCTATTCTAGTCAAGGAAATCCAATTGAACTTTTGTTCATATCGAAATTTGATGAGGAATTAGTCAATGATGTTCGAACATGAATTTTTTGTGAGTGTATATTTATTTTCGATTGGTATTTATGGATTGATCACAAGTCGAAACATGGTTAGAGCACTTATGTGTCTTGAACTTATACTAAATTCAGTTAATATTAATCTTGTAACATTTTCTGATTTATTTGATAATCGCCAATTAAAAGGAGACATTTTCTCAATCTTTGTTATAGCTATTGCAACCGATGAAGTAGCTATTGGGCTAGCTATTCTTTTGGCAATCCATTGTAATAGAAAATCAACTCGTATTAATCAATCGAATCTGTTGAATAATTAATTGCAATAAAAATAAATATAAAATAATCATATACATATAAATAAAGACATATATATAGTAGAATTATAGTAGAATTTATATAGTATAATTATAGTAGAATTTATATAGTATAATTATAGTATAATTAATTGGAATTAATTATACTATAATAAATTCTATTAATTTCTAATCTAAATCCATTAGAATTTATTTCTCTATTGATTTTTGAGTAATTTGAATTGAAATTCGCATGCACTATGACTGTGTTTGCGAAAACAGAAGTCAAAGTTTATTGGCTCTTTCTTATGAACAGAGTTAGAAATATTAATCTATCTTTAGTTTAGTTTTTAGTTTAGATTTGGATTCAAAAATTTGATAAACCACTTGATTCTTTTTACTGACAAAAACCCATACTCGATAAAATATATTATTCCGAGCATGAGTTTTTCTGGTCAAAGTGCATCTTGTCTTTATCACGAGTTCTTTTCCTTGGTTAACAATAATTGTTGTTTTGCCGATATTTGCGGGTTCTTCAATTTGTTTTCTCCCCTATAAAGGGAATAAGGTGTTTCGCTGGTATACCATATGTATTAGCTTACTGGAACTCCTCCTAACAACCTATGTATTCTGTTATCATTTCCAATTGGACGATCCATTAATCTAATTGAGGGAGGATTATAAATGTATAAATATTTTGGATTTTCACTAGAGAATGGGGATCGATGAACTTTCCATAGGACCTATTTTACTAACGGGATTTATCACTACATTGGTTACTTTAGCGACTTGGCCAGTTACTCAAAATTCATGATTATTCTATTTACTGATGTTAATGATGTACAGCGGTCAAATAGGACTATTTTCCTCTCGAGACCTTTTACTTTTTTTCATCATATGGGAATTAGAATTAATTCCTGTTTACTTACTTTTATCCATGTGGAGGGGAAAAATGTTTGTATTCGGCCACAAAGTTTATTTTGTACATGGCAGGGGGTTCTATTTTTCTCTTAATAGGAGTTCTAGGTATGGGTTTATATGGTTCTAATGAACCAACATTATATTTTGAAATATTGGCTAATCATTCATACCCTGTGGCCTTGGAAATGATATTCTATTTTGGTTTCCTTATTGCTTATGCTGTCAAATTGCTGATTATACCCCTGCATACATGGTTACCAGATACCCATGGAGAAGCACATTATAGTACATGTATGCTTCTAGCTGGGATCTTATTAAAAAATGGGAGCATATGGATTGATTCGAATTAATATGGAATTATTATCGCATGCTCATTCTATATTTTCTCCATGGTTGGTGATAGTCAGAACGATACAAATAATCTATGCAGCCTCAACATTTCTTGGTCAACGTAGTCTAAAAAAGAGAATAGCCTGCTCTTCCATATCTCACATGGGTTTCCTAATTATAGGTATTGGTTCTATAATTGACATGGGTCTCAATGGAGCTATTTTACAAATACTCTCTCATGGATTTATTGGTGCTGCACTTTTTTTCTTGTTAGGAATGAGTTGTGGTAGAATACATCTTGTTTATCTGGACAAAATGGGTGGGATATCTCTTCCAATGACAAAAGTATTTACTATGTTTAGTAGTTTTTCGATGGCTTCTCTTGCATTGCCGAGATTGGGTGGCTTTGTTGCAGAATTAGTAGTATTCTGGGGAATAATTACCAGCCAAAAATATCTTTTAATGCCAAAAATCCTAATTACTTTTGTAATGGCAATTGGAATGATATTAACTTGTATTTATTTATTGTCTATGTCACGTCAAATGTTCTATGGATACAAGTTATTCAATGTCCCCAATTTTGCGGATTCTGGACCACGAGAACTATTTGTATCTATTTGTATCTTTCTACCCATAATAGGGATTGGTATTTATCTAGATTGTGTTTTCTCATTATCAATTGATAAGATAGAAGCTATCTTATCTAATTATTTTCATAGATAATTTTTTTATTAATGAGATAGTTCTTTGATTTAAATTTTAAATTTTGTATCTCTTGTATAATGGAAAAAAGATAAAGTGAATTAGAATTGTAATGGGATACATCTCGAGTTTTGGAGAACCACTCAAGTGGTTCTCCAAAACTCACACAAACTTTCATTACATATGAGACAATATCCTCATGTATTCTTTTGTTTTTATTGTTTATGTAATTTATTCAATTACATGTTAATGTGAATGAACCATAACTATGGAGACCTTTTCCTAATAGATTGATCCTAAAATAGCATATCCAAATTATAAGAAATCCTATAGAAGCCACAAATGCATAATTCGTACCTTGCAAATTTTTATTTATTCTAGTATGCGAATAAATTGCGAATATAGTCCAAGTAATAAATGACCAAGTTTCTTTGGGGTCCCAATTCTAATAAGAACCCCATACCTTATTAGCCCACACTGCTCTAGAAAGTATGCCCATGGTTAAAAAGATGAACCCTAAACTAATGATGCGATAGGCCCAATAATCCAGACATTGAGTCAATTGATATTTGTAATAATTTTGACATGAAAGAAAAGAAGTGTTTTTCAATTGAAAACACTTCTTTTTCTATTCAAATATTCAGTCTTACTAAAGAAAAATGATTTAATTAAGATTAAGAAAATTTTCCTTTTATGAAAAATATCGATATTTTTTCAAAATGTAATGACTAAAAGAGAAACTGATAATAATGTTACACATAAAAGAGTTGCATAGCTCAATAACATCATACTTATGTGCATCATTAACCATTGGGATTTTAGGACTGGCACTAATATTGCAGATTGATGCATTTCAGTTGAAAGATCCGATGTAACAGGAAATGTCTCGAATAAATCTACCGAGTAATTAATAAGCCTGTTATAGAAATAAAAGTAGCTATTATCCCCTTTTCCAAGGAATCACATAATCCTGGAATTTTGTATATTAATAAGGTCATCAAATGAATCGTAATCACAATCAAAATGATTGAAAAAGAGATATAAGTTAATATATGTTCTAAAGTTGTAAATATCATAAAAAGGGGGGAGGGGGTCCCATTGAAAAATGTAAATCGGGAATTGAATACATTCTATAATGTATCCATTCTGCCTTCTTTTTTTTTTTTTTGAGGGGGGGGTGGGGGTGGGGAGGAGGGGTGCCGCCACTCGGACTTGAACCGAGATGCTCTAGCACTGCTTCCTAAGGGCAGCGTGTCTACCAATTTCACCATGGCAGCTGTCACACCGGCGAATTTCTACACTGAAATTTTGCCCGTGATGGCGCCAAGGTTCGCCCACCTCAGCCCGCCAAACTCGCACAAGCCCACAAGAGTATAGAGGAGAAGAGAAGTACAACAATCTTGCCACCCTTTTATTGCTCACATAAAAGGAAATACAACTCTTAACACGGAGTGACACTACAAGTCTCTCTACCTGTGTGTTTCCAACTCAATAGACCCCCTAGTCTATTTATAGTACACGTTTGGCTGTGAGCAACTGCTGGAGATCATGGAGAACATGCTCCACAATATTCTCCCTGCAGTTTCAACCGCTGCCTTGCAGTTCCTCAACTGCTTCCTGCAGTTTCGACTGCTGTCCTGCAGTTCAGCAACTGCCTCCTGCAGTTCAACTGCTGTCCAGCAGTTCAGCAACTGCCTCCTGCAGTTCAACTGCTGTCCAGCAGTTCAGCAACTGCCTCCTGCAGTTCCACTGCTGCCCTGCAGTTCAGCAACTGCTTCTTGCAGTTCAACTGCTGCCCAGCAGTTCGGCAACTGCTTCCTGCAGTTCAGCTGCTGCCCTGCAGTCCAACTGCTGCCCAGCAGTTCAGCAACTGCAGTTCAACTTGCCCTGCAGTTCAACTGCAGCTTTCTGCAGCTCCCTTTAGCCATCTTGACCTGCTGCTCGGTCTGCAGGATGGTTTTGGGCTGTTTGGGTCTCCATCCAAACATGTCGTGACCGTCACTTGCTGCTATGTGTGCTGCCCGCGCACACATATGTTCGAGGCAGTCCGTCGCCTCGTTTGATCATGCGTTCCCACACATGATGTTCCTCGTAGTGGCACCGACCACCACAGCTGGTTGTTTGCTCGTATGTGTGCTGCCCATGCACATATACGTTGGAGGCACTCCCTTGCCTCTGAGATCATGAGATCCGTTACATGATCTCGTTGTGGTGGCACCTACCACTCACAACGTGTGTGACAAACCTCCCCCACCAAGAGAGTCCGACGTCCTCGTCGGAGTAGAGTCCATGTATTCCTTAATTTGTTTCTCAAATTGCCATAGTGTAGAGTCCCACTCCCACGTAGCATCGGCCTCGCTGCCGCCTTTCCACTTCACAAGAAAATCAGTTCGTCGATTCTTCTTGCTTTGCCCCATAGTCCGGTGTGCAAGGATCTTCTCGACCTCCTTGTCGAACTGCTTCCGAACTACCGGTGGAGCTCTCTTTACTTGCTGTCTATCTCCAAGCAAGTCCCTGTTGAAAGGTTTGAGAAAACTTACATGGAATGTTGGGTGTACCTTCAGCCTGTCGGGTAGCTTCAACCGGTAAGCAACCTGCCCGACTCTCTTCATCACCTCGAAGGGGCCGTCATATCTTGGTACCAACCCTTGATGTACGATTTTACTGCTGATTTTCTTCCATATCTGTGGAGTGAGCTTCAGCAGCACCATATCTCCAACCTGGAATTCCAATGAACACCTTCGTTCATCCGCATGCCTCTTCATGCGTTTTGCTGCCTTGCGCAAGCCGTCTCGAGCTTGTTCTATCAGCTCCTCCTTCTCCTTCTTGACGAAGAGCTTGTATTCTCTAAGCTGAGAGAATACCTTTCTGAGGTGGTCGACGTGGTCCGCCAACGTCTCCGAGTAGATGACAATGTCATCCAAGTACACCACCACAAATCGATCCAAGAACTCATACAATACTTCATTCATCAAGTTACAAAAGGTTTCTGGAGCATTTGTCAATCCAAAAGGCATGACTAGAAACTCAAATGAGCCATACCTCATGACACATGTCATTTTTGACTCATCTCCCTCAGCAATCCGGACTTGCCAATACCCTGATCGCAAGTCCAACTTGGTGAAGTATGTTGCCTTGGCCAATCGATCAAACAAGTCACCTGCATTTAGCACTGGGTACTTGTTCTTGATGGTCACCTTGTTTAGTGCTCGATAGTCCATGCACATCCGAAGTGAACCATCTTTTTTCCGCTAAAACAACACCGGGGCACCATACGGGGCTTTCGACGGTTGGATCAGTCCCGCCTCCAACAGTTCATTGAGCTGCTTCCTCAGCTCCAGAAGCTCTGCATTCGCCAATCGATAAGGGGCCTGAGCAGGAGGCTTCGCACCTGGCTCCAGCTCGATCTTGTGGTCAACTGCCCTCCGAAGGGGAAGTTCATTGGGCAGTTTTGGTGGCATCACGTCCGCGTAATCCACCAGGATAGTTGCAACAACATCAGGTACCTCCACGACCTGATCTGGTTGTATCTCGATCAGTGCTGCAACATATGTGGTCTCGCCCCTCTTGAGACCAGCTTTCAGCTGTTGGGGAGACTGCATACCCGCTGCTGCAGTTTTCCCTCCATACGCTGCATGTATAAAGCATGGTGATTCCTCCGCAGAAATCAGCATACCTGATAGGTGAGGCGCCAAGCTAGCCTTAGCTTGGACAAAGAAGTCTATCCCCAGGATAAACTCAAACTCATCGAGCGCCGAGACTGTCACACTGATCTCTCCCTCCCAAGCTCCAACTTTGAGGGTTGCGCTGGCCATTCCATGAATCGGAGTTGGCCCAGAGTTTACCGCCTTCACTTTCCATGAACTTGGTTGCACCTGCAAACCAAATTCACTTACCAATTTATGGAAGAAGAAGTTGCTGGTCGCTCCTGTGTCCAGCATAGCCAAAACAGGCCTCCCATTTAGTAGTACCGATGCATACATCAACCCTTTGCAAGGCGGCTGCCTTTCTGCCGTCATTGAGTTGAGTAGCTGCAATGGATTCATGTGTGGTGTGGCCGCACCATGTCCTTAGTCCTCAGATTCCCTGAGAGTTAGAGCAGATAGCTTTTCCCTCCTTGGACACTCCCTTGCCCGATGAGGACCATTGCATATGAAACAGCCCTGCTCTCTGTTGGTGGGCTGCAGTTTGGACTGGCTTGGTTCCACAACCTTCTTGCCCTTTCCCTCGGGCTTCTTGCCATCCTTATGTGCACGCCCCATCTTCCTTCCTTCCATGGCTGTTTTGGTGGTTGTCGTCAGCTTGAAATCCACCAAACCTTCCGCAGAAGCAATGGCCGAAGAAAGATCCTTCACTCCTTGCCGTCGGAGTTCAGCTTGAGCCCACTGCTGCAAGCCAGAAAGAAAGTTGTACAACTTGTCCTCCTCGGACATGTTGTTGATGTCGAGCATGAGGGAGCTGAATTCCCTCACATACTCCCTTATGGTCCCCGAATGACGCAGCTTCTTCAGGGATTCCCGCGCAATCCACCCTGTGTTGCACGGAAGGAACTGCTCCTTTAGTTCCTTCTTGAGGATCTCCCAATCCTCCAGCTGAGCTCTCCCAGCTTGAGCATTCTCCGATGCTCTGGTACGCCACCATAATTTGGCATCTCCACTCAAGTACATGCTGGTGATGGTGACTTTCTCCCGTTCCGGAATGTGAGCAGCCTTGAAGTACTGCTCCATATCCCATAAGAAGTTCTCCAACTCCTTTGCATTCCTGCAGCCATTAAAGGAATGGGGCTCCGGAACTCTTACCTTTGAAGGAGCTCCGCCTTCAACAATGGAGTTAGCCACCGCTCTCTTCACCACCATCAAGTCCTGCTCCAAGGACTTTAGACTTGATCTCATGGAGTCCATGATCGCAGCGTACCTTTCCTCTGCATCTTTCACCTCACTCGCAAGGGCCTCCTTGAGAGCAGCATTCTGGCTCTCTTGCCAAGCCAACCGCGCCCATATGCCGCCCGCATCTTCAGTTGGAGGATTTCCCAGCATCTCCTCGATGCGAATCAACCGATCCCGAAGCTCTACTTGCGTCACCATGGCTTTGGCTTTCGCTGAACCAGTTTCTCACCAAACCGGGCTCTGATACCACTTGTCACACCGGCGAATTTCTACCCTGAAATTTTGCCCGTGATGGCGCCAAGGTTCGCCCACCTCAGCCCGCCAAACTTGCACAAGCCCACAAGAGTATAGAGGAGAAGAGAAGTACAACAATCTTGCCACCCTTTTATTGCTCACATAAAAGGAAATACAACTCTTAACACGGAGTGACACTACAAGTCTCTCTACCTGTGTGTTTCCAACTCAATAGACCCCCTAGTCTATTTATAGTACACGTTTGGCTGTGAGCAACTGCTGGAGATCATGGAGAACATGTTCCACAATATTCTCCCTGCAGTTTCAACCGCTGCCTTGCAGTTCCTCAACTGTTTCCTGCAGTTTCGACTGTTGTCCTGCAGTTCAGCAACTGCCTCCTGCAGTTCAACTGCTGTCCAGCAGTTCAGCAACTGCTGTCCAGCAGTTCAGCAACTGCCTCCCGCAGTTCCACTGCTGCCCTGCAGTTCAGCAACTGCTTCTTGCAATTCAACTGCTGCCCAGCAGTTCGGCAACTGCTTCCTGCAGTTCAGCTGCTGCCCTGCAGTCCAACTGCTACCCAGCAGTTCTGCAACTGCTTTCTGCAGTTCAACTGCTGCCCTGCAGTTCAACTGCAGCTTTCTGCAGCTCCCTTTAGCCATCTTGACCTGTTGCTCGGTCTGCAGGATGGTTTTGGGCTGTTTGGGTCTCCATCCAAACATGTTGTGACCGTCACTTGCTGCTATGTGTGCTGCCCGCGCACACATATGTTCAAGGCAGTCCGTCGCCTCGTTTGATCATGCGTTCCCACACATGATGTTCCTCGTAGTGGCACCGACCACCACAGCTGGTTGTTCACTCATATGTGTGCTGCCCATGCACATATACGTTGGAGACACTCCCTTGCCTCTGAGATCATGAGATCCGTTACATGATCTCGTTGTGGTGGCACCTACCACTCACAACGTGTGTGACAGCAGCTTACTTGAAATAATAATAGTAAATTCATGTCGAATTGTCGACATTCGGCAAGTCAATCTAGTTTAGGCACAAGAATTTTGTTTTTATATGAGATATATAACTAAGAATAAGAATGTAATTCTCCTTTTTCTATCTTTTTTAAATGATTTATTCTTGGTTTCTTTCATCGATCCAGAAAATGGATTTTAGCAATGAACAAAATCAAATAAAACTAGTTTAGTATTTCATATGTATCACAATTTCATCACTAAATCCAATTTTTTCTAATAATTTTGATACATTAATTTATTTAAGTATCAATATTCCCTGCTGTATAAATAATTTACAATTTATGGTAAGATATTTACCTAATCAATTAGGTTTTGGGGCTAAATATATAACAAAAGAATTTCAATCTCTATCATAATTGTACTTTTCACAATAGAAGAATCAAATAAATTGTGAAAAGTACAATTGATAGGAGAAAACAACATCTCACCATGAGTTAAATTTATATATTATAATGAAAAAGAAAAAATAGAAAATGAAAATAAAACCCACTAGACAATAGACAGAAGAATTGGTATTCTGCATATCATAATAGTTAGTTCTAACTTATATTGAGGAGTTCAATACAGTAATTAATATGAATCATTCATCTTTAAAAAAGATTGTTCTTTCTTTTTATCATAGTGCATTGCACGAACACAAATAAGAGTTTTTTTAATTTAACATTTTTTTCATTTTCTTTTCTCAGAAAATTTTTTTTGTTTCTAATATACAACAAATATATGTAATAAAATAAAAAGAGAAAATCTTATATAAATTATATAGAAATTGATATATAAATAAAATATATAATACATGCCAATCGCATAACATATGGCATTAACATATTAACACTGGTTAATACCAAATAAAAAAAGGATCTAATTATTCTAGTTAATTTATTTGAAATCTAACTCATTGTGTAATTGATTAATTAGTTTGTCAAATTAATTAATTAGATTCCAATCAAATAAGAAAAACTTCTGTTTATTGGAAATTCCCAATCCTATGATACTTCGTATAGAACTGAAATAAAAAACAACTAAGGTTATCTTATCAGGTTTTGTAGTTCTAATTTAAATTAAAATTATAGCCACCTTGCCTTGAACTTGATCAATTATCAATTAATTGATTAAGTTTCACCAAAACAATAATTGATTCGAATATAGATCATATTGCTAATTAATTATTTAATCTAATTAATTAGCAATATGATCTATATTCGAATCAATTAAAAAATGAAATTTTATTTATTGTTACTTTTAAAAAAGATAGAATTGGTGGACCAGAAACAACTAAACTAAATTCATTAAATTAGAGAAAAATTGGAATTTGTTTTTTTTATGGAACATATATATCAATATGCATGGATAATACCCTTTCTTCCGCTTCCAGTTACTTTGTCAATAGGATTTGGACTTTTGCTTGTTCTGACAGCAACAAAGAATAGTTGTCATATGCGGACTTTTGTTAGTGTTTTACTGCTAAATATAGTTATGGGGTTTTTGGTCAATCTGGCTATTCAGCAAATAAATGAAAGTTTTATCTATCTACCTATGTTCTTGGATTATCAATAATGATTTTTTGTTAGAGTTTGGATACTTGATCAATCCACTTACTTCTATTATGTCAATACTAATTACTACTGTTGGAATCATGGTTCTTATGTATAGTGACAATTATATGTCTCATGATCAGGGATATTTAAGAGTTTTGCTTACATAAGTTTTTTTAATACTTCCATGTTGGGATTAGTTACTAGTTCCAATTTGATACAAATTAATATTTTTTGGGAACTTGTAGGAATGTGTTCATATTTCTTAATAGGTTTTTGGTTCACACGACCTATTGCTGCAAGTATTTATCAAAAAGCTTTTGCAATTAATCATGTAGAGGATTTTGGTTTATTATTAGGAAGCTTAGGTTTTTATTGGATAACTGGCAGTTTAGAATTTTGGGATTTTTTCGAAATAGTTAATAACTTGATCTATAATAGTGAGGTCAATCTTTTATTTACTAGTTTGTGTGCCTTTTTATTATCGATTGGTGCAGTTGTGAAATCTGCACAATTTCCTCTTCACATATGGTTACCCGATGCTATGGAGGAACCTACTCCCATTTCAGCTCTTATTCATGCTGCTACTATGGTAGTAGTAGGAATTTTCCTTATAGCCCGCCTTTTTCCTCTTTTCATAGTTATACCTTCCATAATGAATCTAATTTCTTTGATAGGTATGATAACACTACTATTAGGAGCTACTTTGGCTCTTGCTCAAGGAGACATTAAAAGAAGTTTAGCCTATTCCACAATGTCTCAATTGGGTTATATTATGTTAGTTCCAGGTATAGGTTCTTATCGAGCTGCTTTATTCCATTTGATCACTCATGCTTATTCTAAAACTTTATTATTTTTGGGATCCAGATCTATTATTTATTCAATGGAACCTGTTATTGGATATTCGCTAGATAAAAGTCAAAATATGGTTCTTATGGGTGGTTAAACAAAATATGTTCTAGTTACAAGAACTACGTTTTTATTAGGTACACTTTCTCTTTGTGGTATTCCACCTCTTGCTTGTTTTTGGTTTAAAGATGAAATTCTTTCTGATAGTTGGTTGTATTCACCAATTTTTGCAATAATAGCCTATTTGATAGCAGGATTAACTGCATTTTATATATTTCATGTGTATTTACTTACTTTTGATGGATATTTGCATGTTCATGTTCAAAATTATAGTAGTACTAAAAGTCATTCAATATCTATATGTATATGGGGAAAAGAGGTACCCAAAACAGACAATCCAAATTTACTTTTCTCAACTACAACTAATACTAATAAGGTATTCTTTTTTTCAAAGGGTATATATAAAATATATGATAATGTAATAAATTGGATGCAATACTTTTGTACTTATTTGCGAACTAAATACATTTACACGCATCCTCATGAATTGGACAATACTATGCTATTTCCTCTGTTTGTATTGGTACTATTTATTTTGTTTATTGGATTAATAAGAGTTCATTTTGATATAGGAGTAATATATTTTGATATATTATCGAAATAGTTAACTATATCAACATCAACAAACCCTTTCCACTCATATTCAAATCATTTTTCGAATTGGTATGAATTTTTCATAAATGTAACTTTTTTCAGCAACTATAGCTCTTTTCGGACTATTCATAGCATTTATTTTCTATTGGTCTATTTATTCATCTTTCCAAAATTTGGACTTAATCAATTCACCTGTAAAAATAGGCCTTAAGAGAATTCTTTTAGATCAAATAAAAAATGTGATATACAATTGGTCATATAATCATGGCTACATAGATATTATTTATACTAAGATCTTTACAATGGGGATAAGAGAAGTGGCAAAATTATCTCAATATTTTGATAGACGTATAATTGAGGGAATTACAAATGGAATTGGTCTTTTTAGTTTCTTCTTTATAGGGGAAGGAATCAAAAATATAGGGGGTGAACCAATATCGTCTTATTTATTCTTGTATATATCTTATCTTGTATTTCTTGCATTTTTTGTATTTGTATATATAAAAAATCATTTTTGATTGCATGTGAATGTAATTTTTTTTTATTGTCTCACGATATGGTCCATTCAAAAGTGGATCATATGCTTTGTGCAAGCATTTTAGTTCATTTTCATCATTGTACAATCTAGTTCTTTTTTCGAGCATATCTAGAAAAGAGTTTTCTAGAACTTTTATTCTACTTAGTAATTCATTACTCAAGTTGTACTTTTTTTGTTCATTGGTATAAACCCAATGATTATACAGGTCTTCATGGGATAGTTTTTCTATTGTGTACAAAAAAATTTTTCGTTCTAACATTTTTGAAAAAATCGATAAACTGGACGAGTATGTAAAAGATTTTTTTTTTTCCATCACTTGGACATGTATAAAAAAAATATTGTGAGATTTCATTTCGTACAGCATTTTCAAATCGATTATTTTTTAATATCACAATGGACAATTCCATCATTATAATTGAAAAGAAAATTCACAAGAGATTTTTTATATATTAAATAAGTCTTTTCTTTTTGATCTTCTTTAAGTCTTCGCAATTGCCAATTATCTTGATGGGTATCAAGATAAGAATCTTCGTAAACTGGGCTATCTTTATAGCATTTTTCTTTAAAGTGAAAGTAGAATTCATCCTTTGTTTTTTCCTTTCCATTTGATCGAATCTCTTCCATTTCATCTATTTTGTCTAGATCCATTTCTTCCAAAGAAAAGGAAGGGTCTCCTTCGGTGGATCCCTCTTGTTCCTGTTTAGTCTCCCTCGTTTCGAAAGTTGTTTCTACATCACTTTCTTCCTCACTTTCTCCCCCTTCTTTCATTTCTGAGGTATCTTTCAGTTTCTTAGTGACAATAGGCGATGAAATTCTGCCTAAATAGTAGACACAGGTGATAAATAAGAGAATACTAAAGATTCAAGCCATACAATTTCTCAATTCTGACACAAGGTACTTATTAGGTTGAATAGAATAATTTTGCCATATCCAGAATAATACCAATCCAACCCATTTCATGAATAAAATGTGACCAATTAACCAACCAAGAAAACTACTTGTTACAAATAACATATTGTTGTTGCATCAAAATATATAAATGTTGACTAATCTGGCTAATGTTGAACTTGGTAAAATAAAATGGTTGAATAATTGAAAAACTAGATTATTTAGGAATACACATTGAATGCTGAGATTATGCATTGGATTTTTCGTAGTAGATCCATAATCAAAAAAGTTTTTTTGATTGTTCTAGAAGAAATGAAACAAAAGATATGGTAGAACTAGGAGAGTTATTGTGTGAGGTCTACCCAATGCTAGATGCAAAGGCATATAATAGATTGATATGAACATCATGAGTTGTCTTGTAATAAAACCTATTGTTGCTGATACCTCTTTCTCGGTTCCTTCTTCCATAACTCGAGCTGGCAGAAGGAAGAGATAAGAGGGCCCTATGGAGAATGTGGTCAGAAATCCATAATAAAGTCCAACCACAATGCCCGAATTTATTATCTTCATGCATAGGATAATAGATTACCTAGTGGAAAAGATTTCAAAATCATCACAAACCTCCCCTTTTTCTTTTCTATTGCAATTTCTCTATTATTATATGATGATTTCTTAACTTTCCATATATGGACTATAAATGACATCTCTTACGTCAATGATGCCATCTTCTTCAATTGAATGACATCTCATCTCTTATCTCACTAACACCAAAGGGATATTAAATGAATGGAATTAGGATATAGATGGAATATCATTAAATAGAGCCACTTTGAGCTTCCCTATGAAATGAGGCATGGAACGGAGCCACTACGAAGAAGTTCTAGGAGTTACGAAGGAAGCTTCAAACTCATATTGTTCATGGGTTGAGAATGGGAGTTGAACTCTATGAGGTCGAATCTCCCGTTGTTCCTCAGTAGCTTAGTGGTAGAGTGGTTGGATGTTAATTGATTGGTCATAGGTTCGAATCATACTTGGGGAGATTTGATTAATTTCTAATTCAAGAATGAAGAATTGAATGAAATAAATAAATAAAGGGCTTGCTTTGACCGTTAGGAGTAGGTAACCCATTCCCTGTCCTTGTTTCTATTGCATTCTATCTCATCGTATCCCAATCTTATGATATTTGTGAATCACCGTCCTCAGTGTAGATCTAGGATAATCCCTTGTAAATAGCCAATTAAGAATCCTCAGATGATGTACTAGCAGTGTATCAAAGATGCAGTCATCGATTCTCCCGATAGGTCACAATTACCGCGAGCAAACATATTAATGACAATGACGAGGAACACATTTTAGCTATGCTACTAATACTTGTATACTTGTACCTGCTCTACCCATTTTGACAAAAGACCCATAGTTCAATAGCTTTGCATCCGCTATCCCGATCATGATTTTCCTACCACGAGATGTAAAGGAAAGCTCCTTCCTTTTTGGGTCGGTTATGGGCGAGGAGGGATTCGAACCCCCAACACCGTGGTTCATAGCCATGTGCTCTAATCCTCTGAGCCACAGGCCCCACCCGTCTCCACTAGATCTATTACTGGGAGTACCCTCAAAAAGGAACCTTTCCTCTCCTCAACTATTTCGAGTTAAGAAGATGTGAAAGCGCCTTTCTCTCTATAAAAGACTATAAGAATAGTGCATTTTGAGGTGTGAAGTGGGAGAGAAGAGATGTCATAATTGGGGTTTTGAATAAGATGACCTTTGCATTTTTGATTTTAATCTTTTTCCTATTTAAAAAGTAAAATAAAAGGTGTTAAGCTTTTTATCATTATCATTTCGGTGTCGAGCTATTTTTCTGTAGGACCTCCCCCATAGTATTGTCACTGCAGTAGAGTTTAACCACCAAGTTCAGGATGGATTAGTGTGGTTCCTCTATGCCTTAGACACCAAAATATCGAATCATGAACGAAGAAAGGATGAGAGAGAAGCATATTGGCTAGTGATTGTGAGGCCCCAATTCTTGACTTCTTGACTGGAAGGGACACCAAAGGCCTCTGCCCTTCCATCCCTTGGATAGATAGAGAAGGGCAGAGATTTTTTTTGGCTTTTTCATGTTGTCAAACAGTTGAACAATAAAAATGGATGGTGAGTGCCTGATTGAATTGATCAGATCATGTAGGAACAAGGTTCAAATCTCTTGGTCTATTAAGATGCCTCAGCTGCATACATCATTGCACTTCCACTTGACACTTATCATAATGATAAATGGCTCATCGCACCATGACCTAATCTTGGACTCTCAATACTTCTGTCGCTCCATCCCCGTAGGGGTAGAGAACCCGTCGCTGTCTCGGCTGTGCTACTGGAGTCTTTGGGGAAGTCAGAATAGGAGAGCACTTTTCTTGGGGTGGGCTTACTACTTAGATGCTTTCAGCAGTTATCCGCTCCGCACTTGGCTACCCAGCATTTACCGTGGGCACGATAATTGGTACACCAGAGGTGCGTCCTTCCCGGTCCTCTCAATGCTCTAATGCCGGCACGAAATATGGATCGAACTGTCTCACAACATTCTGAACCCAGCTCACATACTGCTTTAATGGGTGAGCAGCCCAACCCTTGGAATACACTACAGCCCCAGGTGGTGAAGAACAGACATCGAGGTGCCAAACCTTCCCGTTGATGTGAACTCTTGGGGAAGATCAGCCTGTTATCCCTAGAGTAAGTTTTATCCATTGAGCAACGGCCCTTCCACTCGGCATCGTCAGATCACTAAGGCTGACTTTCATCCCTGCTCGATGGGTGGGTCTTGCAGTCAAGCTCCCTTTTGCCTTTGCACTCAAGGGCCAATCTCCATCCGGCCTGAGGAAACCTCTGGTGGGTTCCCTTAACCAAGCCACTGCCTATGAGTCGTCAGCTCATTCTTCAATAGGCACACGGTCAGAGATGACATTCTCCTCCCAATGCTTGGGAGTTCATGGTTTCATGTTCTATTTTAGTCCCTGATGGGGGTTCTTTTCACCTTTCCGTACTACTTCACTATCGGTCACCTAGGAGTATTTAGCCTTGCATGGTGGTCCTTGCTGATTCACACAAGATTCCACGTGCCCCATGCTACTCGGGTTAGAGCGTAAGCTAGTGATGCTTTCGGCTACTAGACTCTTGCCATCTAGGGTACAGTACTCCACCGCTTCGCCTAGCAGCACGACACTTGTATTGCTCTCCCACAACCCCATTTTCATGGTTTAGGCTGCTCCCATTTTGCTTGCTGCTAGTATGGGAATCACTTTTGCTTTATTTTCCTCTGGCTACTAAGATGTTTCAGTTCACCAGGTTATCTCTTGCCTGCCCATGGATTTCGCAGCAGTTCGAAAGGTTGACCTATTCGGGAATCTTTGGATCTATGCTTATTTTCAACTCCCCAAAGCATTTCATTGCTTGCTACACCCTTTCTCATCTTTGGGTGCCTAGGTATCCACCATAAGCCTTTCCTTGTTTGAACCTCAGCATTAATGTTAAGGCTATGCCATCCTAAGGTGCTGCTAATGCTAAATGGAAGGATCTTATCAACATCCATGAATGAGAAATCATAGATCAAACTACCAGATCAGAAAAATTGGGTGCTATCATAGTATTAGCTAAGTTCACGAGCTGGAGATAAGCGGACTTGAACCGCTGACATCCGCCATAGGGTAAACCACCACCTCTCAGGCCTCCCCGGCTAATTCTACCATAGAGGCCAACGATAGACCATAACTCCCCCTCAAACACAGCTTACAACTTTCATCATATTGTGCTCTCCAAAGAGCAACTCTTCATAAAAGGTGCTGAGTTGGAATCCCATTCTAAGGATTCTTGTGGTTTTGGAGAATCTAGCTACATGAGAATAGGAATGGAGAGCTCTCCCCCTTTTTCTTCCTGACTCTTTGGTCTTAAGAATGCTAGTTTTAAGAATGAGTGATTGCCCTTCTCCGACCCTTACTGCCCAACTGGAGAGCAGATAGCTAATGCATTCCACTTATTGAACAGGGTCTATGGTCGGTCCGTGATCCCAAGATGCTAAAGGCATCCTTTGGGTGATCTCGTAGTTCCTAAGGGGTGGAGATGATGGGGTTGGTCCATGGATTTTCCTTCCTTTTGCCACATTTCACTCAAATGTTTGAAGGGAGATAGTGCATCAAGCTCTTCACAAGGGCCAACATGATCCTCTTCCCCAGGGATCCTAGATGGGGGAACCCTAGGAGAGCTGCTGACTCCAACTCTCATCCATGTACGATCCATACTAGATCTGACCAACTGCACATCCTACCTCCTCTACATTCTTGACAGCCTATCTTTTTGTCTCAGTAGAGTCTTTTAGTGGCATGTTTCGGTCCTCTAACCCATTTCTTAGAAAAAGTGAGCCACCAGTTTAGGTACAAGATACTATCATTATTGCCTGGACAATTAGACATCCAACCCGTAATCTCAATGACCCAATTGCAAGAGTGGAGCTCTACCAACTGAGCTATATCCCCTCGAGCCAAGTGGAGTATGCATGAAAGAGTCAGTTGCCTCTTCTATCCTTTTCCCTGGCGCAGCTGGGCCATCCTAGACTTGAACCAGAGACCTCATCCGTGAAGTAAATCATCACACCTATGATCCAACAAATTGGGAGAGAATTAATAATTCTTTTTCAGGAGTGATTCATCCTTCTTGAATGTAGCATACAGCTCTCCATTGTAGTTTTCTCTTCAAGTGTGCTCACCTTCTCCCTTACCATGGCAAGTTTTTGTGAAATAACTCTGATGGGGGAAAAAAATAAGGCATTAAGAGACCCTCCTGGTCCAACCCTAGACACTCTAAGATCCTTTTTCAAACTTGCTCCCATTTCAAGTCAAGAGATAGATAAATAAACACATCCCATTACACTGATCGAGGGGCACTCATAGTGACTGAGGGAGTCGAAGACCAAGAAGTGAGTTATTTATACCAAGCATTCTTCTTATGGCTAGATCCAATATCCTGGTCCCTGTGAAAAGGAAAAAGAATTTCACATTCTTTT
The DNA here is from genome assembly GCA_005019695.1 of Trichopus zeylanicus subsp. travancoricus. Lineage (NCBI taxonomy): Eukaryota > Viridiplantae > Streptophyta > Magnoliopsida > Dioscoreales > Dioscoreaceae > Trichopus > Trichopus zeylanicus. Next base: position 699,632 of record RXID01021553.1, read on the forward strand.
CTTCCTTTCGGGAAGGGAGGATTAGGGAAATCCTATTGATTGCTGCTTTCTCCGGACCTCCAGGAAAGCATGAAAAAAGGCTCGAATGGTACGATCCCTCCATCACCCCAGAATGAAAGGGGGGATCTCGTAGTTCTTGGTATGTGAAAATGCATTGTTAGGTGCTCCATTTTCCCATCGAGACCAAACCTAAACCTATGCCTGAGAGATAGCTATCCATAAACTGATAAGATGGATTCTAGAGAAGAGAGGAGCCGTGGTGGTCCCCCCGGACCGCCCGGATCCCACGAGTGAATAGAAAGTTAGATCTACATTGGATCTCACCTGAATTGCCCCATCTATCCTCTTGAGAAGAAGTTTGGTTTCAAACTCTGATTCAAACGGGAGGAGTACGTCATGTTAATGTACCTTGGATTATCCACATCTTCGAGTCAGGCACTGATGAGCACATTGAACTATCCATGTGGCTGAGAGCCCTCACAACCTAGGCACAACGACACAATTATTAGGGGCGTTCTCTACCACTGAGCTAATAGCCCATCATGTGGGCCTCCCACTAGGAGGCCTGCTATGCCAAAAGTGAGAGAAACCCCATTTCTCTCTTTCCTTTTAACATCCCCATGTTGTCGCCACATGGGAGGGACATGGGGACGTAAAAGGGGGATCCTATCAACTTGTTTCGACCTAGGTTAATAAGCTCATGAGCTTGGTCTTACTTCACCATTGAGAAACAAAAGAAGACTTCCATATCCAAGCTTAGCTCAGATGTAGCTCACTTCTTTTTGGATGTGAAGCAGTGTCAAATAAAAATACCCAACAAAAGCATTAGCTCTCCCTGAAAAGGAGGTGATCCAGCCGCACCTTCCAGTATGACTACCTTGTTATGACTTCACTCCAGTCACTAGCCCCACCTTCAGCATCCCCCTCCTTGCGATTAAGGTAATGACTTCGGGCATGGCCAGCTCCCATAGTGTGATGGGCAGTGTGTACAAGGCCCGGGAACAAATTCACTGCCGTATGGCTGACCGGTGATTACTAGCGATTTCAGCTTCATGCAGGTGAGTTGCAGACTACAATCCAAACTGAGGATGGGTTTTTGGAGTTAGCTCACCCTCGCAGGATCACAACCTTTGTCCCGCCCATTGTAGCACATGTGTTGCCCAAGGCATAAGGGGCATGATGACTTGATGTCATCCTCACCTTCCTCTAGCTTATCACCGACAGTCTGTTCAGGGTTCCAAACTCAATTGTGGCAACTAAACACGAGGGTTGCACTCACTGTGGGACTTAACCCAACACCTTATGGCACGAGCTGATGACAGCCATGCACCACCTGTGTCTGCATTCCCGAGGGCACCCCTCCCTTTCAATAGGATTCACGACATGTCAAGCCCTGTAAGGTTCTTTGCTTTGCATCAAATTAAACCACATGCTCCACTGCTTGTGCAGGCCCCCCGTCAATTCCTTTGAGTTTCATTCTTGCAAACGTACTCCCCAGGCGAGATACTTAATGTGTTAGATACAACATTGCATGGGTCGATACGCATAGTGCCTAGTGTCCATCATTTATGGCAAGGACTACTGGGGTATCTAATCCCATTTTCTCCCCTAGCTTTCATCTCTCAGTGTCAGTGTTGGCCCAACAAAGTGCTTTCACCGTTGGTGTTCTTTACAATCTCTACGCATTTCACCGCTCCACCAAAAATTCCCTCTGCCCCTACTATACTCCAGCTTGGTAGTTTCCACTGCCTATCTAGGGTTGAGCCCTGGGATTTGACAATGGACTTGAAAAGCCACCTACAGATGCCTTACACCCAATCATTTTGGATAATGCTTGCATCCTCTATCTTACCACAGCTGTTGGCATAGAGTTAGCTGATGCTTATTCCTCAAATACTGTCATTGCTTCTTCTCCAAGAAAAGAAGTTCATGACTCGTGGGCCTTCTACCTCCACGTGGCATTGCTCCGCCAGGCTTTCACCCATTGTGAAAAATTCCCCATTGCAAAAAATTCCCCATTGCTACCTCCCATAAGAGTCTCGGCCATGTCTTAGTCCCAGTGTGGCTGATCGTCATCTCAGACTAGCTATTGATCATCGCCTTGGTAAGCTATTGCCTCACCAGCTAGCTAATCAGATGCAAGCCCTCCTTGGGTGGATTCCACCTTTTCCTCCTCAGCCTATGGGGTATTAGCAACCATTTCCAGTTGTTGTTCCCCTCCCAAGTGTAGGTTCTTATGCGTTACTCACCCGTTTGCCATTGGAAACACTACTTCCCATCTGACTTGCATGTGTTAAGCATGTCGCCAACATTCATCCTAAGCTAGGATTGAACTCTCTATGAGATTCATAGTTGCATTACTTATAGCTTCCTTGTTCATGGACAAAGCAGATTTAGAATTGTCTTTCATTTCAAGGCATAACTTGTACCCATGCACTTCATATTATCCTGGAGTTTGCTCCCAGCAATATAGCCATCCCTGCCCTATCATGTCAATCCCATGAGCCTCTTATCCATTCTCATTCGATCACAGTTGGGGTGCAAGTCAAAATAGAAAAACTCCCATTGGGTTTAGGGATAATCAGGCTCGAGCTGATGACTTACACCACGTCAAGGTGACGCTCTACCATTGAGTTATATCCTTTCCCAGCCCCATCGAGAAATAGAACTAACTAATCCTAAGGCAAAGGTTCGAGAAACTCAATGCCACTATTCCTGAACAACTTGGAGTTGGGTCTTCCTTTTGCATTATTACTATTATGGATATGGATAGAGTAAAATAATGGAAAAAATGGGATTCCATTATCAACTGCTCCTATTGAAACTAGGATTGACTATGGATTCGAACCATAGCACATGGTTTCATAAAATCCATATGATTTTCCTGATCTAAATCAAGTACATTTTGTTTTACATGAAGAATATTTTGTTCAGCATGTTTTATTCGATACTAGTAGGAAAAGAACCCGACTCGGTATTGTTAAAAAAAGAGGGGAGGCAGAACCAAGTCAAGATGATACAGATCACCGATTCTTCTTGTGCAAAGATCTTACCATTTTCGAAGGAACTGGAGCTACATTTCTTTTCAATTTCCATTCAAGAGTTCGTATGCATTTCCATGCCCTTTTTCCTTTTTTTTGAGACCTCGAAAAATGAAATGGATAAATTCCTTTTCTTAGGAACACATACAAGATTCGTCATTACAAAAAGGATAATGGTAACCTCACCATTAACTACTTAACTTCATTTTCATTTATGAATTTCATAATAATACATGTCCTACTGAGACAGAATTTGTAACTTGCTATCCTCTCTTCCCTAGCAGGCAAAGATTGACCTTTGTCAGAAGATTGATTCATTTGGATCAACATGAGGGTCCAACTCCATTGGCAGAATCCATGTTGTATATTTGAAGCAGGTTGACCCCCTCGCTTCTCTCAAGGTATAACCCTCTTCCCATTGAGCCCCCTTTCTCCTTAGTCCATAGAGACAAAATAAAATGTGGGATTGGTACCAACAGTTCATCATGGAAGAAAGGACTCATCGAGCTGAGATCACTAACTAATACTAATATAATAGAAAAGAACTATCTTTTCTGTATACTTCCCAGGTTCCATTGTTACTGCGGGTCTTACACAATCGATCAGATCATATAGATATCCCTTCAACACAACATAGGTCATCAAATGGATCTCAGACAACTCACCAAAGCAGAAAAGATAGGATCTTTCAGAAAATGGTTTCCTATTTGAAGAGTGGATAACTGCATGGATAAGCTCACACTAACTTGTCAATTTTGGATCCAATTCGGGATTTTCCTTGGGAGGTATCGAGAAGGAATTGGAATGTAATAATATCGATTCATACATACGTACAATGTTTAAATCAATAGAGAAAAGGTTCTTTATTGATTCAAACGCTGTACCTAAGGAATAGGGATAGAGGAAGAGGAAAAAAGCCGAAGGTTTCACATAGTACTTTTGATCAAAAAATCAATATGATTTATTTTGTACCTTTCGCTCGATGAGAAAATGGGTCAGATTTTACAGGATTAACAAACCTATGGAACTTAAGGAATGATGGAAGGGAATAAAAATAGAGGGAAAGAAAATTGAAATGAAATAAAGAATAAAACAAAAAATAGAAGTAAATATAAATAAATTAAATAGAAGATAGAAGAGCCTAGATTCCAAATTAACAAATTCGAACTCGAAAAGGATCTTTCTAATTCTTGAAAAATGAGGGGCAAGGGGATTGATTGAGAAAGATCTCTTGTTCTTATTACTTGTCCTTATTATCTTATTATAAGTTATAAGATCGTGATTTGATCCGCATATGTTATGTTTAGTAAAAAGAATAATCTTATCCTTTGATTATAAATGGAAAGTGTTCAATTAGAACATGAAAACCTGACTGAATTGGTCTTAGTTACTCTTCATGATGGAATGGGAGAAGGGAGGAGATTCTCACAAATGAGGAAAAAGATCCAATTACTTTGAAAGAATTGAATAAGGAGCCGTATGAGGCAAAAATCTCATGTACGGTTCTGTAGAGTGACAGTAAGAGTGACTTATGTGTCAACTTTTCCACTATCACCCCCAAAAAACCAAAATCCGCGTTACGTAAAGTTGCCAGAGTACGATTAACCTCTGGATTTGAAATCATTGCTTATATACCAGGTATTGGCCATAATTTACAAGAACATTCTGTAGTATTAGTAAGAGGAGGAAGGGTTAAAGATTTACCGGGTGTGAGATATCACATTGTTCGGGGAACCCTAGATGCTGTTGGAGTAAAGGATCATCAACAAGGGTGTTCTAGTGCATTGTAGATTATTATCCAAGACTTGTATCATTTGATGATGCCATGTGAATCGCTAGAAACATGTGAAGTGTATGGCTAACCCAATAATTAAAGTTTCATAAGGGGACTGGAGCAAGCTACCATGAGACAAAAGAAAGATTTTCTTTCTAAAGAGATTCGATTCAGAGGTTTTCCCTTACTTTGTCCATGTCAACAAACAATTTGAAATACCTCAACTTTTTCAGAACAGGTCCGAGTCAAATAGCAATGATTCAAAGCACTTATTTTTAAATTACACTATTTCAGTAACCCAAGGACTCAATCATATGGATATGTAAAATAAAGGATTTCCAATCCTAAAAGGAAAAGGAGGGAAACAGATACTCAATTTAAAGTGAGTAAACAAAATTCCATACTCGATCTTATAGATAAGATACATATAGAATTATGTGGAAAGCCGTATTCGATGAAAGTCATATGTACGGCTTGGAGGGAGATCTCTCATATCTTTCGAGATCCACCCTACAATATGGGGTAAAAAAGCCAAAATAAGTGATTCATTTTTAGCCCTTATAAAAAGAAAACTGATTCTTGAACCTCTTTCAAGCTCATGTCACATCGAGGTATTGCAGAAGAAAAAACTGCAAAATCGGATCCAATTTATGGTAATCGATTAGTTAACATGTTGGCTAAACATGTTCTAAAACACAGGAAAAAAAATCATTGGCTTATCAAATTATCTATCCCATGAAAAAGATTCAACAAAAGATGTAAACAAATCCACTATCCTTTTTACGTCAAGCAATACATGGAGTAACTCCCGATATAGCAGTAAAAGCAAGACATGTAGGCGGATCGACACATCAAGTTCCTATTGAAATAGGATGTACACAAAGAAAAGCACTTTCCATTCATTGGTTATTAGGGGCATCCTAAAAATGTATGGGTTGAAATGTGGCTTTCAAATTAAGTTCTAAATTAGTAGATGCTACCAAAGGGAGTGGCGATGCCATACGCAAAAAGGAAGAGACTCATAGAATGGCAGAGGCAAATAGAGCTTTTGCACATTATCGTTAATCCATGAACAGGAATAGTCCATGGATCCATACATCTCGATCGGAAAAGAATCAATAGAAAAAGAAAGAACTGGAATTGATCAATATCTTTCTTGAAATAAACAAAAAGGAAAAGAAAGATGAAAATAAATCATGGATCAACTAAGCCCTCTTGGGGGCTTGCTTAAGAATAAGAAAAAGGAATCTTATGGACATATCATGGAATAAGGTTTGATCCTATTTATTCATGGGGATCCGGTAAATATCCCATTCCAAAAATAGAAAGTTTGAAACAATTGGGACTTTTTCGAAGATTGCATGTAGTTACTAATTCATGATCTGGCATGTATAGAATGAAAACTTCATTCTCGATTCTACAAGAATTTTTATGAAAGCCTTTCATTTTCTTCTCTTCCATGGAAGTTTCATTTTCCTAGAATGTATCCTAATTTTTGGCCTAATTCTTCTTCTGATGATCGATTCAACCTATGATCAAAAAGATAGACCTTGGTTCTATTTCATCTCTTCAACAAGTTTAGTAATGAGCATAACGGCCCTATTGTTCCAATGGAGAGAAGAACCTATAATTAGCTTTTTGGGAAATTTCCAAACGAACAATTTCAACAAAATCTTTCAATTTCTTATTTTACTATGTTCAACTCTATGTATTCCTCTATTTGTAGAGTACATTGAATGTACAGAAATGGCTATAACAGAATTTCTATTATTCATATTAACAGCTACTCAAGGAGGAATGTTTTTATGTGGCGCTAATGATTTAATAACTATCTTTGTAGCTCCAGAATGTTTCAGTTTATGTTCCTACCTATTATCTGGATATACCAAGAGAGATGTACGGTCTAATGAGGCTACTATGAAATATTTACTCATAGGTGGGGCAAGCTCTTCTATTCTAGTTCATGGTTTCTCTTGGCTATATGGTTCATCTCGGGGGGAGATCAAGCTTCAAGAAATAGTGAATGGTCTTATCAATGCACAAATGTAGAACTCCCCAGGAATTTCAATTGCGCTTATATCCATCACTGTAGGAATTGGGTTCAAGCTTTCCCCAGCCCCTTTTCATCAATGGACTCCTGACGTATACGAAGGAGTGTGGTTCATTTGACAAATTCCTACCTCTATATCTATCTCTGAGATGTTTGGATTTTTCAAAACTCCATAGACATGCAGAAGAGAAATTCTATTCCCACTCGAACCAAGACATAACTTTTATAAAAAGTTTATTGTGATCTTTTTGTTCAAATAACAATTAAGGCAAAGTAGGGTCAAGAACAACGAATCTCTTTATGATAATCTGTTTAAGTTTGTTATTACGGGTAGTTCCTACAAAGGATTAGACTAATGACATCTACCATACTTGAATTATCGATGTAGATGCTACATAGTTAGTTCTCATCCTTCAGAGACTACGAGTGTAATAGGAGCATCCGTTGACAAAAAGGATCACCCTAAGATGATCATCTCATGGCTATTGAGAATGAATCAAATCAGATGGTTCTATTTCTTAATCTTTCTGACTTGCTCCTACGGAACCAAGGTAGAAAAGATTGAGAAAGTCAGTCATTAATAACCAGTGATGAAGGATTCCTCATGCACAGTTTTGAATGATTGAAAGAAGTGAGGAATCCTCTTTTTGACTCTGACTCTCTCACTCCAATCGTTGCTTTTCTTTCTGTTACTTCAAAAGTAGCTGCTTCAGCTTCAGCTATGTGAATTTTTGATATTCCTTTTTATTTATCATCAAATGAATGGTATCTTCTTCTAAAAATTCTAGCTATTCTTAGCATGATATTGGGGAATCTCATTGCTATTACTCAAACAAGCATGAAATGTATGCTTGCATATTCATCCATCGGTCAAATTGGATATGTAATTATTGGAATAATTGTTGGAGACTCAAATGATGGATATGCAAGCATGATAACTTATATGGTGTTCTATATCTCCATGAATCTAGGAACTTTTTCTTGCATTGTATCATTTGGTCTACATACTGAGACTGATAACATTCGAGATTATGCAGAATTATACATGAAAGATCCGTTTTTGGCCCTCTCTTCAGCCCTATGTCTCTTGTCCCTAGGAGGTCTTCCTCCACTAGCAGGTTTTATTGAAAAACTCCAACTATTCTGGTGTGGATGGCAGGTGGGCCTATATTTCTTGGTTTCAATAGGACTCCTTATGAGCATTTTTTCTATCTGCTATTATCTAAAATTAATCAAGTTATTAATGACTGGACAAAACCAAGAAATAACCCCTCACATGCGAAATTATAGAAGATCTCCTTTAAGATCAAACAATTCCATCAAATTGAGTATGACTGTATGTGTGATAGCATCTACTATATTGGGAATATCAATGAATCCAATTCTTGCAATTGCTCAGGATACCCTCTTTTAGCTTCTAGGTCTATTTCTTAGTTCAAGATCCCTCTTACTAACTGGAATAAAAGAATTAGTAGATCTATTCCACCCAAAATAGGAAGGGACTGGGGTTATGAACTTATAATCATGGAATCAACTCGATCATCAGATTATAAGTTCATTCCATATCGGACCAGACCAGAATATGGTTATGTACATTCTTATTATGAGAATTATGAGAAGGGGTCATTTGAGCATATGTAAATAGGTACTATGTTTACTTGCATATGGATCCCTACGTTGTTACATTCACATTCTATTTAGGATTATGAATAGGCATAATCGGACCCGCTTTTGCCATATCTAACATTATTTGGGTACCATATTAGCTTCTTTGGGGCTTCTATTGAATCAAGAAATAGGTTTAATTGTACATCTTTTTGATATATATAAGATATCCTCCGGATAATGCAAATCAAAGCAATTTGATGTCTGACTCGAGCCTTTATGACCGATCGATAGAAATACTCCAACACTCCACCTTTGTCATTTTGTTATATATGAAATATATGACACTAGATAGATATCATATTCATGGAATACAATTCACTTTCAAGATGCCTTGATGGTGAAATGGTAGACACGCGAGAATCAAAATCTCATGCTAAAGAGCATGGAGGTTCGAATCCTCTTCAAGGCATAATATTGAAAATGCTCATTGAATGAGCAATTCAATAACAAATTTCGGATCGAATCAATATTGTGTTGATACACCAAGTATCTTATATGTTGATATGAAGTATTCTAGCGATCCCCACAATCTGAGTCTAAGCTATTGGAATTGGAATAGGTTTGGCAACGGATCACAAAATCTTGGCGATCTTCTCTATCTAATGAATGAGGAGTCCATTTTGAAATCGCCCACCCTGCACCCACCCCTGAGTATATGATTCAACAAGAATCACACAAGGGTAGATTGATAGAAACCTTTGATAAAATATCCACCAGTACTTGTAACCCAGCAGATAAAGAACATAGTCCATTTTAGGGATTGGCGACTTACCCATTCAGTGACTTTGGCACTGGACGTTCCCAAAATGGTATCGGGTCGGATGAATTAGAGAATAGACAAACGTCTATTGGCATTTCAGCCTTCCTTCTCCTTTCAGGGCCTATTTGAAAGAGAATCCAGTATCTCTTGGTTATAAATATCTGAATAGGATGAACTAGCCTCCATGGATATCTTTGCTTCGGAATAAAACAATTCAAAAATTTGAATTAGACTCGGTCAACTGGAATGTATATTATTCATATGAGGATATTCCAATTGAGAACATCCATTGACCTGAGATGAAAAGAAAGGTTTATCTATTTTTTTTAGTTATTCAGTTAAACCAAGAATTCGTTATTGGAGCAGATAGCAACAACCATTTCATCGGACTTGTGTATTTTTGATTTTTCGATGGATTTACATGGTTTCATTAATGGAAATTGTTTGATGTAGTGAGTATGAGGCTCTGGTTGTTTACTATTCAAGAATTCTTATTTAAGTAGTTCATATCATCTATACATAGTGTTTTGATCTAAGATTTCAATTCTTCCATGTGTCAGCAGTAAGTAGCATATTGTTCCATGGAGCTAAGGTCCAAAATATGGAATAAACAAGTGTTTCCATGACTCTACCACCCGGCCAATTCTATTCCACTTAATCCCCTTTTCAAAGCCACATATCTTTATGGCTAAGGAATGGGAAATCTTTCTCCTATTACATGAATCAAATGTTTCATTTCATCCGGGAAAAGCCATCTCTTTCTCAACAATGTCTTTGTCATTTGATCCAATAGCGTTCCGTTAGATAGGAACAGATTTGATAAATACTGATAACTCTCAGATAGAGTATTAGAATGGAAAGATCCATTAGATAATGAACTATTGGTTCTAAGCCATCTCTGGCGATGAATAAACAATTCGAAGTGTTTTTCTTGCACATTCTTGATGAACCAACATTTATATATAGATGTAGGAGGATTTGTTTGGGAAGTAATAAGCCCCTTTGACATCTCTTCATCTACAAAGAATTCTTGACGTGAAAACACAAAGTCAAAGGGCTGATCTTTGAATAGGAAAAAGAATGGATCTACAAGGTCCCGAATGAATTGGCTTATTCGAAAAAAGCCTTGTTCTTTGGAAGATCTATCTCATGTCTAGTACTGCATGGTTTTACTCTACAAGAACTCTGAATCATTCTCTTGAAGCTCATCCTCTTTATGATAAATGATTTGCTTGCGGTGAAATGACCCGGCCCAATAGGGAAAACCCAATTCAGTGGGCCTTTCGATACAATCAAATAGATTACCACACGGGCGCCATATTCTAGGAGCCGAAAATATGTGATTGACTAAATCCTCCTCTATCTATTGCTGGTCGAGGGCTCCTTCTCCTTCCCCTTCTTCAAACTCTGATTTGTATTTTTCATATAGAAATATCTGATCAACGATAGAACTAGATCCATTTTGTACCATATTGAACTGATTCCTTGGTTCGAGTAATGTCACTCAATTATTATCAAACTCATTGTAATCTTTTTCTATCTACGAGGATCCCACCAGAGCACCTTCTACTTCTAATAGGCCATGAACTAGATCAGAATCATTCTCAGTGAATCCATAAGAAATGATCCAATTTTTTTCATTGGGTCCGGGTGAAGACCAAAGATCTTGAGTGACAGATCCGGTAGAACAACTCAAAAGATAAAGAAGTATAATTAATTTCTTCATGCTCATTCCAAGTTCAAAGTACCATTCGTACAAATAAGAATCCCTTTCCTTTTGTGATTTCTTCTTCATATAGATAGATATAGGATCTATGGGGCAATTACTTAGAAGTACATTTTGTGCAACAGCCCTTCCTATTTGATAAAAAAGGATCCCATGATCTTGAACCGATCTTACCTGGGATCACAAATCCCAAGTTTGCCTATGAAGAGCTGATCTAATTGTATTAGTTTCTATAATTGATTTCCTCTGTGTAATACTAATTGATAGGGCCTCATTGATAAGTGCTACAAGATCTCGTGCATTGTAACCCATGGTTATGGACTCGAATATGTTAGTATGGAACATTTTATTTTCCAAATGGAATCCCCTAGTATATGAAAGAATGAAAAAGTGCTTCCATTGTTGTGGAATAAGAAGCCTTTGTATCTTAATGCATGTATTTAATTTATTCGGAGCTATTAGATCGGGATCCACTTTTTTGGGAATATGAGACGAAGCAATAACAAGAATATTTCTAATGGAACATCTTTCACAATCCTTGGAGAGATAGTTCTATAATAGACCAAGGGATAAGTAATTTGACTCATTCACATATAAATCATGAATGTTTGGAATCCATATTATGCAAGGAGACATTGGTTTTGCTAATTTGAATTGAAGGGTGATAGCAAATTGGTCTATTTTTGGCGTGATATACATGGTTAGCACATTCGTCATAATTAGCAGCTCCATATTAAGGTGATCATCAATAAGATAACCTTTAGGCTTATCATTCAGGAACTTGTTCAGAAATACTGTAATCAAATGAACAAAGGAGTTTGTTGCTAGGTATTTGACCAAATAGGACCGTCCATTTCCTATAGAACCTATCACTAAAATACCCCTAGAAGGGGATAGGGCTATGTGGAGCGAAAAGGGTTTTCCATGAGATGGGAAATGAAAACTATTAGCCCCACATGAGGTTTGTGAATAAGCAATTGTCTGATAATGAGCAAGGAATATCGATCTTTCTGCTAAATAGGATCTATTGAACTCATAATTCATTAGATACATTTTATGAATGTCAACTAAGTATCATAAGTAAATTGATCCCGGTCGTTCAATCATTTGATGACCAAAGTTATTCTTTGCTAAATGATCACTATGAGTCAGACTCAATAGAATTTGATCAATCCTTTTTTCTGTCGTTAAGGTGGAGAGCTGAATCAATAATTCTCTTTCTTCATCATCAATTGAATCACTCTTTGTGACCCAGGATTCTATTTGATCATCAATCCAATCACTATTCATGTTTTTTCTTTTTCTTATCAATGAATAGATCTATTTACTTGTATGACTTAAATGTCTCATATTTCTCGAAAAAGTGATTCGATTGATGGGATTTGGTATGATACTTATGAGATTGATGAGATTGATATTCAAATATTTCTTCTTACAACGTATTGATCTGATCCCATAAGTGGGACCGCCACCCAATAGCATGTTGCCACCAAAAGTAGAACCATGTATTTCTTCTAGAGAATCTCCTAATTGTTCTAGAGCAACTAGAAAGAGATTCTTTAACCAAAAAGAATTCAGTTCAGATGTAGGATACCTATACAAAAGTTTTCGCAACTCAATCATGTATGATGGAATCATCAAAGATTTGATCTTTTCTAACTCTATCTGTAACTCACTAGAGGCTTAGAAAACAAAGAGAAGATGTATATGAACGAGATATCCAGCAACAAGAAGAAGGAAAAAGATTGAATAGAGGAACTCCCGAGCATTTATTGATCTCAGATGTGTCCATATCAATAGAACGGGTGACTCATTATTTTGATGAATCATTTCTTAAGATAGAAGAAGAAGATTTGGTAAACACTTACTTAAAATCTCGCTTATGAGAGTCCATTGTGGAAGAATCAGCCACAGTTTTTTTCTGAGGAATAGGCCATGATATATCTGATCCGTGCTTAATATCACGAAAAATGGATACAAATTTTTTACTGCTACTTATACTTAGTATCGGCAATGGGTCTGAAAAAGTATCTAAAAGGGTGAAATTTGGATATTTGCACCCTTTCAAAGTAAGGAGCCATGGCATATATGTTTGGAATAGATTCCATTTTGAGAGATTTGAAAAAGCACTATCTCGTTGAAAGGTTCTATACATCTACCCTTTTTCAACGCATTTCTTTAGACAAAGACTATTTTTTCCTCTTTCCGGATGGTTAATATTTCTCATAACATGGAGTGTAAATCAAACCCACATTTTAATTGAAACTAAGATACTGATGCAAGTTCTTCCCTTCTAAATCAGATAGATTCATATCTAAAAGAGGCTGACAATAAGTTCTTTCAAAATTGGCTATTTGTTCCTCTGTTAGAGGTGTTGCAGAAATGTTTGCAATTGAATAAACAGCTCTACAAATGAATGGATTGGATCGAATTGGAAAATAAAAAGATTTGTACAATTTATACGTTTCGTCACCACTTTGTGGAAAATTGTTAGGTATGAATATGTCAGATACCTGTGACTCGATTGGTGAAGTAGTCTCTCTCTCCAAAAAATATGTTTTTTTTTTACCAACGCACAAAGAAACTATTTTGTTGCAAATGAACAAGATATTGAGGAATTGTTCATATGTAAGATCACAATTATGGATACAGATCTTTTCCACATAAAAAGGGAATCTTTTGTTACAATAGAACCAGAAGTGATGTGGATCATTCAAGAATTGAAGTCAATTTGCTTTATAAAAAGAAGATATCAATGAACTTCTATGAAATGGTTTCACAGTATTCAGCCAATCATCTCGATCGTGGGATATCATTGAGAAATAGAAATCCGTGTTATCAAAGGATTTCCTACGATTATTTCTATTATGGAATGAGTCAATCATCCACTTTGGTATCTTTTTGAACAAAAATGGTAATATTGTTCCTCCATTGATCAAGAATTTCGGTCTTTGGGAAGTATCATGATCATCCAATAAGAAGGGTTTCATTTTATTCAAATGAATGATTTGAACACCTATTTATTCTAACAACTGATTCCAGAGTTGATCATTCGGACCTTTCAATTCATAGATGTGGATATCGAACATATAAATGGGTATATCCCCGATACTCACAGAGAAAAAGGGAAGTGACTTGGACAAAAAGGGAAGTGACTGGGACAAAAAGAGAAGTGACTTGAACAAAAAGAAACGAAGTGACTTAGACAAATCTTGTTTGTCGATAGCCTCAGACCAATCAATCAAATATTGATTAATACGTAATCGATCGAACACTACTTGAAAATGGTTCTTCTATTTAGAAATGAAATGTTCCAAATGTTCCTAGAAATTCTTGCTCCCATTGGACCATTTGTATCTATATGCATTAGGATCCCGATTCATGGATCTCTCGGTTCAAGAAATAAGAGGATCAAACCATTTACTCTTTTTCAAATTCAATAAATGTTGGTTGATCATATATTTCATTACAGTTATATGATTCAGAGTATCATTTTCTATTTGATTCCTTTGAATTGCGTATTGGAAGTTGCGATTGTATCTATTCATTAAAAGGAATCTATTTGATACATTTTTCATGTACCAATAGGTTCTATATTGGATTTGAATCTGATCTCGGATCAATCTATATTGATTGACTACCTCCATTATGTTGTTGCTAGCAAATACCACTATTTTTAGTTTTGGATCTTCCAAATCATTCCTGCAGTAGATTCAGACCGATTTTTTTTCTGATCCTTCGATAAAAAGATTCATTCTCTTCATAAAAAATAGGAGGTAGAACCAATAAATATTTCTTTTTTGATTTTGATTCATCTTTGGAGTTGAATACCTCATTCAAGAATTTTTTTGCATCCAATCCATAGGAATCAATAGAAAAGGCAAATCCCCTATGATACATCAAATCCGGCTCGGTTATTGATAGAGTGAATAGATTTGCCATTTCTTGAAATCTCTCTTCTGATTCAAAATCATGGTGTAATGCGTATCCCCCTTTGTTCCAGTCATGCAATAGATGCAATAAATCCAAAAATGAATTTTTGTTCAAGAATGAAATTTTATTGGAACTGTCCATATCTGGTTCATCCTTCAAAACTAGATCACATCCTGGATCTGATGAAATAGGATGAATTGAGATGGTATTTTGTAAATATGAAATTATATTGAATATATCAACCATTTCTTTATTTTTTGATTGCCTAGAAGGGACAAAAGAAACATATTATTTTTTCTTCAAAAATTTCTAATCTCTAGTGGACCTCTCAGTAGGATTCGAACCCAGATGAAGTTTTGACCATCTGCCAAAGAAAAAAGAATGAATTGATATTGTAGGATTCCCAAGTTCAATTTCTTCTGGAAGTAGATGATTATTCATCTACTTCTCACATTTCGTGAATAGCCGGGACATTGAGGAAGATCCAAAAAGGCATTTTAGGAATCAATCTGATTCTATCTCTATTCATTCCATTTGAAGAAAGGAAGGATCCCAAAGAATCAACCTTCCTTTTACTTGCTAAATCTCTATTTGATCGATCAATGTGTGATATTCTGAATCTACATTTCTAATGGAATCAAAATGATCTCTGGATTGATCAGAAGATCCTTTCCATTGGCTAGAATTTGTTACTTGAACAAAAATAGATCTTGTGGAATCATATTGAATATTTGACAATACATTCCATACCTTGCTAAAAAACCAATCCTTGTTTACCAACCACACATTGTCTAACCAAATCAAATTCTCTCTCGATACATTCCTCAAAAAATCCAATTCGTGCTGATTCTTTCCCCAACTAATGAAGAGATCTTGGCAAAATTGCCACATATGAAATTGAGCACAATTTTGCATAGAAATACCCCACTTGTTTCTCGAGAAGAGATGGGAAACATGCTCAATATCATTTGATTGAATAGTTGCCTCAGCTCTTTGTTGTTTGAAGAAACCCTCCCCTTCAATTGGTCTTTTTTTATGAAAAGCAGACATGAGATAACAAATCAAGTCTTTCCCTAAGATTTCAAGTCCCGAATTCAAGTTGATTATGTTTTGTTTCTTCCTCGAAGAAAGACGATCAAACAATTCCCAATCATGGTCCTTGTGGATCGGATTAACCATATAGGATAAAAAAAGAAACTCCAGATATTTGCTATCTTTCTCTTTGAATGATATCTCAATTCCAGCTACGGTTTTATTAGATATCTTACAACTAGAATCCCTCCTTTTTCCGATCCGGTTCCTCCACCACCCCAAACCACGGTTAGATTCAGGCATGATACACTTTTTATTTATTGGGTGAACCCAAGTATGCTCTTGCAAATCCATGAAACAACTCTTAGAAATTGTTTTCCTTTTTGGAAGATACAAGAGTGAAACAATCAACCTATTGATATTGGAAGACCAAAATGATTCTTCCAATGTCTCATTTTTGGGTACAATGGAATTCATAGGTATGGGAAGAAGCCCCATAAAATAGAAATTTTTTCTTTCGACCATCTTTCAATTGTTAATACGAGATATAAGGACTGCTACTACAAGCAGTACTACACCTTTGATTGTGAAATATTGATTTCTTGTTGAACTTTGTAAATCACATGAAAGTCAGATACTCCCAATTCTGGGGTCAAAGAGTTTCATAAAATGTTCTTGGTTGAAAAGAATGTGAGTGAAAGATCCCACTGAATCGAATTTGATCCATGAATCTAAGAAATAGTGAGAATTCCTGATCTCTCTCCATATCTCTCTCAATTTGAAGATCCAAGATTTGGATTGATGTCATTTCATTGATTCCTCCTAAAGATTTCATTTCAATTGGAATTTGGTTATTCACGATGTACGATGATCCCTGTTAAGCATACATGGCTGAATGGTTAAAGCACCCAACTCATAATTGGCAAATTCATAGGTTCAATTCCTACTAGATGCACGCCAATGGGAATATTCTATAAGTCTATTGGAATTAGCTCTGTATCAATGGAATCCCATCATCCATACATAATGAATTGGTATATTCATACCATAACATATGAACAATAAGAACTAGAATTCTTATCGATACTGGAACTCATAGGGAAGAAAATGGATTTATGGATGTAATCAAATGTGCAGTATTTACAGAAAAAAGTATTCAGTTATTGGGTAACAATCAATATACTTCTAATGTCAAATTAGGATCAACTAGGACAGAAATAAAGCATTGGGTTGAACTTTTCTTTGGTGTCAAGGTAATCGCTATGAATAGTCATCGACTCCCCGGAAAGGGTAGAAGAATGGGACCTATTATGGGAAATACAATGCATTATAGACTTATGAACATTATGCTTCAACCAGGTTATTCTATTCCACCCCTTATAGAGAAAAGAACTTAAAGGAAAATACTTAATAACATGGTGATACATTATACTAAACTTCTACCCCGAGCACACACAATGGAATCATAGACAGTCAAGTGAAATCCAATCTACAAAATAATTTGATCTATGGACAGCATCATTGTGGTAAAGGTCGTAATGCCAGAGGAATCATTACCGCAGGGCATAGAGGGGGTGGTCATAAGTGTCTATACCGTTAAATTGATTTTTGATGGAATGAAAAAGACATATCAGGTAGAATCATAACCATAGAATATGACCCTAATCGAAATGCATACATTTGTCTCATACACTATGGGGATGGTGAGAAGAAATATATTTTACATCCCAGAGGGGTTATAATTGGAGATACCATTGTTTCTGGTACAGAAGTTCCTATATTAATGGGAAATGCCCTACCTTTGAGTGTGGTTTGAACTATTGATTTACGTAATTGGAAGTAACCAATTAGGTTTACGATGAAACCTAGAAATCAATCACTAATCCAATTTGAGTACCTCTATGAGATAGACATCAACAGAACTATTGAGTAACGGCAGCAAGTAATTGAGTTCAGTAGTTCCTTATAGAAAATTATTGACTCTAGAAATATGGTAATATGGAGAAGACAAAATTATTTAAAGTACGCACAAAACGGGAAACACCCTACTTTCAAAGAGAGGAGGATGGGTTATTCCCATTTAATTTGATGGTTAGAGGCGAATTGAAAGCTAAGCAGTGGTAATTAGAAAGATCCCAAGGGGAAAAAATAGAGATGTCTCCTATGTTACCCGCAATATGTGGAAGTAGCAACGTAATTTCATAGAGTCATTCTATCTGAATGCTACATGAAGAACATAAGCCAGATGATAGAATGGGGAGACCTAGGATGTAGAAGATCATAACATGAGTGATTTGGCAGATTTGGATTACTATATATCCACTCATGTGGTATTTCATCATACGATTCATATAAGATCCATCTGTCTAGATATCATCATATACATCTTGAAAGCCGTATGCTTTGGAAGAAGCTTGTATAGTTTGGGAAGGGGTTTTTATCGATAAAAAAACATAATCTACTTCAATCGATATGCCCTTAGGTATGGCCATACATAACATAGAAATTGCATTTGGAAAGGGTGGACAATTACCTAGAGCAGCAGGTGCTGTAGTGAAACTGATTGCAAAAGAGACTAAATCAGCCACATTAAGATTACCAATTGGGGAGGTCTGTTTGATATCGAAAAACTCCTTAGCAATAGTTGGACAAGTGGGTAATGTTGGGGTGAACCAAAAAAGTTTGGGTAAAGCCAGATCTAAGTGTTGGCTAGGTAAGTGCGCTGTAGTAAGAGGAGTAGTTATGAACCCTGTAGACCACCCTCATGGGGGTAGTGAAGGAAGAGCCCCTATTGGTAGAAAAAACCCACAACCCCTTGGGGTTATCCTGCGCTTGGAAGAAGAAGTAGGAAAAGAAAAAAATATAGTGACAGTTTTATTCTTCGTCGCCGTAAATAGGAATATTGCAAATCAAATTTTTGGAATTTGCAATAATGTGATGGGTGAACGATAGGAATTGAACCCGTGCATGGTGGATTCACAATCCACTGCCTTGATCCACTTGGCTACATCCACCCCTTATCTAGCTAAAGGATTTTCCCTTTTTCCCATTCATCATTATTGTATTTATTCTCACCTTATTAGATCGAGATATTGAACATAGTTTAAAATGTAAAAATAAAGGAGTAATCTGTTGTGACACGTTCACTAAAAAATCCTTTTGTAGCTAATCATTTATCGGGAAAAATGGAAAAACTCAACATGAGGGAGGAGAAAGAAATAATAGTAACTTGGTCTCGGGCATCTACCATTATACTCGCAATGTTGTACATACAATCACCATTCATAATGGAAAAGAACATTTACCTATTTATATAACAGATCAAATGGTAGGTCACAAATTGGGAGAATTCGCCCCTACTCTGACTTTCGCGAGACATGCGAGAAACGATAATAAATTTTGTCATTAATTTTTTTATTTTTATTTTCTATTTTAGTAAATTAGCAAAAGTAGTTATCATTCATTGGTAGGAGATAGCCTTATGATAAAGCTAAAGAACTCGACTTCAAGAGGGGGAGCAATACCAAATCTCTTGCTCTGGAACAAGATATTGGATATTGCTCCCTCAACATTAAGACAAAACCATTTGTAGATGGGGCTTCAATAGCGGCTAGGTCTAGAGGGAAGTTGTGAGCATTACATTCATGCATTACTTCCATACCAAGATTAGCACAATTTATAATATCAGCCCAAGTGTTAATGACACAGCCTTGACTATCAACTACAGATTGGTTGAAATTGAAACCATTTAAATTGAAAGCCATAGTACTAATACCCAAAGCAATAAAACAAATACCTACTATAGGCCAAGCAACCAAGAAGAAATGTAAGGAATGAGAATTGTTGAAACTATCATATTGGAAGATCAATCGACCAAAATAACCATGAGCAGCTATGATATTATAAGTTTCTTCCTCTTGACCAAATTTGTAACCTTCATTAGCATATTCATTTTTAGTGGTTTCCCTGATCAAACTAGAGGTTACCAAAGAACCATGCATAGCACTAAATAGGGAGCCGTCGAATACACCAGCTACACCTAACATGTGAAATGGATGCATGAGGATATTGTGTTCTACCTAGAATACAATCATAAAATTGAAAGTACCAGAAATTCCTAAAGGCATACCATCAGAAAAACTTCCTTTCCCAATAGGGTAGATCAAGAAAACAGAAGTAGCAACAGCAACAGGAGTTGGATATGCAACAGCAATCCAAGGACGCATACCTAGATGGAAACTTAGTTCCCACTCACGGCCCATATAACAAGCTACACCAAGTAAGAAGTGTAGAACAATTAGCTCATAAGGACCACCATTGTATAACCACTTATCAACAGATGTCGCTTCCCATATCAGATAAAAATGCAAACTGATAGCTACAGAAGTAGGAATAATGGCACCAGAGATAATATTGTTTCCATAAAGTAGAGACCCAGAGACAGGTTCACGAATACCATCAATATCTTCCAGAGGAGCAGTGATGAAGGTGATAATAAATATAGAAGTTGCGATCAATAAGGTAGGGATCATCAAAACACCAAACCACCCAATGTAAGGATAGTTTTCAATGCTGGTTATCCAATTGCAAAAATGACCCGATAGGCTTGTACTTTCGCGTCTCTCTAAAATTACAGTCATGATAAGATCTTGGTTTATTCTATTTTCAAGGACTCCCAAGCACATGTATTGACTCTAGTTATCTAAAATCTAGATATAGATAATACAAAGGCTTGTTATTTAAGAGTATAACATGCGCTATATGTTAATGTCAACCAATCTCCATACCGTAGATTTCAATTTATCTGAATAAATTGACCAGAACAATTTCTAAATCAAATCAATAAAATAATTTGAATTTTCAAATTCTAATAAAAAAAACCTTTTTCCTTTCTGTATGGGTTGCTCGGGACTTGAACCCAGAACTAGTTAGATGGAGTAGATAATTTTTCCTTCTTGTTGTAATAGACGAAAAAAACTTCTCCCCAAACCGTGCTTGCATTTTTCATTGCACACGACTTTCCCTATTCCATGAGCATTTCAGAATGCAAATTCATAAATTTTTCTTGATCAATTATCAAATTTCCATTTTATTTTCATAAACGGAATTTGCATTATATTACATAAGGTTAAGGTCTCATGATCAATCATGAAAAATCCCACAAGTCATTACTACAGATAATATCCAAATACCAAATCCATCCTTTATGTAATTGAAAAGGGGCTTTTGGTAAGATTAAAGAAAGAATTTGTTCTTCTTCTGTAAAGAATTCTTCCAATAATCCCGAACCTAATCTTTGCAAAAAATCACGTGCTATATTTTTATGTTTACGAGCCAAAGTTCTAGCACACGAAAGCTGAAGTATATACTTTATTCGATACAAACTATAATTTTTTGAGGTCCACTATGGTAATGAGAAAGATTTCTACATATCCGACTAAATCAATGAATAATATCCAAATCTAATAAATTGGATCATATTGGCTTCCTAATAGGATGCCCAAATACAGTACAAAATTTTGCTTTAGACAACGATCGAATAAGAGGAATAACTAAAACCATAATATCGAATTTCTTAGTAAGAGTATCTATTAAAAATGCATTTTCTAGCATTTGACTCCTTACCACCAAAAGACTTATTAGTACACTTAAAAGATAACCTAGAAAATAGAAAGAATAATTTAATAATTGGTTTATACGGATCCTATGCGGTTGAGACCAAAATTGAAAATAATATTGCCAAAAATTGACAAAGTAAGATCTCCATTTCTTTGTCATAAGATGAGTTCCCTTTGAAGCCAGAATTGCTTTTTCTTGATATCAAACATAATGCATGAAAGGATCCTTAAAGAACCACAAGGTCTTTTGAAAATGAAAATAATTAGAACACGCTACTATAAAAAACTATTCTATTTTTCCATAGAAATGTGTTCGATCAAGAAAAGCCCCATAAGATGTTGATAGTAAATAAGATGATTGTTTATGAAAAAAACTAATATAAATTCACATTCAGAGACATAAGAATTATATAGGAATCGAAAAAATCTTTGATTTTCTTTTGAATTTAAAATTGAAATGATGTAAATAGATTTTTTCAGAGTAATGAAACTATTCCAATTATAATATTCGTGAAGAAAGAATCGCAATAAATGCAAAGAAGAAACAACTTGAGTCAACATTAAAGGATTTGAACCAAGATTTCCAGATGGTTGGGATGGGGTATTAACATATCTGACACAAAATTAAAATGTGAAAATTTGTCCTCTAAAAAAAGAAATATTGAATGAACAGATCACAAATTTTGAGATTTAGGTATTTCTTTTCATTCAAGGGAAGACCCTAATCGCAGCAAGAATGGAATTTCTATAATCCTACAAAACCTTCTAATATCATTTGGGAATAAAAAAATTATTTTGCCCAATTCTTTGATTTTCACTCGAATCATCAACTAAATAAATCAAATAATTTTGTTGATACATTCAAATAATTACTTGTTTCACAAGTACTGAACTAGATTTATTGTCATAATCCAAACTTTCTACAAAAATCAAACCATTTAAACCATGATCATAAGCAAGTGTATAAATATACTCCTGAAAGAGAAGTGATCATAAGCAAGTGTATAAATATACTCCTGAAAGAGAAGCGAATATAGGAAGTGCCTTTGCCTAGATCCATCTTTTTCTAAATAGACTTGTAATTCTTCCATTTTCATTTCTACTTGAACAGGAAATGAGGGGCATTTCTTGAGTTATCAAATTATACATAGTGCAATAGGGTCAGAACAAGATATATATTATGTATATAGTAATAGTAAGAAAAT
This sequence comes from Trichopus zeylanicus subsp. travancoricus, assembly GCA_005019695.1. Taxonomy (NCBI): domain Eukaryota; kingdom Viridiplantae; phylum Streptophyta; class Magnoliopsida; order Dioscoreales; family Dioscoreaceae; genus Trichopus; species Trichopus zeylanicus. The sequence goes on from RXID01021553.1 coordinate 722,439, forward strand.
ATATACCCAGAGACAGGGAGAGTCCAATCAATAGATCTTTTTCTCTACTTTTCTATCCAATGGGTTTATGTTTTTATGTTCGTTAAAATTACAAGAGTGTAAAAATCCTTTATTTTTGCAACCTGATCGCTCTTTTGACTTTGGAATAAAGTTTCTTTATTAGTATATGATTTCTTCTACACATTTTTATCCAACCCATAATTCTACTATGATTAGAATAAAGAACAACTAGGATTCAAAAAATAAAATAAAAAGAATCATTTACACAATAATCCTTTCCCCCATCAGGTATTAATTAATTTTTAACATCTATTAGATCATATAATTAATTATTCAAATTAAGAATATAAGCTCGTTGCTTTTTGTTTTACTGGAATGGGACCATAAGACTCTATCCAGTTATCCACTAGACCTAAAGAATAAACCCAAAATTTCATTTTGATTTTTTTAAAATTTAAATTCCAAATTTCTTATTTTTTTATTATGACATCCTATTTTCCCCATTCATTACCTTTCAAGATCAGTCATGGTCTTATAGACTCTACCAATATTCTAGACAAATTTGGTGCTTCATCCAAATGTGTAAAAGATCATAGTCGCACTTAAAAGCCGAGTACTCTACCATTGAGTTAGCAACCCGTATAAATATGATATATAGATACGATCGAAATAAAAAAAAAAGACCAATTGAATTGCAATGCATGATCCCGACAAAAACAAAACATTGAGCTAAAAAAAAGAAGGATTTTTTAATAACCAATTATGAACTTATGAATGAACACCAAAATACTAAAACGGTGTATCCACTTAAAAAACAACAAACAAACTATTGATAGAGATGTAAAAATTGACATTTATTTTGATTTTCTCAATTTTGATTTTTTATTTTCATTAATGTTACTAAAATATGCCTTGTCTTCCATAACTATAGAATAAATCCGACAACCCACCATTTGATTGAAGTGAAGGAAAAAACCAATCAACTCAATTTCAATATATGGTGGATATAAACAGATCCATTTATCCATGATCGAATTATATTTGTTCAGTACATTATTGTCAATATGAATCGAATGTTGAGAAAACAAATTAAATTAGTAAGTAAATCAAATATCTCATTCGCTAAAGAGATGCAAATTTGACCATATCCAATTGAATTATCAATGGTTTAATTGAAATTTTTAATTATGAATGTAGATTGATAATCTAGTTTTTCCATAGGTATGGAATAGAAAAGGTTTCACATAAGGTTAGATTAAGTTACTTATTCTTGTTTTCCTATGAAAAATAAAACATTAATATATATAGGACTATTATCTTTTCTTTCATATCCCTCATATACAACGAACCATTGTTACCGAAGGTACTCATAAATGTTTAAGGAATCAGAGATAGTTTTTACTTAACAGAGAAAAAGGGCTCTTGGCCATTGTTACTGAATACTAAAATAGAAGAATAAATATAATAACAACATATAATATCATATCACAGGCCTTGTTCATTTATTTTATGCATTTACTTCAGATCCCCGAATCATCTCATCGACTCCATCACCAATTCCATATTCCATTTCCATAAATTAAATGGAATATATAAATATATAAATGCCCTATTAGTCGATACACTACATTGATTTACAATTATTCATTTGAACAAGTCCAAATACAATTTCCCATTTTTTGATTTTTAGTTTTTCTATCTCAGCTTTATAAACTTCAAGCTTAAGACCGGTGAGAAAATTAGTACCAAAAACTGCTTACTCTTTAATCTCCACACAAAATAAATTTAATGTAGAATTAGTATACCCCATTCATTTATTTTGGGAGGATTTTGGTTTGGAAAGGATATAGAGAGATCTTTCTTTTGCATTTCAACTCAGAACGCATTGTGTGATAATTTACATTTCCTAAATACTAAATATAGGGGCTTCTCTAAGTAATTAACTTGAACTTAAATAGTTATCTTCAATTTCAATATAAATATGAGTAATACGAGCATATAATATACTTTTTTTAAATCTGCATTTAGGACTTGATCATGTTTATGAGAAACCAAATAGAAGAAAAAAATATATCATTTTGAGAAGTTTTCTTAGAAGTTAGGAACAATCTGATCTGGGGTGGAAGGATTCAAACCTCTGAGTAATGGGATCAAAACCTGCTACCTTACCACTTGGCCACACCCCATTTTGATTTCTATTCAACACTACTAAACACTAATAATGTAATTATATTAGTTAATAGTCAATTCCAACCCAAATACATAGGATAGACATCATTACTAGGATTCAACACATATGATATAGAATAAAACGATTCATTGATCATTACCTATAATTCAATTAAGATATTGTAGGAAAGTAGAATTATTTATTATTCTTTATTGTCATTTTGTTTTGGAACAGGAGAAAGATTTTTAATTTGGAAGAGTTGGAAGAAAAAAGGAATTATTTGATCTGCTTTTTTTATTTCACTTCTTAAAATTTCAAAAATAACTCAATCAAAATCAAATATCAAATTATATCATCTGCAAAAACAAAATGTTTGTTATGCTTAATATCTTCAGTTTAATTTGTATCTATCTTAATTCTGTCTTTTATTTGAGTAGTTTTTTCTTTTCCAAATTACCCGAGGCTTAAGCCCTTTTCAACCGAATAGTAGACGTTATGCCTGTCATACCTGTACTCTTTTTTCTTTTAGCCTTTGTTTGGCAAGCTGCTATAAGTTTTAGATAAAATCTTTAATACTCTCCTAAATTCTAAATTCCTAATTCATTAAAAAAAAACATTTGAAAAATGGATAAGATCCGATATGCCTTATATTTTTTTTATTATTTTGTTACTAAACAAAAATAACTAATCTATTCCTCTTTCAAAAAAAATGATCTTATTTTGGAGATTGTGTAATGCTTACTCTCAAACTCTTCATTTACACAGTGGTGATATTTTTTTGTTTCTCTCTTCGTATTCAGATTCTTATTTAATGATCCAGGGCATAATCCTGGGCATGAGAGATGAAAAAAAAAAAATCAAAGGATCGAGATTTTTTGGAATTCGAAACTCTCAAGAGATTAGAAAGAAGGAGCGGGGAGAGAGGGATTCGAACCCTCGGTATGAATAACTCGTACAACAAATTAGCAATTTGCCGCTTTAGTCCACTCAGCCATCTCTCCCAATTCAAATCAAAACTACAAAGTTTTTATGTGATATGTGAAGTAAAAATTGATAAAAACTCTAGTTTTAAGGATTCAAGGATTCTATGATATAGAAAAAATATACAATATCCACAAGCAATTAAATTTCAATAATGATTTGAAACATATATTCCCATCCCTATAGAAAGAATACCTTAGTTCTTTGAAGAGGTACGAAAGTGTATTCCCCCAGCTCGGTTAAATAATGGCCAAGCCAGTACTTCTTTTAATTCAATCAATCATTCATAGATCAATTAATTTCATTTTATTTATATATAAAAAACACGAAATATATTAATTATATGTTGTTTATATAATTAAACAATATCTCAATAATATTAATATAATATCTCAAATTTTAAATTCTAATATATATAAATGTTAATATATATAACAATATCTCAAAACACACATATTTCGAATAGAAATATAATTAATTGCACCCCCCCAAAAGCCAAACTTTATTTTATTTATTTAAATTTAAAATAAATTTTAGATCCGATTTAACCGAATTCATAAGATCTAATAGTTGAGAAGCCAAAAAGAAAAGAACCATATATGTAGAATTCATCATTTTTATGGTCTAGCTTCAATGACTTCTTTGGGCTAGGACTGCCAGTCCAATAATGACTTACTAGCAAAGAAAAAATATAACCCCTTCTTTCTGGTATTTAAATAAGCTTTCTGCTATCATCGGCTTTTTTCGAATCCCCAATTGGCGTACGTGTAAACAATAGAATTTTCACAATTCTGATGCAATTTTGTTTTGATTGCATCTCACATTTTTCATTTTGTCTTCGAAAAATGGTTATTTATATATCATAATATATATATGGTAGCGGGTATAGTTTAGTGGTAAAAGTGTGATTCATTCTATTAACCCCTTAAATAGTTAAAGGGTATTTCAGTAATTTTATTCAAAATAAAAAATTACAAAATTTTATTTTGAAAATTTAAAAGGTTTAATCCTTTACCTCTCAATGGCATATTTGAGGAAATATCTACATTCTCACGATTTGTATCCAAAATTCCATAAAAAAATGGATTATGGAGTTGTGAAGCATAATTTTTTTATTTTGAATTGGATCAACTCTTCCAATTGAATAAGTATGAATATAAGTATGAATAAAAGATCTATGGATAAAGATCCAAAAGTTTATTTTCAATCGTAACTAGATCTTCAATTTTTTTGTTATAAAAGGAAAATTGAAGCTAATTAGCTAGAGAACAAGGGTTTTGGTTTACTAGAATCATTGGCATATTGTTTCAGCTCGGTGGAAAAACAAAATTATTTTCCCTAGGATCCCGCAAGTAGAAATAGGGAATGAAGTAACTAGACTAGACAGATTTGGTATAATCTCCCTACTCTAGATCTAGAGGGATTATCTAGAAAGTGAATATTCTTGGATGCATTCAGACAGACAAGCTAACATAGATGTTATGGATCTAATTTTATTAGGACTTCCTTCATACATTGAAACTTTTCTATTTCTATTTTTTGTTTAAGATCTTAGATCTAGAAATACATCGATTTTCCATAAAAGGAGCTGAATGAAACAAAAATTTCATGCTCAGTTTTGAATTAGAGACGTTAAAAATGATCAACCAATGTTGACTATAACTCCTAGCCTTCCAAGCTAATGATGCGGGTTCGATTCTCACTACCTGCTCCATATTTCTTATACATATACATACATCATAAAATGGAATATGCATCCTTTTTTGTTTTTAGGGAATAAAAATTCATTTATTTTTATGTAATCATATTTTATCCAAACAAAAAGTGAAGACTGCGATGGAATGAAAAAGCATCCATTGTCTAATGGATAGGACAGAGGTCTTCTAAACCTTTGCTATAGGTTCAAATCCTATTGGACGCGATTTCTTTTTTTTCAACTATTCTTTTTTTTTCTAATGGCCCTGTCAAGAAACTCATTTCTTTTCTAATGATTCAGATCAAATATATATATATATATATATATATATTTCTCAACAATTAGTCTTATACTGAGACTAAGAATAAGAATGAGAAATTTTTGTTTGTTCTTGAAGTAGAAAGAACTCAATCTATCCTTGAACAGTTCCCTTCAAAAGGATTTCTACTTCTTTAGTAAATTTCTTGGTAGAAGATATAATTTCTTGGAATTTAGGTTTATTCTTTTTTAAGTAAGTACGTAACTGAACAAGAAATTTCTTTATGTACCCAATTTCTAATGGATCAAGATATCCATTCACCCCAATATAAATAGTAGCTATTTGTTCTTCTACCGCGAGAGGATCTGATTGAGATTGTTTGAGCAACTCACGTAATTATTGACCTCTTGCCAATTGAGCTAGTTCCAATTTTGATTTATTGGCTACTTGTTTCATAGCTTCAATTTGAGTCACAAATCCCACTCTGGAAATAGAAATACCCACATTAATAGCAGGTCAAATTCCAACATTGAATAGATCGGCGGATAAAATATTTGTCCATTTGTAATGGAAATTACATTAGCAGGGATATAAGCTGAAACGTCCCCAGATTGAGTCTCAACTATTGGTAAAGCGGTCATACTTCCTTCACCTAAATGAGAACTTGATTTAGCAGCTCTTTCCAAAAGGCTTGAATGCAAATAAAAAAATCTCCTGGATAAGCTTCACGATCAGGGGGTCTTCTTAATAGAAGAGACATTTGGTGATAAGCTTGTGCTTGTTTGGAGAGATCATCATAAATTATTAAAGTATGTTGTTCATGATGCATAAAATATTCAGCTAGAGCCACTCTTGTATAAGGTGCGAGATCTTGTAATGTAGCAGGTGAATCCACTGTTTTGGCTACCACAATAGTGTATTCCATCGCCCCTCGCTCCTGAAAGGTAGTCACTACCTGTGCCATTGAAGATGCTTTTTGACCAATAGCTACATAAACACATATTACATTTCACCCATTTTGGTTGAGAATAGTATCTGTGGCTATTGCCATTTTGCTGGTCTGCCTGTCCCCGATAATTAATTCTGGTTGACCGCATCCTATAGGGATCATGGAATCAATAGCAATAAGTCCCATTTGAAGAGGCTCATATATGGAGCGTCTTGAAATAATACCTGGGGCAGGAGATTCAATTAAGCAAGATTCGAAAACTGAAATTTCCCCCCTCCCATCAATAGGTTTAGCCAGAGCATTTATAACACGATTGAAATAAGCCTCACTGACAGGTATCTGGGCAATTTTTCCTGTTGCTTTTACAAAACTTCCCTCTTGTATTATCAAACCGTCGCCTATTAATACAATGCCAACATTATTGGATTCCAAATTCAGAGAAATGCCTATTGTACCCTCTTCAAATTCTACTAATTTGCCTGCCATGACTTCATCAAGACCATGAATACGAGCAATACTATCGCCTACTTGAAGTACGGTACCGGTATTCACAATCTTTACTTCTCTATTATATTGTTCGATACATTCACATATAATATTACTAATTTCATCAGCTCAAATGGTTACCATTAATGTCTCTTTATTATTTTTTGGAAGTAAAAAAAAATACCTAAATTTCAACTAAAGCAAAACTAGAAAGATTAATCGGTTATTTCTTCCATCACTGTGAGTATATGAATATTAGCACTGATGATACGAAAATGTAAATCACTATTCAAACAACTATTCAGAGTTCCTAGAGCTCCGTGTAAGGCTTACTAGAAAACTCATTGTCGTACCTGATTAATCGCTCTTTGTTGTTCAAAAAGAAGGGTTTCCTTTTTGTAATTTTCTAATCATTCCAAACTATCACAAGTAGCATTAATCAAATTTACATTTTCTCATTCTATCTCAGAGTATCCATTAATTCGATACTCATCTGCTTCCATTTCCACTTTCTGTAAGCAAGTTCAGGCTTTTTCAAGATACTCAATTGCCCCTTTATGCAATTCTTCCAAATTTTGAATAGTACTCAAGATCCTCTATTTTCGATTATCTAATAAATCATTTAATGAAAGTAGATTATCTTACTATATAATATAATTTTACGACTTCCATGATCTCTTCCCGGACCAAACATGAATCTTTCGGTTCATTTGGCTCTCACACTCAATTATTTATTTAATAGACATATAGACATTTCCATATCATTTAATGTAATGAGCCTGCCCTATCTTTTCTTCATCAAAATTGATACAAGACTAGAATGTTCTATTCTAGTAAAAGGACTCCTCTGGCCAAACAAAAATCTATAATTTCAGCAAAGTTGTTTCTTTATTTAATTTGTTCTTTATTAAATTTCAAATACAAATATATATCTATAATAGATATTTTATTTTAATATATTTGAAATAAATATTTTTGTTATTTAAAATTGAAATAGTTTATTTTAATATAATTTAAATTTGTTTATGCCCTTTCTGCAAATCCAAAAAATTCTTCATTTTTTTATACATAGGTCATCAATTCGGCATTGGATAAAAAGAGGCAAGGTGCCTATTTTTTTCTAATATATTTTTTTATAGTAACTAGTAAATAGTTGAAATTGTTTTATTAATATGAGTGTCTTATATCGGATAAATTACTAACTATTCATTTTAAAATGAAAATCATTTCGGTACTAACACTAAGATAGTGGTAGAAAGAATACGCATGTTATGCCTGGACTTCAAACAGTTTGGCTTTAACCATGTTAATGGTCTCACATTATTGGTTGATAGAAAATCAAAGTTGATTTACCAATGAATCACAAAATGCTATGGTTCTTACATATATTCTATTATATAATTTCTGAATCGAATTTATTCATAAGTAATTTGTCGAGATTGTCCACCTTTCTTTCTTATTCTTTATTGTATTTATAAATACAATAAAAAATAAGAAATAGAAATCTATTATATTAAAGTACTGCCGGTTGGATCCAACCTATTTTTGAAATAGACAACTCGCACACACTCCCTTTCCAAAAAAAATCAATACGCCAACCACTATACTTAGATTTATTAGATTTGTTGCTAAAATATCGGTATTAAACCTAAAACTTTTGGCGAATGGCCAGTGTTCAAAAGAAATAAAAGAATAGGTTACATTTTTCATATGCTTCATATAATATAGATAGGACTAAGAAAGAACCAAAATTCTTTTTCTATCATCTCACATGTCTTTTTTTAATCGATTTCTTTCTTCTTCTTTTTTTATTTTTCTATTTTCCATTTTCATTAATTTTTTTCTTATTTTTTAGTGAAATTTCCAATTTTGAATAAAGTAATATTATTGTCTTAGGTTTCCTATCAATTACAAGATATCTCCTTTGTTCTTTGTTGAAAGGTTCTCTAAAAGTGAAAGTTTCTAGTGTACTAAGGACGAGAAGAAAGAAAGTGAACAGATCTATGAATTCTCCATCTTTAAATTAGTCTACCTAGGGTAGGGGTATTGTCTCAAGAAAAATAGAAAATTCTAGAAATAATTTTCTATTCTAGAGTAAAGTCTTGCTATAATTTGATGAAACAAAGGGCAAGTCTGAGTTAATGAAATTAATGAAAAAGGTACCTTTTCCCATTTATTGGATTACATTAAACAAAAGGATTCACAAATAAAAGTGCCAATGCCATGACCAGTCCATAAATTATTAAAGCTTCCATAAACGCTAGACTAATCAATAAAGTACCTCGTATTTTACCCTCTGCTTCTAGTTGCCTTGCAATACCTTCTATGGCTTGGCCTGAAGTAGTACCTTGACCAACTCCAGGTCTAATAGAAGCAGGGCCTACAGCCAATCTAGCAGCAATAATAGAAGCGGCAGAAATCAATGGATTCATGGTAAGTTCCTCGCACCAAAAAAAAAAAAAAGAAATGGTTAATAATACAATCAACCAATGAATTATTACATTTTTTTCACTATGATTCGTCATCAGGTCAAAGTAACTAAAAATTTTGAATTGCAATAAAAATATTATTGAATCAATTGAATTATCAGAACTATTTCCATATCTTGTTTTTTTTAGTTTCTATCCACAATAGGTTTTTTCGTAAATCCATATGATGCATACAGCTCTAGTTATTGCACTTCTTTCTTTGGAACCATTCTTTCATCAATTCTTCATTTTCTACTCTATTCCATTCCCAAGCTCATCTATTTTTTCATTCAATCTACGCATAGTCACAGACAAAGGAGAAGAAAATTGTACTGGAATACATCTCTATATAAATAGAGGGGACTGTAAATTGTATATAAAATATATTATATAGAGATAAATAATATATAGGAATAATCCCCTATAATATAATGAATATCTAATATCAAATATACCTTTGTTTCTTCTATAATGTAACTTGACCTACCATGATTATGGGTCATATATACTATACAATACTATACATACATATTTGTATCTATTATGTTCCCCAACCGAGTGGATTCTCTTGAACCATACATGAATTGAAATAAGCTAAAAAAGAAGACTATTTTTTTTTGAAGACTAGATAATGTTGACCCTCCATGGATTCGCCCATATAAGCCGCGACTAAGGTTGCAAAAATAAGAGGTTGAATGCCACTTGTAAATAATCCAAGAAACATGACAGGTATAGGAATTAATAAAGGTACTAAAGAAACAAGAACAACAATGACTAATTCATCAGCCAATATATTCCCAAAAAGTCAAAAGCTAAGAGATAAAGGTTTTGTGAAATCTTCTAGGACATTTATTGGTAAAAGGATTGGGGTTGGTTGAATGTATTTTCCGAAATAACCCAACCCTTTTTTTTGTATGACCCACATAAAAATATGCCATTGACATGGGTAAAGCTAAAGCAATAGTAGTATTTATATCATTCATGGGGGCAGCAAACTCCCCATGAGGTAACTGTATGACTTTCCAAGGTAAAAGAGCACCTGACCAATTAGAAACAAAAATAAATAGGAACCTAGTTCCAATAAAGGGAACCCAAGGACCATATTCTTCTATGATTTGGGTTTTGCTCAAGTCTCGAATAAATTCAAGGATATATTCGAACAAATTCTAACTGTCAGTTGGAATGGTTTGTGGATTCCGAACAACTAAGATGACTAAACATAATAGGATAGCAATTACGATCCAAGAAGTGATAAGTACTTGGGCATGGATTTGCAAACCCCCTATTTGCCAATAGAAATGTTGGCCTACTTCTACACCTGATATATCATAAAACCCTTTAAGTGTTTTAATGGAACATGCTATAACATTCATATTGTCCTCAGACAGAAATTGAACTTAAAAAAAAGGAATTATCTTGATTCAACTATCTCTTTCTGTTTTCACCCATTTTAATCCATATATTTCTATTTATAGGCAATCACATAAGATCAATATCCCCAGTACTTTACTTATTTATCTCTTTTGAAAAATTCAGGTAATAGTAACCGATCCAATAAATCTATGGAATTCCCAAATCAAATAATTAAGAATTAACCAATTTTTTTTTTATTTTGAATAATAATCAAGGATTTCCTATATATCTAGAACGACCCTCACAAATTGCGGATACTAATTTGTTGAGAATTAATCGGATTGAAGCTATAGCGTCATCGTTGGCTGGGATCGAAATATCTGCGAGATCCGGGTTACTATTTGTATCGATTAAACAAATTGTCGGAATACCTAAAATGACACATTCTTGAAGAGCCATATATTCTTCTTGCTGATCAAGGATGATTACAATATTGGGCAACCGCATCATATACTTCATACCACCCAGATATGTTTGGAAGGAAACTAATTTTCTCTTCAACATCGCTGCATCTCTTTTTGTTTTTGGGAGACGGTTGAGTTTGCCCATCTTTTGGTCTACTCTTAAGTCTTTGAACTTATGAAGTCTCGTTTCTATCATAGAACAATTCATTAACATACCACCGAGCCATTTTTTATTAATATAATGATACCGAGCCCTTATTGCAGCTGATGCTACTGAATCCACTGCTTTATTTTTGGTACCAACAATTAAAAAGCTTTTTCCTCTACTTGCTGCATCAAAAACTAAATCCTAGGCTTTTGATAAAAAATGAGCAGTTCTAGTAAGATTTGTAATATGAATACCTTTACGCTTTGCAGAGATATAAGGGGCCATTCTAGGATTCCATTTCCTAGTGCCATGACCTAAATGAACCCCCACTTCCATCATCTCTGGCAAATTGATGTTCCAATATCTTCTTGGCATTTTCCCCCAATTCCCTTTTTTCTTTTATTTTTTACAAAGAGATGAGATACCCTAAAAAAAGAAATAATAATAATTGTTCCAAGGGAACCTTATACCGAGGATTGACCATATATAATACGCGGTTTGAACCATTAATTTCTTTTAATTACTTTTTTATTAGCAAATCAATAGATCGGAGATAAATTAAAGGAGGAAAAAGTGAATATCCTTTTAGGAATCATTAAATCTTGTACATGATTGTTCTAATGTCTCATGTAGATTGTTTGGGAGGCAAGAACAAAATAATTTTTTGTGGTATAACAAAATATCTCTCATTTATATGAGAATAGATTATTCTTTTTGATTTCCAAATGAATATTTTTGTCTTGTCTTGAACGGTGCACTAATTTTTTAAATCTGGTACCAACAGTTATAATCCCCCCTGAACAACATTCTCTTTTAGGCCTTTCAACCAATCAATACGATTTCATAAAGCAGCTTGTGCTAAAACCTGAGCGGTTTCTTGAAAACTCATTTCGGATATGAAACTTTGGGTATTTAGAGTTGCCTTCATTATTCCCAATAAGATTGCCCGATAACAAATCGCTTCATCCAAAGCACATCCTGCATGTTTCACTTGCAATAATCTGATGAATTCTCTAGGTGAAAAAACATTAGACATTCCTTCTTCTGAAACCAACACTTTTGTTGTTACTTGATGTACAATAATTTCTATATTCTATTATGGATTTGTACCCCCTAGGATCAATAAACCTTTTGAATCCTATTAACCAAAGAGATATGACTTTGAGCTATGGTTAGCTCAACCTCAATCAAGAATCCCCAAGGTCTTCCGAGAATTCTTGGTATACATTTGTTCCAACTCCCAACTCTCTTTTCCAAGTTCATCAATATGGAATCAACCAAATGCACTTCTAAGACTTGTTCCACTTTTGGAAGACCATACGTTATGTCACCAGATCTCGATTTTTCATAGTTAAATATAACTAATGTATCTCCTTCATAACGGATTTTCCCATACTGTCCATGAACAGTTGCTCCCAGAATGGCCAAATAGGCCTTAGCTGATCTTATAACTAAGGAATCAATGTGAACAATTAGAATTTGAACAGATTTTGTTATGTCTGGTCTGTATTTGAATAGACATACATTTTCACAAAAAAATTGTCCAAGGCTAATTATTGTAGATGCCTCTTCACAATAATTGTGATGGAGAAAGCACCAATTCAAAGGGACTGGATTCAAGAGGATGTTACTGCATGGATCAGGACTATAAATCCTCCTATTTTCATCTATTAAATAGTATTGAAGTACTTCAAGTACTTGGAAAGTCTATTTAAAATGAAAATTCTCAAGTAGCAAAAATTTCTTTATCAAAATCTGATTATGAGTTATTAAATGGTAAGATGAATAAAAATTTGCTATTTTAGGTACAATAGTACCTAAGGAACCCAGAACATCCATAATTGGAATTATGGCATCCGATTCTTTTGTTACATTGTTATATTTCTAACCATTGAATGGACCAATTTGAGAACAATTGGATGATGACAAAAGTAGCAAAGATTGACATTCCTTATTTTGATTCAACAAGGTACCCATACCGATAGTTCCTTAATGTTGGGTAAGTGATTGAATCTTTGACTTGGAAGAAAAAGGATTGATATTGGTGCAATTTAATCCATTATCGAGAATCAACCCCAAACCCATCGTATCATTCTTTTTTCTGGTATACGAAATAGTGGACTTGATTAAGTCAATTCTTATGAAATCGTGAATCAGATCATTTGTCCTTACCTCAACAAAGGAAGCATAAATGTCTTCTATGGAACTATTTTGTTCTTGGTCCCAATTTAATACTAAGCAAGTCCTAGCAAATTAAATACTTGTGAGAGAAATTCTTCGAACTGACTTGCCATTTCCATAAAGGATATAATTTACAACCCTAAGTTGGACATTATTCTTTTCCTCTAAGAGGTCCTGAGGGAAAAGTGTCACTAAATTTATCCCATCAGCTATTTCATATGTGACTACAGGCCGAATTGAAACAAATTTTTCTTAGTGGGTGTGATTCGTTGAACATAATTCCAATTTTTCCTTCTTTTTTGTGGATTCCTTAAAATTTTTCTTTCCCCTTCTTGGTGGTATCAAAATGGCACTGTGCATGGATATCTTATCTATCTCTCCAGGAAAATGGATATTTCTAGAAAAGATTTTTAGTTAAATACTTTTTTTTTTCTCTCCACCCGTACTAATCTGCCTACACGACTTCGTTTATTTAAGGCAAGTCATGTATCTACTCCAATGAGACTATTGTTCCGAACCATTATTAATGAAGATCCAGGTAAGATATGCACTTCTTCAAGAATGAAAAAAAACCGATCTATTTTGATTTGTATTCTGTATTTTGGACTAAATTCTTTGGTTCCTCGATACTCAATCAAATTCTCTTTTTTTACAATTGAATATACCTCTACAGACCCATATTTAGTAATTCCCAAACTGCTTCTTCTATATATTGAATCATCGAAATAAGCAAGAATACTATTTCTACATAAAATACCATTTAAGGGTATTTCAATCAAAATACCAAAAAAGGGTATTTGTTCTTTCTCTCGGTCTTGATCATATTGTAATGGGATGATGAATCTATTTCTTCATCTTTTTGCCAAGAAATCTGAATTCTCTTGAAGAATAAAAGGATATATGAAATTCCAATGACCCTTGGATATGATTCGATCGGGTATTGAATGTTCAAGAATTTCTTTTTTTTTACCAGAAGTATCCAACAATTTATGCCTTACTCAATAATTAGTTATTGAGAGATCAGAAATATATTTTTCTTTGACAGAAAAAGAATGAAAATTCATTTGATCTTGATCCTTGTGGAATGAAAAAGACACTATACTGGATCTACAGAGACCTCCTGCTACTATCCATAAATGATTTGTTTTTGGTAATAAATGAACATTACCATATGGGTATTCTGGTGCATGGTAGACATGGGTACTCCAGTGCATTTCTCCCTCTGATTCAGAATAAATATGTTTTCAGACCCTCTCTTTAAAATGAAAAGTGGATGCCCTGGCATGAATCTTGGCAATCACTTGTTCTGATTCCACATATTGACCATTTTGAACTAAAATAAATCCTTTTAGTGGAATATTCACATTATGTATAATATCTTGACCCTCAATAGTTACATACACATCTATAGAACATAAACAAGTAAGATGTCCATGACGAGTACGTGTGGGATGAACCAAATCCTCATTGAATTTGAGTTTTCCACTAGAAGGAACTCGCACATGTTCAGCATTATCGCCTGTAAATACTCCACTGGTATGAAAAGTTCTTAATGTTAGTTGAGTCCCTGATTCCCCAATTTATTGACCCACATTAATACCTATGGCTTCTCCCAATTCAACCAGATCACCATGAGAGGAACTCTGACCATAACATAATTGACAGATCCAATATGTACTTTTACAAGTAAAAGGGGTTCGAATATATATCGGTTATGCCCAGAAAATTATCAAGTGATTGACAAGTCCAATCCCAACCTCTTGATTTCAAATGGCAATGCATCGTGGGCCCATATATATATCGTCTGCTAATACATGACCAATTAGTGTTTGGGAAAATTTTTTTTCCATCATCATCCCTTTTCGAGGACTCACAAAAATACTTTGGATAGTGCCACAATCTGTTCTATGTACAATATTGTGTTGAACTACTTCAACAAGTCTACATGTGAAGTATCCAACATCTGATGTTCGTACAGCAGTATCTACAATGCCTTTGCGGACTCTGTAGCAAGAAATTATATATTCCGTCAAAGAAAGTCCCTCGCGTAGATTGCTTTGAGTGGGTAAATCAATCATTTGTCCTTGAGGATCCGACATTAATCCTCTCATACCCACTAATTGGTGTACCTGAGATACATTTCCTCAACCTCCTTAAAAGGACAATAAATGGATTGGATTAGAAGGATCAGTCATCCAAAAATTAGGATTTATTTCTTGTCTCAAATATTCACTTGTTGCATACCACATCTCAATGGATTGACATAATTTTTCTACCGCGTGTACGTTCGCATAGTGATAGTATTTTTCCAAAAGAAAACTTTGTTGTTCAGTGTCTTGGACTAACCATTCCTTAGAAGGTATTGTTAAATGATCATCAAGTCCTAATGAAATAGACATACTAGTGGCTTGCTGAAAACCCAGAGTCTTCGATTGATCCAGGATATGTGATGTATATGCCATTCCGAAATGATCTATTAATCTGCTAATAAGTTGTTTCATAGCAGTTCCATCTATCACTTTATTGTGAAAGACCAGATCAGCCTGTTCTGTCATAAATACCCCCATATTACGCTTAATAGGATTCCACAATGGACCTGAGTCAATGATTCGAAAACTTCCTTCCCTTAATCTTAATTCACGCAGAAATTTGGGAATTTTGATACCAGTGAAACTGGAGATAACCAAATTCCCAGACATGAATATCAACTAGTCTAATTTCTTAGTTTAGATAGCATATAAGTAGGCCCGAGAAAACCCCTGTACAACATCTTCCATTTCTCTATAAAAAGAAATATGACCAATGGTGGTTCGAATGTATATACAATGAATTTCTTCTTTTACACTTCTTACAATCAGATAGTTCCTATAAATCTCTTTATAAGTACCCAAAGATTCATATTGAATTTTGATAGGAACTTCTGTTGAGCCAATGACATGTTGATCTAGTTGCCACCGAAGCCACAAAGGACTATCTAAATCGATTCGTTTTTGCTGATAAGCTACAACAATACGTCCCTTTCATATACTTATACTTATTCTTATTATTGTTAAATATTCTTTTTTTTTTGAGAATTTCTGCAATTATATGTGTTATACCTATTTCCACAAATACCTCAATGATTCCCAATTGTTAATACATAGAGTCCAACAAGCATATCTTGAGTTGGTATGGAAAAGGGATCTCCAATAGCCGGAGACAAGAGATTCATATGAGAAAACATAAGTAAAGGAGCCTCCGCTTGAGCTTCCAAAGATAAAGGTACATGAACAGCCATTTGATCTCCATCAAAGTATGCATTGAAGCCTCTACAAACTAATGGGTGTAAACAAATAGCACGCTTCTCCACTAAAATGGGTTGGAAGCTCTGTATACCCAATCTATGCAAGGTCGGTGCTCTATTCAACAATATAGGATGTCCTCGCATAACTTCTTGAAGTATTTCCCATACAATGGGTTCTTTTTCCCGAATTTGACTTTTAGCAATCCCTATGTTAGAAGCAACATGTTGTCTGATTAAATCATGAATTACAAATGTTTGGAAAAGCTCTATTGCTATTTCAGGAGGTAATCCACATTGATGTAATGAAAGCGAAGGACCCACGACAATGATGTAATGCCCTAAATAATTGACCCGTTTGCTAAGTAGTGTCTCACAAAATCTTCCCTCTTTGCCTTCAATTACATCAAAAAATGACTTGTAAACTTTATTATGACCATCTTTCATCGGTTGTCCACAGATCCCATTATCAAGAAGTGTATCTACTACTTCTTGTACCAATTTCTCTTGACACATTACTAATTCACCTAGTGTAGATCTACTTGTTGCTAATAGATCGGTAAGAGTATTGTTCCAATAGATAACTCTTCTATAGAGTTCATTAATATCCAAACTCATTAGTTTACCTCCATCTATCTGAATGATTGGTCTCAACTCAAGAGGAAGAACTGGTAATAGGTGCAAAATCATCCATTTTGGTTCTACATTTGTTCGAATAAAATGTTTAGCTAATTCTATGTGTTTAACCAAAAAATCCTTTCTTCTTCGAATTTTTCTATCTTCCCATTCATTTCCAGCTCCAATTGCATCCTCATCTCCTAATTTCTTCCATTCTACAAATGAATTATCTATGATAATTTGCAAATCCAAATCTGCTAATTGTTCTCTGATAGCACTTGCTCCCATCGTGATTTCTGAATTTCAAAAGGTCTCGAAGCTTTGGGTAGTAAAAAAAAGTGGAATGCTGTATTTCCAGGATTGGATTTCATATTCGAATGAACCTCGTAACTGGAAGAAAGTTGGTTTTATAGATATGGGCCTAGCAAAAGAAAAATTGAGATAGGTTTCTATAGGATTGGATTCGCCCCTTAAAAATCGAACGTGAAGATTTCCTCTCATCCAACTCAAGTAGTTATAGCAAATAAAGAAAAAGAAAGAGGGTGAAATTTTGTTCAATAAAACACTACAAAGGCTAAAGGCTAATCCTTACTCAAGTTCCCAACGAGGACTAATCTTTCATTAATTCATTCTTGTTTTGACTTTCTGAATTACTTAAATCCAATTTACAATTCATTTACGACAAAAAAGGAAATGTGAAATTATTGAGTACTCTACTTCCCTTTAGATGCTGAATCCACTTAAACTTTTAAAGTTGATACTTTGGGACTCATAAGGGATTTACTTGTCTATATATCATCCCATTCGATCTTTTAGATCCCTACTCACCTCGATGTTGCTTATGCCATTAAGTCCCTTGAAGCGTATATGCAATAGATAAACTTTTGTAACCATGCCATAGTTACTTGCTTTAACAGAATCTATTTCTAAAAGAAATGGAATGGCTAATTCCATGAAAAGTATTTCTTTTTCACGACGTAAAATTAGTAATTCCATTCCTATTTATCTGTTAGGGAATCAACAATGGAACATTTCCCTTTTTTGCTAAATAAAATGGAATCAAATAAATAAATAGTGAGAGTCAATTTGGGGATTTAGAACTATTAAAGCAATAGGTCAAAAATCCTATAAACTAAAGGACTCCCCATTTTTTTCTTCTAGGATTGAAGAAAGCATTATATGAAAGACTATCCAAAACTTCATAATTATCTTACACTACCTTAGTATAGGTAGTGTTTATTGACTCTATCTAGAATTAGATTGGATAGGCTATAATCTAATGAGAAATCAATTTTGGAGTTGTGGAAAGGATCAAAAATACTTTATATTAAGACTCACTAGAAGTTCTGAGTGCTCAAATATTCAAACAGGGTGGCTATGTCACCTTTTATTTTATTCTTTAGAGATAACCTTAAGTCAGAATCCTTATCCTTTTTTATTTTGACTATGCACCATTAATTTTACTCTAATTATTGATTAATAAAATAATTCCTTCATAGCGATAGGAGGTATAATTCGACATGGATATAGTAAGTCTCGCTTGGGTTGCTTTAATGGTAGTCTTTTCATTTTCCCTTTCACTTGTAGTATGGGGAAGCAGTGGGCTCTAGGGTATAATTGATTACTCCATTTGGTAATCAAATTGTATTAATTCTTTACTTTAATTGATCATTTTCCAAAACCTTAACTCTTTCAAAATTATACTGAATTACAGTAAAAAAAATATAATAAAGAATAATAATTATTCAATCAAAGAATGAATGATTACCATAGTTATATTTCGAGACTCAAATCTACACATAATAGGAAATTTTTTCCAACAGAATTCTTCCTAAATATTCTATTTTTATGCACCTATTCTTAGTTCTTAATAGAATAATGGATATTAAATGAGAAAAAGCAATCCTTATTGCTTTTCCTTATTTTTGTTTTCCTCCTTTCTTTATTTTTTTTACTATTCTAAGAAAAAGTTGTTCTACTATTATGACGATATATACTTGCTATCGGAAATGGCTAGAGATTTGATTATCAAAAGAGGTCTTACATAAGAAAATAGGAGTTTCCTTGCGTTCTACTCCTTTTCTGACCCTGAAGAAGTTAGTTACAATAGAACTCCATGGATTATTTGTTAATAGTTCAATCAATGACTTCTTGTCTTGAGATGGGAATCCAAAAAATATTTCCATTTCCTTCATTTCATTTTTTTTATAGTATATAGTCATACTATTCTTGATTCTTTCGAATCAAAAGAAACATAGGAATTAGAAGAGTTGAGTTAGGCTTCCATTATTTTGTTTGGATTAATCAAAATCCGTACAAATTGATCTATTGAAGAAAACAAAATAAAATAGAAAAGGCTATTCAAATTTATAGTTGTACGCCTAATATATGAGATATATATTATCCTACTTCTGATTGCACCCCTAATCATTTAAGACTTGGAGTTTGAATCTCCTTCTTTCATTTCTTCAATCATTGATAAGAACTAATAATTCAACATTCAGTCAAATTAATAATTTTGACTAACTATTTTTATGTAGATGATAAGTAAAAAAGTAGTTGGAGCTAAAATAAACAGTGTAGTAGCAATAAATGCAAGAATATTGACTTTCATAATCTCATTGTTTTTTGTTTCACAATAACGCGGGATCTAATCCCATAGAAATGAGAAATTGTAATTCTTGTAAATTCACGGGGATGAATTGAATCCTAATGATACTGAATCGGATCAAATATTATGAATAATAATATTCGATGTATCAAATTGATTCATCGTCAAGAATTGAATAGTATAACATAACATAGGAAAATTTTTATCCATAAAAAATAAAAAATGGGATTCCTGATCCAATAAGGAAATCCCGTTGAATTTTTTTTTATGTATGTAAGCCAACTTTAATCCAAAATCCAAAAGGAGGATACTCAAAAAATAAAAAAACCAAAGAAGATCGTTTTATTTATTTTTTGAGTAAATTTGTTGGAATATTAAACTTGTATAGTTAACTTTAACTCTCCCTTTTCCATCTCACTTTTATTCTTTGGGATATGTGTATAACCCATATAATAGCAGTCATATGGTATTTTATATTTTATATGGTAATTGTATGTAAAAGTGTAAAAAAGATGGTAGGTGGTAGGTTATAGAAAAAAGTATAAGACAAAAAATTCAATGGGAAATTGGAATGAGAATGAAATAGATTGTTTCCAATTAGTAATTGAGAAAACACAAAGAAAGTCAGAGCTAAGCTAGAAAAAGTGTGACTTAACCCGAAAAATACTTTGCCGAGATAATTATGGTAAGTACATTCTCTATCGTACAATAAATCAATACAATTTGTGTATGTACTCCTACTATACTAAAAATATCAGCACTCTATTACATTTCATTGATCAAGAACAATCAAAAATGAAAGTAAAACATGTATATGTTACCATACTTAATTTAATATTAATACTACCACTTGTACCTACTCATGTCTCTCCCCAATCAATCGGTACTAGGGGAAGAAATGGAAATTTCCGTGTTTGTCTAATGACAAAAAATAAAAGAAATAAAGATCGGAGGGAATTATATTTTGATGCCTATCTCCTTTTTCTTTTCACATAAAATAGAGAGATAATGGTCCAAGTTCGGGACTAACGGGGCTCGAGCCTGCAGCTTCCACCTTGACAGGGCGGTGCTCTGACTGATTGAACTACAATCTCAGTGAGGTCTATGATGGCAAACATATTCTTAATGCTTAAGGATCATCAATCTAGATCGTTAGAAAGATCAAAATGGATGAGAAAAACATATGGATAGAGAAAAAAAAAAAAGGACTCTTTCTCTTTATTTCTACATATTGGTCTACGTATTGGACACTTCTGAAGGTTATATCATACTCGTGGGACGATGAATTTTTGGGCCGAGCTGGATTTGAACTAGCGTAGACATATCACCAACGAATTTACAGTCCATCCCCATTAACTGCTCGGGCATCAACTCAGGAAGAATTAATTCTAGGCTTATTGATAATCTAATCCATGATCAACATCCTTTTGTAGTACCATGCCCCTAGGGGAAGTCGAATCCCAGCTACCTCCTTGAAAGAGAGATGTCCTGAACCACTAGACGATAGGGGCATATCGGCCCGAACACCATCATACTACCATGATAGTATGAACAATTTTTTGGAATTGTCAATATAATATAATGTAATGACTAGATCCAAACCTGAAGAGTCTTTTCTATTTTTAGGATGATAATATAGTAAGAGTAAGAATTTTATTTTTTATATTTGAAAAATTCAGTTCAGGGTATGAATTGAATTCCATCATCACATGATTCAATAAGAAAATCTTACATTTTTTTTATGTTGATGTCAGATTGGTACACGTATCAATCAAGTCAATCTTGTTCTGATTGATTACAAGTGATATCAGTCTTCAAACAATTCACTACATTTATTTTATTTATTTAATTAAATATCATTTATTTATTTAAATATAATTCTATTAAATAATAATATTAATAATATTAAATATTAATACTCAATTACTAATTACTACTAGGCAACTCCCATTTTTTGTTCTTGAATGAGTATTTATACATGTACATATATAGATATATGTAGTAAACTCATAATTGAAGATGGCTAATTCATGGATTAAAAAAGAATAGGCCCTTTTAACTCAGTGGTAGAGTAATGCCATGGTAAGGTGTAAGTCATCGGTTCAAATATGATAAAGGGCTTTTTTCACTAAACTCAAGCTTAATCTGTAATCTTCATTTTTCCGCAAAGAATAGAAGTTGATACCTCTAAAAAAGGTAAAAGGGTAACTACTATATTATTATAATTAATTTTTATTATTGAAAGCTATAGTTACAAAGTTGAACAATTAGTAATTAATAATTGTACTGAGTATACCCTGTAGTAACATAGTAGTCCTCTTTATGTCTCATTATTCAAATTATCTTGGGACATAAAAATTATTCTAGATATCCAATCCTAATTATTAATCACAAAACCAAAGTATTCCTAGTTGTTCCTATCAAACCCACCATAGAATTTGGAATCAAAAAAGGTAAGTGAACCTGACCCATTGAATCATGACTATATCAACTATTCTGGTATTTAAATTCGATATACATTAAATTGTAGAAGCGGATTTTATTTATTTCCTTTTCCTTGGACCATGCAAAAATTAGTTAATATTTTTTCGATTTTATTTTTTTGTTATTGGATGCTCTTCCATAGGAAAAAATCATTATTCTTTTCTAGAATTATATATTCTATTATTTTTTTATTGCACAAATGCAATAGCAAACAAATGTAAGAAGAGAAAAGGGCTTTCATTTCCAGTCTACTATTATTTATTATTAATATTAAATTTAGGGGAAAGGAAAAAAATAAGAATTTTTCTTTTTTTGCCCCTTACTTAAAAGATATACTCGGTGGTATGAGTCATAGGACAATTCAAGGTTCAAATTTGTATTCTCATTAACTTATTTTATTAAGTTAAGAATGGGATAAGAATGGAAATAGTAAGGTCTAATCGAATCGAACTCATGGATTTACCTAGGTTGCTATGTGTTCCAATAGAAAAGAAGAATTTGTATCTTTGAAACCTATCATGAAAGGCATTGAACAAGGAATTTCCCATAGAAAATTGAACTATTGTATGCCCCGAAAATGATATGAGATGTTCAGAAATGGTTGAAGTAATTGAATAGGAGGATCACTATGACTATAGCCCTTGGTAGATTTACCAAAGAAGAAAAGGATTTATTTGATATTATGGACGTTTGGTTACAGAGGGACCGTTTCATTTTTGTAGGTTGGTCCAGTCTATTGCTCTTTTCTTCTGCTTATTTCACTTTAGGAGGTTGGTTTACAGGTATAACTTTTGTAACTTCGTGGTATACCCATGGATTGGCCAGTTCCTATTTGGAAGGTTGTAATTTCTTAACCACTACAGTTTCTACTCCTGTCAATAGTTTAGCTCACTCTATGTTGCTACTATGGGGTCCTGAGGCACAAGGAGATTTTACTCGTTGGTGTCAATTAGGCGGCTTGTGGACTTTTGTTTCTCTCCATGTTGTTTTCGGACTAATAGGTTTCATGTTATGTCAATTTGAACTTTCTCAATCTGTTCAATTGTGACCTTATAATGCAATTGCATTCTCTGCTCCAATTGCTATTTTTGTTTCTATATTCTTGATTTATCCACTGGGTCAATCTGGTTGGTTCTTCGCACCCAATTTTGGCGTAGCAGCTATATTTTGATTCATCCTCTTTTTCCAAGGGTTTCATAATTGGACATTAATTTCATATGATGGGAGTTGCTGGAGTATTAGGTGCCACTTTGCTATGCACTAGTCATGGCGTTACCGTAGAAAATACTTTGTTTGAAGATGGAGATGGTGTAAATACATTCCGTGCTTTTAACCCAACTCAAGCTAAAGAGACTTATTCAATGGTGACTACTAACCACTTTTGGTCCCAAATCTTTCGGGTTGTTTTTTCTAATAAACATTTGTTACATTTCTTTATGTTATTTGTACCAGTAACCAGTTTATGGATGAGTGCTCTTGGGGTAGTCAGTCTAGCTCTAAACCTACATGCCTATGATTTCATTTCCCAAGAAATTTGTGCAGCAGAAGATCCTAAATTTGAGACTTTCTACACCAAAAAATATTCTCTTCAATGAAGGTATTCGTGCTTGGATGGCGGCTCAAGATCAGCCTCATAAAAACCTTATATTCCCTGAGGAGGTTATGCCCCGTGGAAACACTCTTTAATGGAACTTTAGCTTTAACTGGTCATGACCAAGAAACTATCAGTTTTGCTTGGTGGGCCGGGAATGCCAGACTTATAAATTTGTCTAGAAAACTACTTGGGGCTCATGTAGCCCATGCTGGATTAATTGTATTTTGGGCCGGAGCAATGAACCTATTTGAAGTGGCTCATTTTGTACCAGAGAAACCCATGTATGAACAGGGGTTGATTTTACTTCTGCACTTAGCTACTTTGGGTTGGGGGGTAGGCCCGGGGGGGAAGAGAGAAGTTATAGACACCTTTCCAACTTTGTATCTGGAATACTTCACTTAATTTCTTCTACAATCTTGGCTTTGGCGGTATTTATCATGCACTTCTTGGACTTGAAACTCTTGAAGAATCCTTTCCATTCTTCGGTTATGTGTGGAAAGATAGAAATAAAATGACTACAATTTTAGGTATTCACTTAATTTTGTTAGGTATAGGTGCTTTTCTTCTAGTACTCAATGCTCTTTATTTTGGTGGCATATATGATACCTGGGCACCAGGGGGAGGAGATGTAAGAAAAATTACCAACTTGACCCTTAGTCCAAGCGTTATATTTGGTTATTTATTAAAATCCCCTTTTGGGGGAGAAGGCTGGATTGTTAGTGTGGACGATTTAGAAGACATAATTGGAGGGCATGTATGGTTAGGTTCCATTTGTGTACTTGGCAGAATTTGGCATATCTTAACCAAACCCTTTGCATGGGCTCACTGTGCATTTGTATGGTCCGGAGAAGCTTACTTGTCTTATAGTTTAGGTTCTTTATCTATCTTTGGTTTCATCGCTTGTTGTTTCATCTGGCTTAATAATACCGCCTATCCTAGTGAATTTTATGGACCCACCGGACCAGAAGCTTCTAAAGCGTAAGCATTTACTTTTCTAGTTTGAGACCAACATCTTGGGGCTAACGTGGGATTCACCCAAGCACCTACTAATTTAGGTAAATATCTAATGCAGTCTCTGATCGGAGAGGTTATTATTGGAGGGGAAACTATGCATTTTTGGGATCTCCGTGCTCCTTGGTTGGAATCTCTAAGAGGTCCTAATGGTTTGGACTTGGGTCAGCTAAGAAAAGACATACAACCTTGGCAAGAATGACGTTCGGTAGAATATATGACCCATGCTCCTTTAGGTTCTTTAAATTCTGTTGGTGGCATTGCTACCAAGATCAATGCAGCCAATTATGTCTCTCCTAGAAGTTGGTTGGCTACCTCTCATTTTGTTCTAGGATTCTTCCTATCTGTGGGTCATTTGGGGCATGTAGGATGGGCCCGTGCAGCTGCAGCAGGATTTGAAAAAGGAATTGATCATGATTTGGAACCTGTTCTTTCTATGACCCTTCTTAGCTAAGATTTTTTAGCTAAGATTTTCTTATACTTATATATATATATTCATTCTACTTTTTTCTATTCTAGCTCAGCTAAGTGAGATAGCCGAGCCATTCCCTTTTATGATAGTGGGCCAAACCAAATGAATAAAGAAACAAATTTATTCAACAAACAAAAACAAAAGAAGAGAGGGGGATTCGAACCTCCGATAGTTCTTTGTTCAAAACTATACCAATTTTCAAGACCGGAGCTATCAACCACTCAGCCATCTCTCCGATGGGTAATCTATATTTTATTACTATGAATAGAACATAACCATATGAGGTGATATGCTAACTATCTGTACTGCAAAAATATCCCAGATGCAAATCTATATTTCTATGTATTTATCTATATACTATATATACACATGTATACATATTCACATAATCCACTATGTCTGTTTGTAGAGTAAATACTAAACTCCCCCTGACCATATGCTCGAATAAAAATACAAAAAAAGCATAATAAGTTCTAAAGAATCAATTGATTTGTAGTCGAATCCCTACATGATTTTACTAAGCAAGGGATCAAATGAAATGGTATAGTTTATAGTTCATTTGTTGGTAACTTGGAGGATTACAAAAATGACTATTGCTATCCAATTAGTAGTTTTTGCATTAATTGTGACTTCATCAATCTTACTGATTAGTGTACCCATTATATTTGTTTCTTCTGTTGGCTTGTCAAGTAAATGTTGTATTTTCAGGTACATCATTATGGATTGGATTAGTCTTTCTAGTAGCTATCCTTAATTCTCTTATTTCTTGATTTCTTTGGATCCAAAAATGCCACTTTTTTTTAAAAAAGTATTGTGAAAGACATTAAGATTCAATCTGAAGTATCTAAGTATCTAGCCCTGTGCAAATATGATCCAGATGACATATGCATGTGTATCAGAAAGAAAGAAAATGCGGATATGATCGAATGGTAAAATTTCTCTTTGCCAAGGAGAAGATGCCGGTTCGATCCCCGCTATCGACCCATAGTGAAGTAATATACTTCTTAATAAAACTTCAATTTAAGAAAACATTTGGTATAGTTGACTATGATAGTATAGTAGTTCTATCTTCCTCCTTTTTATCTCCCATCCAAACAAAAAATGTTGTGGAGACAGGATTTGAATCCGTGACTTCAATGTTATGAGCCTTGTGAGCTACCAAACTGCTATACTCCATGCTAAAAAACTGGGAACTAATAGACGAAGAAAGATTAGATATGCCTCTCTACCATATCTATACAAATAGAATAGTCTATTTATACATAATGGTAAAGAGGGCCCCTCTATGATCTATGATCATAGAGATCTATACAAATATGAAATGCTATTTTTACCTTTACCAAATTGATCTTATTGTGCCCGGTAACAAACATTCATAAACCATTTCTTGAAGTATGTGTCCGGATAACCCAAAGTCTTGATAGTTACCTCTAGGTCTTCCAATCAAAAAACAACGTCGATGAAGACGTATAGGTGCACTATTACATGGTGGAGATTGCAATTTTCTATGAATTTCCATTTTTCACTCAACGATAGAACTTTGCTTATTTCTTTTTTTGAAGATCGATGAATCAAATGATATTTCTATTCCAGTTTCTTCTGTTTCTTCCCCCTATGGATCAAATGTTTTTTTGCCATAATGTTCGGTTCCTATTATTATCAATGATAGAGTTCGGGTCCTAGATGTAAAAAAAATAGAAGAAGGTCAATCTCCCTCCCTCTCCATTGAAAGAAATGAGATTGTTGCTGATACAATACATAAAAAAAATAACTAAATTAACCAAAATTTCCAGATTAGAGGCAATCAAGAAAGCTGCATAAGTAAATATATAACCTACGAAAAAGTGGGCTAATCCATCCAATCTTTCTTGGACAATGGAAAGAGCCACTGGCTTATCTCTCCACCAAATCAAATTAGCCAAAAGTGTGCGTTCATGATCCCATGCTAAAGTTTCAATCAATTCTTGCCAATATCCACACCAGGAAATTAAGAACATAAATCCAGTAGCCCAAACAAGATGTCCAAATAAAAACATCCACGCCCACATGGATAAACTATTGATGCCAAAAGGATTATATCCATTGCTAAGTTGTGAAGAGTTCGACCATAGATAATCTCTTAACCATCCCATCAAATAAGTGGAGGATTCATTAAATTGTGAAAGGTTACCTTGCCATAATGTGATGTGTTTCCAATGCCAATAAAAAGTCACCCATCCAATGGTATTTAACATCCAGAAAACTGCCAAATAAAATGCGTCCCAACCGGAAATATCACAAGTACCACCGCGTCCTAGGCCGTCGCAAGGAAAACTACAACCAAAATCCTTTTTATCTGGCATTAGCTTAGAACCATGTGCATCTAAAGCACCTTTTACTAAAATCAATGTAGTTGTGTGCAAACCAAGTGCAATAGCATGATGGACCAAGAAATCTCCAGGACCTATTGTTAAGAAGAGTGAATTACAATTCTCATTAATAGCATTCAACCAGCCAGGTAACCATATGTTTTGAGCCGCATTGAATGCTGGGACATTCGTTGAAGATAAGAGTACATCAAACCCATATGAAGTCTTACCATGAGTAGATTGTATCCATTGGGCAAATATGGGTTTGATCAAAATTTGTTTTTCTGGAGTACCAAAAGCGAGCATGACATCATTATGAACATAAAGTCCCAAAGTATGGAATCCTAGAAACAGGCTGGCCCAACTTAAATGAGATATGATAGTTTCTTTATGGTCTAACATTCTTGCTAATACATTATCCTCATTCTGTATTGGATTATAATCTCTAATGAAGAATATAGCTCCATGAGAAAAGGCTCTCATCATGATGAATCCTGCAATGTATTGGTGATGAGTATATTATGCATCTTGAGTAGTAAAGTCTTGTGTTATGAATGCATAAGCAGGCAAAGAGTACATGTGTTGAGCTACTAAAGAAGTAATAACCCCTAAAGAGGCCAGAGTAAGACCTAATTGAAAATGAATCAAATTGTTGATTGTGTTATAAAGGCCCTTATGCCCACATCTTAATCGACCCCCCGGGGGAATATGTGCTTCTAAAAGATCTTTGATACTATGCCCAATCTCAAAGTTAGTTCTATACATATGACCAGCAACAAGAAAAAGAAATGCAATAGCTAAATGATGATGAGCAATATCGGTCAGCCACAAACTTTGCGTTTGTGGATGGAATCCTCCAAGAAGGGTTAGAATGGCAGTTTCTGCCCCCTTGGAGGTACCAAATAAATGACTACTAGAATCAGGGTTTTGTGCATAAAGATTCCACTGAATAGTAAAAAGTGGTTCCAATCCTTGGGGATGTGGTAATATGTTTAAGAAATTATTCCATCTGACATACTCCCCCCTGGATCTGGGAATAGCAACATGAACTAAATGTCCTGCCCAAGACAAAGAACTTAGTCCAAAAAGTCTTGACAAATGATGATTGAGACAAAATTTGGCATTTTTAAACCACGAAATGCTCGATATCCATTTTGGTTGTAGGTGTAACCAACCTGCTATTAAAGATATACCAGAAAGACATAATAGAAAAAGAGCTCCAGTATAAAGATCTTTCTTGGTGCATAATCCAATTGTATACCACACCACTGATAAAGACTGGAATAAGCAATATTCACTTGGTCGATAGCACCTCCTCAAGTAAAGGCCTCTACGGTGGGTTGACCAAAATGAGGATCCCAAATTGCATGAGCAATAGGTCTTACATGTAAAGGGTCCTGTATCCATGACTCCAAATTTCCTTGCCAAGCTACATGAAATAGATTTCTAGATGTCCACAGAAAGATTATTGCTAACTACCCAAAGTGAGAAGCAAAAATGTTATGATAAAGACGTTCCTCAGTAATATCATCATGACTTTCGAAGTCATATGCGGTAGCAATACCAAACCAAATATGACGAGTAGTGGGGCCAGAGCTAAACCTTGTAAATCTTAATGCCATAATGCCTTTCAAATCCTCCTAGCCATTATCCTACTGCAATAATTCTTGCTAAGAAAAATGCCCATGTTGTGGCAATTCCACCCAGAAGGTAATGGGTTACTCCTACAGTGCATCCTTATACAATGCTCAAGGCTCTAGGCTGAGTAGCAGGAGCAACTTTTAATTTGTTATGAGCCCAAATGATAGATTCAATGAGTTCTTGCCAATAACCACGGCCACTAGATAGAAACATTAAACTGAAAGCCTAAACAAAATGAGCACCTAAGAAAAAAAGACCATATGCAGATAATGAAGAATCATAAGACTGAATTACCTGAGATGCCTATGCCCATAAGAAATCCTGTAACCACCCATTAATAGTAATGGAATTTTGTGCAAAGTTTCCTCCTGTGATATGGATTACCACTCCTTGATCACTTATAGTGCCCCAAACATCTGACTGCATTTTCCAACAGAAATGGAAAATTACTACCAAAATTGCATTGTACATCCAGAATAGACCTAAGAAGACATGATCCCAGGTTGATACTTGACATGTTCCTCGTCTTCCAGGCCCATCACAAGGGAAACAAAAATCAAGATTTGCTTTATCAGGTATCAAACAAGAACTGCGAGCAAATAGAATGCCTTTCAGTAGTATCAATATAGTCACATGGATCGTAAATGCATGAATGCGATGGACCAAAAATTCTGCGGTTCTTAATGGAAGAGGTAACAAAGCTACTTTGCCACCTACTACTACTAATTCATCACCTCCCCAGGTTAAGCCAGTACTTGTTGTTGCACTAGGAGCTGTTACACTCGGCGCTAAAGCATGGGTGTTTTGTACCCATTGAGCAAAGATGGGTTGGAGTTGTATAGCGGTATCTAAAAACATATCTTGGGGATGCCCTAAAGCACTCATGGTATCATTCTGAATATATAAGCCAAAACTGTGAAGCCTTAGAAATATACATGCCCAGTTAAGATGTGATATGATTGCATCATAGTGCTTAAGGACACAATCTAATAGATCATTATATCAAGTAATTAGATTATAATCTCTTACCATAAAAATAGCTACATGTGCAGCAGCACCAACTATGAGAAATCCACCGATCCACATATGATGTGCGAACAACAAAAGTTATGTACCATAGTTAATAGCTAAGTATGGATAGGGGGGCATGGAATACATATAGTGAGCTAGAAAAATGGTTAAAGAACCTAACATAGCTAGGTTAAGAGCTAATTGAGCATGCCATGATGTTGTTAGGATTTCATAAAGGCCCTTATGACCCTGGCCTTTAAATGGACCTTTATGGGCTTCTAAAATATCTTTAAGGCCATGGCCAATACCCTAGTTGGTGCTATACATATGACTGACAATGAAGAAAAGAATTACAATTGCTAAATGATGATGTGCTATATCACTCAGCCATAGACCTCCCATTATTGGATCTATTCCTCCACGAAAACTCAAAAATTCTGCGTATTTTGACCAATTCAAGGTGAAAAAGGGGGTTGCTCCCTTGACAAAATTGGGATAAAGTTGAATCAAAAGATCCCAATTAAAGATAAATTCATGAGGAAGTGGTATCTCTTTAGGATCAACCCTCGCATCGAGAAATTGGTTAATAGGTAAAGATACATGGATTTGGTGTCCCACCCAAGAAAGAGACCCAAGTCCTAGTAACCCTGCTAAGTGGTGATTCAACATAGGTTCTACATCTTGGAACCAAGCCAATTTTGGCTCTGCTTTGTGATAATGGAACCAACCGAAAAAGGGCATTAAGGATGCAAAGACCAATGCACCAATTGCGGTACAATAGTGTTGTAATTCACTAGTTATTCCAGATGCTTGCCAAATCTAAAAAAATTGGAGGTTATTTGTATTCACTGGAAACCCCTACCTACATCACCATTCAATATTTCTTGACCTACTATTGGCCAAACCACCTGCACATTGGGTCCAATGTGAGTAGGATCACTTAGCCATGCTTCATAATTGGAAAAACAAGCACCGTGGAAGTACATACCGCTCAGCCAAAGAAAGATAATAGAGAGTTGACCAAAATGAGCACTAAATACTTTTCAAGAGATCTCCTCTAAATCACTAGTATGACTATCAAAATCGTGAGCATCAGCATGTAGGTTCTAGATCCAAGTGGTAGTATCGGGACCCATAGCTATTGTTCTTGAGAAATGGCTGGGTCAGGCCCATTCTTCAAAAGATGTTTTAATAGGATCCCTATCTATAACAATTTTTACTTCTGGTTCCTACGAATGAATAATCATTAAGTCCTCCTCTTTCCGGACAACACATACAAAGAGATATGCCAATAGTTAGATTTTTAGTGAACATCTGAAAAATGGATATTTTATTTAATTTATGATTAGTCCCATTTTTTCTTCCTATCTCCTAGCCATCTATTTATTTTTTCACTAGATCAATTATGATATTCAAGTCGATCTGGGGCAAGTGTTTGGATCTATTATGACATAACGATTAGGTGCCTAATGGACAATTTAAAATCTTGTAAAACCTTTTCTCATAAAACCCTTTCCTAGTGTGATGAAAAAACTATTTTTTGTACAACCTAACTTAGTCTAATATATTTCTATCTGAATGTATAAATGCCCATATGTATCTACTTCCGTGGAACATAATATCTTAATTACTGTACCGTATTACATTACATTAAAAATCACAAAA
The DNA here is from genome assembly GCA_005019695.1 of Trichopus zeylanicus subsp. travancoricus. NCBI lineage: Eukaryota > Viridiplantae > Streptophyta > Magnoliopsida > Dioscoreales > Dioscoreaceae > Trichopus > Trichopus zeylanicus. The sequence goes on from RXID01021553.1 coordinate 754,329, forward strand.
TAATTCATTAGAATTAATAGGATTCATTTTGGTATTTATATTTAGTCATTCAAAGGTATTCTTTCCTTTATTAGATTAGTTTTTTGTACCCATATCTCCTTTATCCATATAAGATACCATACAATAATGATTTTAGAAGTAAGAGATATAATGAAATTTCTGATTGGATCTTATCATAGGATATGTATGATCTATTTTATTTGATTAATAGATCCAACAATCAATTGTAATGAATTACAAATTTTATTTGAATTCTAAATGCCTCATAATCTTCAACCAATTATGTGCTTCAATATAATTATAGTGCTATAGCCTTTTTCCAATGCTCAGCAGCTTGATTGAACCAAGCTTCTGCGATTTCAGAATCACCCCGTAGAATGGCCCATTCTCCCTGGTTGGAATAGGTGAGTAAATTCCTTTCCTTAGAACCATACTTGAGAGTTTCCTACCTCATACGGCTCAGCAATTGATTCTTTTGGCATCCCATTTTAATCTATACTAACTATATTAGATTTTTAAGAAATGAACCCCCCTTAACAAAAAAAAAGGGGGGGTTAACCACAACTAAGCAGACGAAGTTAATTAACTAAGTTTCAAACTCTAATTTTCTTGGTCAAAAATCCATTTTATCTTTTCTCCCCCCTTGCAAAGAATGAAGCATAGAGATATTTTCTTATCTCATTACATTAGATTTTTCTAAAAGGGAACTATCTCATTTTCATATATGAAATTTATATAGAATCTCTAAAAAGGACTTTCACTCCATAAGAAAAAAGAACTTCCTATCTTTGGGATCTGACACTACACTGCTGCTCAATATCTTATACCTTAGTGGATCAACTTTATTACATAAGTTGATTACTTCCCATGTCCTAAAGTATAAGCAAGTAGTTCTTAACCGTATTGATCCAATAGCTCGCTAATTGATCTTTATGGTGCTTTGTCTATCAATCTGATCCTTTACCCATAGAAGATAGTATATAGGCATATCTATTTCTTCATATTTTGGTTCTTGTGAAGTCTCTTTCATTACTATAGCTGAGAAAAATTATTTCTTTGGATGATGCATATATAGAAAGCCTTTTCTATAGTATTTACTTTACTAGCCAATTTGATCTTTTTTTTCCTTCTTTCTATAGTGGAGATAGCCACATGTAATGATAGATCATGACCATATTATTAAAAGCTTGCGGTAAGAATGAATTTCATTCTAGTGCCTGGAAATAATATTCCAAAGCCTTTATATGTTCTCCGTTACTTGTGTGTATAAGGCCTATGTTATAGAGTATTAAACTTCGATCATAGGGATCAATTTCTAGTTGCGTAGCTTCATAATAATTTTATAAAGCTTCCACATAATTTCCTTTGAATTGAGTTGACATCCATTATAGTCATTCATTCTATTCAAAAAATCTCCATTCCAGAACCGTACGTGAGATTTTCATTTCATACGGATCCTCCCTTCAATGCATAGTACTAAGTAATCCATGGAATCCAAATTTGACTATTCTCATTATATTATGAATTGGCAGGGGCTAGTATTTTTACAAGAAATCTCTATCTAGCCTCCCTGTAAGGTAAGAGGTTTTTATTTCTTAACACCAATCTAGTTCTATATAGAAATGGTAATTCCAACAATTTCTTTGTCCCCAACGCCCCCTATTTTCAAGAATTAGTCACTTCAACGATCTTTGATGGTTATATGGATATCCAAAGTATGAACGATATGGATGTTTATTGTCCTAACCATTCTTCTTAGTCCCGATACCAATAAGTAAAGGGATAATTTATAACAAAGTTTTCATCTTGTTGATTCCTAAGTGTAGTGCTTCTTTCCCTATGCCACCTATGGGTACTAGTGAAGTAGAATTGACCTACAATACATAACCTATAGGGGTACCCTTTCGCTCAATACTAAAATCGGCAATTGAAGCATTTAAGGCTACATTTCCCTAGAATACATGAGAGAAGGAATTATTCTATCTCCAAACTTCACCTTCACCAAACGTAGGTTTATTTCAATTATTTGTTTCTTTCCATCTCAAACCACACCTCTTTTTGTAAGACTGAGAGGGCCAAAAAAACAAGAAAAAAGAATCAAATCGCACCATCTCTATAATAAGTAAATGCCTTTTTTCCTCCCGAAGTTGTCAGAATTATTAGTAATAAGATACTGGCTACAATTGAAGAGGTCTTATCAATAAAATTTCCATTTATCTGAGATGTAGGCATAATTAATTAGCAATCTATTCTATAATTTTTCTCATTACCCTGAGAGGTAGTAATGATCCCATAAACAAAGGAATTCTATAGTACAAGATAACATAAAAACAAACAGACTAATTTAGTTCTAAAAAAAATGTGAACCCTTCACTCAAATTATAAATTGAAATTATGCTTTTGGTAAGGAGAGATATGAAATATTTAAATTAGATTGGATTTCATCCGAATTATTAAATTATTTATTATTTATATAGTATACCAATGAACAGAACTATTACTATTGAATAGAACTATCACTATTTCATCTAAGTTGAATAACCAAGACAAAGATTTTTTTTTATTCTTATGGAACCATTGATCAATTGAACCTATATTGCAGTAATATGAATGACTCACTATTTATTCAGTTTCTGTTTCTAGTCAATAGTAAGATTATATTATGTAGGAGAGATGGCTGAGTGGTTCAAGGCGTAGCATTGGAACTGCTATGTAGGCTTTTGTTTACCAAGGGTTCAAATCCCTCTCTTTCTGTTTATTTATGTTAATTCACCAATGTTACTGACTACAATATATCAAATATAATAAAAATTGATATCCTTATTCCAACACTAAGACTCTTATTTCTATTTCATAGAGATTCTCTATTCCTAATTACATTACTTTGTTTGATACATAAAATACAAATATAAATATCGAAAAGAGTGAAGATAAATGAAAATTCTTGATTTATTTGTAATACATAAATGAGAAAATGAACTCTTAGATTTATTTATAAAAAGTTTCCTTTAGCACAAGAAAGGGGGGGGGAGCGCAAAATTGTCTGGACCTTTCCTTGTTATTTTCGTTAGGTTCAAGTCTGACGGGAATAATATTCTAGACTAACAACTAATTTATTTTCAAACCAATCGATTTACTATCTATTATTTGATTTACTAATCCTTTATATTGGAATAAGTCAATAGTTAAATGTTTTGGCAATTCTTCATTGGGGGGCAATTCCATAGAATTTTGAACCAGAGCTTTCGATCTTTGTTTATTCTTCATAGTAATAATATCTCTGGGCTTACAACGATAATTTGGTATATCCACTATACAATTATTAACTAATTGCTGGCTTCAGGAATAGTCAAAGCCATACCCAATCGAAAAAGGATGTTATCCAAACGCATCTCAAGTAGTTGTAATAAAACTTGACCTATTGACCCTTTGGCTTTTTCGATGATATGTACATATCTAAGTAATTGTCGTTCTATCAAACCATAATGAAAACACAATTTCTATTTTTCTTCTAAATGAATACAATATTGTGATCTTTTCCCAGAACGCGATTGGTTTTTACGTTCACTTCCAGATCTAGGCTTTTTACTAGTTAGTCCTGGTAAAGCCCCCAGATGGAGTACTTTTTTTGAAATGAAGTCCTCAGTAATGAGACATAAAAAAAAGACTCCTTTTTTTTATTTTATTGACATTTCATTTCTTAATATTACATTACAAAATAAATCTAAATAAAGATTGAACTAAACGAGAAACAACGTAAAGCTAAAATGGATTTGTTGAAGTACTACAAACAACTATTGACATACTACAAATCAAATAAAGTAGAATGGAATAAATTGTATCAATATACAGATTTTTTGTATATATAGGAAATAATGTATATACTAAGAAATTTATACTCCTTCTTCGGATTTGTTCCATACAAATCTAATTCCTCCATTTTGTATTTTTGGATTTCTAGTTACAAGTTATCACCACATAATAGATCCGATTGGCGACCCAACATTTGGGGAATTGGAGAAGGGGGATTGTCAATCATGGAAAAAAAATAGATAGAGAAAAAGCCGGCTATCAGAGTCGAACCGATGACCATCGCATTTACTCTGAACTGATGACCATCACATTACAAATGCGATGCTCTAACCTCTGAGCTAAGAGGGCTCGCATAACAGAAATGTATAGGAATTAATAAATTCATAATTGAATACTAAAATACTAAAATTCATTTAGAATTTTAATTTAGTAAATTAACTTTAACTATCTAATAACTATCACTATAATATAAGTATTTAGAAAGTACTTTATAAGTATTTAATAAGTATTTATAAGTATAATTTGATTCAGTATTATATTATGATTTTTTTCATTTAGTATTATATTATTAAATAATTAAATATTCAAAATAATTCAATATATATTTTATATGGTTAAAATAAAATATCATGACTTGATATTATCAAACTTGAAATTTTGACTAGAAAAAATGAAATTATTTTTTTGAGCAATTATAGCAAACTATATTAATTATATTAACTACTCGATCGGTTCTCAGATCAGAAAAGAATAAGAAAAGGAGAATAAAGATACAAGAATGAGGTATTCTTCTAGTTTCATTTAGAAACATAGGAGATAAGAAAGAATGAATATCGACCATTCTAGTATTGCAAATTGTGCCGTAAAAATGAAAGAGGGGGGAAGCATATATATCTGGGATATATGTATCCATATTGAATTGTGGATATATCAATAATAGAATCAATTCTAATTGAAACAAATATAGTTTATCCAATAAAGATGAAATAATAGAGGGTGGCAAAAAAATAAAATAGTAGTACACACTTTTCCAATACAATATAAGAATCATTATCTAATGAATTCAACGGTTTCAAGATAAATCAAAGAAGTAGAAAGGGGAATATGGCGAAATTGGTAGATGCTACGGACTTGATTGAATTGAGCCTTGGTATGGAAACCTACTAAGTGCTAACTTCCAAATTTAGAGAAACCCTAGAATTAAAAATGGGCAATCCTGAGCTAAATCTTTATTTGAGATTTGAAAAGGTTTGGTTTATCAAAAAAACTAGAATCAAAAATCAAAAAAGAATAGGTGCAGAGGCTCAATGGAAGCTATTCTAATGAATGGAATTGATTACGTTATGTTAGTAGTTGGAATCCCTCCATCAAAATTATGAAAAGGGGAACTCTATATACCCAATACGTACGTACACATACTGACATATCAAACAATTAATCATGAATCGATTTCATTATATATATATGATATATATGTATATGACATTATATATGAAATGAATTGAATATATATGATATGAAAAAAAAATGCAAAGTCAATTAGGAATCTATTCCAAACAAAGTTTGAAGTTGAAGGAAGAATCGAATATTTAATGATCAAATCATTGATTCTAGAGTCTGATAGATCTTTTGAAAAATGAATTAATCAAACAAGAATAAAGAGAGAGTATTGTTCTACATGTCAATACTAACAACAATGAAATTTATAGTAAGAAGAAAATCTGTCGACTTAAGAAATCGTGAGGGTTCAAGTCCCTCTATCCCCAAAAATCCCATTTTACTTCTTTTTTGTTTCATCAAGGATTCAAATAAAAATAAATAAATAAACTTTTGGAAGATCTAAAAAATTCAGGGACTAAGTAAGATTTAAAAATATTTTTTGGTTATTGACATAGATACAAATACTCGACTGTAGTAGAATGATGCGCAAAAAATGGTCCGGATAGCTCAGTTGGTAGAGCAGAGGACTGAAAATCCTTGTGTCACCAGTTCAAGTCTGGTTCCTGACATCCCAATACTATATCACATTGATATTTATACAAATTCTCACTTAAAAGGTAAATATATATCTAAAATAGATAAGTTGGCTAAAAAGTTTCAAAAATCTACAAGAGTTGAAGGATAGCAATAGACAAGATGCATTTTAGACACAGTACAAATAAAATTCGATCCCTTTACATTTTTTTTCATATTTCTATTCTATTTCTTCACTCCTCCTTATGTTAATTTACTAAGTAATGTGCACGGTACAAGTTTTATGGTGTGGAACTTTTTTGATTCATCTTATTTATAGTTTCTCCTTATATGAGATATCTTACAAATGAAATTATGAGATATCTTATAAAAAGCCTTTTTTTTATTTTAGCCCTTCCATAATATGAATTGGAGTCCAGTTACTCTGTTTCATTTAGAATAGAACATGAAAATATTCTTGATTTGACTTAAATGAAGTCTGGAGTCGTGTCATAGAAGTGAACATAAGTTTCTTATCATTTAATGACCATCTTGTATTTCATAGAAATTGGGGGTAATATAGTCCTTACCTAGGGGCAGCCTATCCAACTTTTCGGCATCAAGATACGTTTAAGACGTGGATGATTATCATAAGAGATTCCTAACATATCATAGGATTCCCACTCTTGAAAATCCGCACTTTTCCAAATCCAGAAAATAGACAAAATTCGAGGATTATTCCTAGATACAAATACTTTTATGCATACCTCTTCTACTTTATCTATACCATATTCTATTCTCGTAAGATGATATACACTAGATAAAAATTTGCTTCGTGCTACATCATAGGCACACTGGGAACGTAAATAATTGTAATCATATATATATGAAATAACAACAATGGAGTCCCAATCCTCTTTCTTTATTTGTAAAATCTTTATTCCTTGATACTTGAAGCCCAAGGATCTATGAACAAGCTCATGCTCGACTAGCCAATCAGATAAATGACCCTGCATCTTCTTGATTTCTCCCACATTTATTTCTACTTGTACAAATACTTTTCAATTTAGAATGAAAATTTTGAACGATTGACTTTCTCTTTCTCATTCTACACAAGAAAACCCTACCTAATTCACTAATTCATAGGAAGATACTAAATTTTGAGATTTGCAAAATCTTTCAGAAGGTATTTCTGAATTATATGATGATTTATAGAACAATCCTTTATCGCAATTTCCAGTATGAGTACTGTGTCAAGCATAAAACTTATGATTAGTAGTAAAGCATCGATTTTCACATTGAGACATAGTTCTATCTTCAGGGAGTTCTCGAGACATCTTCTTACAAAGTTTTGTTATAGCATCTATAATTACCTCTGGTTTAGGGGGGCAGCCTAGCAAATAGACATCCACAAGAATTAGCTTCGACTCCCTGAACAGTACTATAAGAATCAGTACTGAACATTCCTCCTGAAATACTATAGGCTCCCATAGCAATAACATATTTTGGTCAGGAATTTGCTCATATAATCTAACTAAAGAAGGAGCCATTTACATTGTTACTGTGTCGGCTATTAAAATTAGGTCTGCTTTCCTTGGACTCGATCTTGATACCAATCCATAACGATCAAAATCTAATCGCGAGCCTATTAATGAAGCAAATTCAATGAAACAACAACTAGTACCATAGAGAAGCAGCCATAAACTAGAGAGTCTTGACCAATTCGAAAGATCATTCGATGTAGTTAAAATAACTGAATTGTGGGTCGTTGGTCAAGTAACGAAAACTCAATCAAATTCATAACTGTCTCAATTGTAATCTTTTTTTTATTTTGATTGTCTGAATATTTAGCTAAAACCATTCTAATGCTCCTTTTTGCCATGCATAAACTAACCCAACAATTGGGATAAACACAAAAATGAAAGCTTCTATAAATACAGATACGCCCAATACATCGAAACTCATTGCCCATGGATAAAGAAAGACCGTTTCAACATCAAAAACAACAAAAACTAGAGCAAACATGTAATAGCAAATTCAGAATTGTAACCAAGCATCCCCCATAGGTTCTATACCCAATTCATAACTAGAGAACTTCTCTAGTCCTTTACTAATCAGGGTTAAAACTCCAAAAATTAGAAATGCCAAGATAGGAATAATGCTTGATATTATCAGAAATGCCCAGAAAATATCATATTCATGATGCAAAAACATAAATGTACTCCTATTAATCTGGAATATGTTGAATTATTCAATTTTGGATTGGGATATCAATTCATCTATAGAATTTCTTAGTCGAAACAAGAATTGATTTTGATCAAATCAAAATTCATAGCTTAGAGTTTGTTTGTTGTATGGTAGGCATGTCTTGTTTAAAGATTCATCTAATGGAGTACCGCTTAGCATTTCTAATGAAATAGTAAACACTAATAAACTAAGAAAAACTAATAAACCGAACTATAATATTATTTATTATTATAATATAAGGATTATTAAGGTATAAGGATTATAAGAACAATGAATATCTATTATCAATAAATATATAGAATCACACATTATTAACCAATTTGACAAATTAAATCCCCAATCCAACTCGTAGCATAGAATATAGTTGAAGAGAGGCTGATACATTTAGGGCCGATTCATTATCTCTGAAATAATCAATTCAATGGAGGTTTTGACAAAAAGCAATTAGTCAAGGGATTTCTACAAATACAAGACTAAGAATAGGTCTCAATCCATGTGACTTAGGATTACATTTGGTTGGGTTAGGCTAGAGTTTCTAGACAAGATCGATCATGTCATGATTTTCACTTCATAAATTGACTGGGATTGAGTATACCAGAAAATCAAATGTATCACTAACTCTTTAATTGTGGATAGGAAAAAAAATTAATCCATGAGGATTAATAAAAATAATAAGTATGGACATCTTAGGTTATGCCAGATTTGACAAATACTAATAGGATCTATTAGAGTGGATTATTTTTTCTTGTCCCTATACATATGTAACTACGTAATACTTTCATTTCTATAGATCCACTGATTGATTGGTCTGTCCATAAATAAAATAAGGAGATGAAAACTATTATAAACTCAAATAGAATATCTATACAAAAATACAATCTATTAGGGCTATATGGATTTGAACCATAGACCTTCTCGGTAAAACAGATCAAACTTATTATTATATTATCAAAATGATTCAAACTATTTCAAAGACCCAACATGCATTTTGTTGCATTGGGCTCTTTAATCAATTGATGTAAAGATCAATTAGTCCACCATATTTTTTCTTCACAGGAAGATAAAAAGATAATAAGATGGCTCCACATGCTCTAATTCATATTCATTATTTAAATTCTGATTTAGGAGCAATACCAAAGTCTCTCAAAGAAGGAATACTTTGAATTAGGTCTGCCTCCAGCCTAGATCAACCTAAGTTAAATGGAGTTTCTATCACTCCTCAGCAAGAGTCAAATATGAGACTTCATACACCTTAAAGTTCATAGGACAAAAAGAGATGATTTTGAGGTCCTTGTACTCATTATGCCTAGCATTGAATGTGGATTGGGTATTTACCCTATCAATTATCAAATCAACGATAGGTTTTCTATTTGGCACTTAAATTTGCACTAAATCTAAATTGGACTGAATCAAACCAAATAAAATATATGTCAAGCTATTGTTCTCTTGTTCCTCAAATCTATGGAGCAAGACATCAATTTTTCATCGCAATAAGATCAATTATCTTCATTGTATAATTGGCTTCTTTTGAAAAGCATTGGCGCATGTGTAGATGAGGTGCTCTACCTAACTGAGCTATAGCCCTTGCCCTTGTCATAGATATCTTAACATATGGATAATTTCTTGTCAAGATGGACAGTCCACGATCCCACATCATATGATAGCTTTACGATTAGTTTACTATTTTAACAAATTGGAATTGCTTAGAAATACTATTCTATCTATAATCCTTGGAGTGATGGGTCTTTTGTGGTGATAAATGACCTATTTAACTTAGTGGTTAGAGTATTGCTTTCATACAGTGGGATTCATTGGTTCAAATCCAATAGTAGGTAAAACTTATTAAATACTAGAGTGGAGTAAATGGTATCTAAAGTCAATGGTATCTAATAAGTTTTTTTACCCATCTTCTTTTTTTTGGTTTCCTTGTATTAGATTAGACTTGATTGTGATCAATTGGTGGAATCAAAATGTAATAATTCTTTTGAAGATTTTGATGTATTTTGTTGACTAGGAGGAAATAACATTGATAGCCTCTACTTGTGTCCTAGCTCGTCTGAGAGATAGATTCACCTCAATTTCTTGTCTTTTACCCTCAACTCTATTCAATTTAGCTTCAGCTATTTCAAGAGCTTGTTGAGCTTCTTGCGGATCAATGTCAGTACTCATCTCTACATCATTTCCTAAAATGGGATCTCATTATTACCTATTCTAGCAAAACCGCCCATCAAAGCCACTGTTAACCATTGGTCATTGAGGCATATTCTCAGAAGACCTATATCCACGGCCATGGAAATAGAAGCATGGTTTGGTAATACGCCAATTTGCCCACTATTAGTAGATAAAATTATTTCTTTTACTTCTGAATCCAAAATAATTCAATTAGGAGTCAATACACAAAGATTTAAGGTCATTTCTTACTCTCCACTTCCAAGTTCATAGCTTTCGTGGTAGCTTCATCGATGTTACCCACCAAATAAAAGGACTGTTTGAGAAGACTATCTAATTCTCCGAAAAGGATGAGTTGAAACCCCCTAATTGTTTCTATGAGACCAACATATTTACCCTGAGAACCAGTAAATACTTCTACCATGATGAAGGGTTGTGATAATAAATGCTCAATTTTTCATGCTCTTGGTACAATCAACCGATCCTCTTCGGATAATTCATCCAACCCCAGGATAGCTATAATGTCCTGAAGTTCTTTGTAACATTGTGAAGTTTGCTTAACTTTTTGTGCAGTTTCATAATGTTCCTCGCCAACAATTTGAGGTTGTAACATAGTTGACATTGAATATAAAGGATCTACTACTGGATAAATACCCTTGGTAGCTAATCCTCTTGATAGTACGGTAGTAGAATCTAAATGTGCAAATGTCATGGCAGGAGCCGGGTCGGTCAAATCATCCGCAAGTACATAAACTACTTGGATCAAAGTTATAGATCACTCTTTAGTAGAAGTAATTCTTTCTTGTAAAGAACCCATTCCTATACTAAGGCTTTGGGTATTAGTACTATGGCTTTCAATTTAAATGGTTTCAATTTCAACCAATTTGTAGTTGATAGTCAAGGCCATGTCAGTAACACTTGGGCTGATATTATAAATTGTGCTAATCTTGGTATGGAAGTAATGCATGAACGTAATGCCCACAACTTCCCTCTAGACCTAGCCGCTATTGAAGCCCCATCTACAAATGGATAAGACTTTTGTCGTAATGTATATGGATCATTGAAGTCGAGTTCTTTATCTTTATCATAAGGCTATCTCCTACCAATGAATGATAACTACTTTTGCTACTTTACTAAAATAGAAAATAAAAACAAAAAAATCAACGATGAGATTTATTATCATTTCTCGCATGTCTCACGAAAGTCAGAGTAGGGGCGAATTCTCCCAATTTATGACCTACCATCTGATCTGTTATATAAATAGGTAAATGTTCTGTTCCATTATGAATGGCAATTGTATGTCCAATCATTGCGGGTATGATGGAAGATGCCTGAGTCCAAGTTACTATTATTTCTTTCTCCTCCCTCATGTTGAGTTTTTCCATTTTTCCCAATAAATGATTAGCTACAAAAGGATTTTTTTTAGTGAACATGTCACAATGGATTACTCCTTTATTACTATGTTCAATATCTCAATCTAATAAGGTAAGAATAAATACAATAATGATGAATGCAAAAAAGGAAAAATCCTTTAGCTAGATAAGGGGCGGATGTAGCCAAGTGGATCAAGGCAGTGGATTGTGAATCCACCATGCGTGGGTTCAATTCCCATTGTTCGCCCATCACATTATTGTAAATTCCAAAAATTTGATTTTCAATATTCCTATTTATGGCAACGAAGAATAAAACTATCACTATATTTTTTCCTTTTCCTACTTCTTATTCCAAGCGTAGGATAACCCCAAGGGGTTGTGGGTTTTTTTCTACCAATAGGGGCTCTTCCTTTACTGCCCTCGTGGGGGTGGTCTACAGGGTTCATAACTACTCCTCTTACTATAGGGCACTTACCTAGCCAACACTTAGATCCGGCTCTACCCAAATGTTTTTGGTTTACCCCAACATTACCCACTTGTCCAACTATTGCTAAGTAGTTTTTGGATATCAAATGGACCTCCCCAAATGGTAATCTTAATGTGGCCAATTTACTCTCTTTTGCAATCAGTTTCACTATAGCACCGACTGCTCTAGCTAATTGTCCACCCTTTCCAAATGTGATTTCTATGTTATGTATGGCTGTGCTTAAGGGCATATCGGTTGAAGTATATTCTTCTTTTTTATCAAAAAAAGCCCTTCCCAAATTGTACAAGCTTCTTCCAAAGCATACGACTTTGTAGATGTATATGATGATATCTAGACGAACGGATCTTATATGAATCGTATGATGAAATACCACATGAGTGGATATATAGGAATTCAAATATACCGAATCACTCATGCTATGATCTTCTACATCCTAGGTCTCCCCGTTCCATCATATGGCTTATGTTCTTCATGTAGCATTTAGACCAAATGACTCTATGAAATTACGTTGATACTTCCACATATTGTAGGTAACGTAGGAGACATCTCTATTTTTCCCTCCGGGATCTTTCTAATTACCACTACTTAGCTTTCAGTTTACCTCTGACCATCAAATTAAATGGGAATAACCCATCCTCCTCTCTTTGAAAGAAGGGTGTTTCCCATTTTGCACATGCTTTAAACAATTTTGTCTTCTCCATATTACCATATCTCTAAAGTCAATAATTTTCTATGGGGAACTACTGAACTCAATCACTTGCTGCCATTCCTCAATAGTTTTCTATTGATGTCTATCCTTTAGAGGTACTCAAATTGGATTAGTGATCAATTTCTATGTTTTGTCGTAAACCTAATTGGTTAGTTCCAATTACGTAAATCAATAGTTCAAACCACACTCAAAGGTAGGCATTTCCCATTGATATAGGAACTTCTATACCAGAAATAATGGTATCTCCAATTATAGCCCCTTTGGGATGTAAAATATATCTCTTCTCACCATCCCCATAGTGTATGAGACAAATGTATGCATTTTGATTAGGGTCCTATTCTATGGTTATGATTCTACCAGATGTGTCTTTTTCATTCCGTCGAAAATCAATTTTACGGTATAGACGCTTATAATCTCCCCCTCTATGCCCTGCAGTAATGATTCCTCTGGCATTACGACCTTTACCACAATGATGCTATCCATAGATCAAATTAGTTTGTGGATTGGATTTCACTTGACTGTCTACGGTTCCATTGTGTGTGCTCGGGGTAGAAGTTTTGTATAAATGTATCACCGTGTTATTAAGTATTTTCCTTTAAGTTCTTTTCTCTATAAGAGGTGGAATAGAATAACCCAATTGAAGCATAATGATCATACATCTGTAATGTATTATATGTCCCATAATAGGTCCCATTCTTCTACCCTTTCCGGGGAGTCGATGACTATTCATAGCTATTACCTTGACACCAAAGAAGAGTTTGACCCAATGCTTTATTTCTGTCCTAGTTGATCCTGATTTGACATTAGAAGTATATTGATTGTTTCCCAATAATCGAATACTCTTTTCTATAAATACTGCATATTTGATTACATCCATAAATCCATTTTCTTCCCTATGAGTTCCAGTATCGATAAGAATTCTAGTTCTTATTGTTCATATGTTATGGTATGAATATACAGAGCTAATTCCAATAGACTTATTGAATGTTCCCATTGGCATGCATCCAGCAGGAATTAAACCTACGAATTTGCCAATTATGAGTTGGGCGCTTTAACCATTCAGCCATGGATGCTTAACAAGGATCATTGTACATCGTGAATGACCAAATTCCAATTGAAATGAAATATTTAGGAGGAATCAATGAAATGACATCAATTCAAATCTTGGATCTTCGACTTGAGAGAGATATGGAGAGAGATCAAGAATTCTCACTATTTCTTAGATTCATGGATCAAATTCAATTCAGTGGGATCTTTCACTCACATTTTTTTCCACCAAGAATGTTTTATGAAACTCTTTGACCCCCAAATTGGGAGTATCCAACTTTCATGTGATTCACAAAGTTCAACAAGCAATCGATATTTCACGATCAAAGGTGTGGTACTGCTTGTAGTAGCGGTCCTTATATCTCATATTAACAATCGAAAGATGGTCGAAAGAAAAGATCTCTATTTTATCAGGTTTCTTCCCATACCTATGAATTCCTTTGTACCCAAAAATGAGACATTGGAAGAATCTTTTTGGTCTTCCAATATCAATAGTTTGATTATTTCACTCCTATATCTTCCAAAAAGGAAAAAGATTTCTGAGAGTTGCTTCATGGATTTGCAAGAGCGTATTTGGGTTCTCCCAATAAATAAAAAATGTATCGTGCCCGAATCTAACTGGGGTTCGCGATGGTGGAGGAACCAGATAGGAAAAAGGAGGGATTCTAGTTGTAAGATATCTAATGAAACCATAGCTAGAATTGAGATCTCATTCAAAGAGAAAGATAGCAAATATCTGGAGTTTTTTTATCCTATAGGATAATCCGATCTACAAGGACCATGATTGGGAATTGTTTGATCGTCTTTCTCCAAGGAAGAAGTGAAACATAATCAACTTGAATTCAGGACTCAAAATCTTAGGGAAAGACTTGATTTGTTATCTCATGTATGCTTTTCATGAAAAAAGACCAATTGAAGGGGAGGGTTTCTTCAAACAACAAAGAGCTGAGGCAACTATTCAATCAAAGGATATTGAGCATGTTTCCCATCTCTTCTAGAGAAACAGGTGGGGTATTTCTTTGCAAAATTGTGCTCAATTTCATATGTGGCAATTCTGCCAAGATCTCTTCATTAGTTGGGGAAAGAATCAGCACAAATCAGATTTTTTGAGGAATGTATCGAGAGAGAATTTGATTTGGTTAGACAATGTGTGGTTGGTAAAAAGGATCGATTTTTAGCAAGGTACAGAATGTATTGTCAAATATTCAATATAATTCCACAAGATCTATTTTAATTCAAGTAATGGATTCTAGCAAATGGAAAGGATCTTCTGATCAATCCAGAGATCATTTTGATTCCATTAGAAATGCGGATCTGGAATATCACACATTGATCGATCAAATAGAGATTCAGCAAGTAAAAGAAAGGTCGATTCTTTGGGATCCTTCTTTTCTTCAAAAAGAAAAAACAGAGATAGAATCAGATCGATTCCTGAAATGCCTTTTTGGATCTTCCTCAATGTCCCAGCTATTCACAGAACATGAGAAGTAGTTGAATAATCATCTACTTCCAGAAGAAATCGAACTTGGGAATGCTACAATATCAATTTGTTCTTTTTTCTCTGACAGATGGTCAGAACTTCATCTGGATTTGAATACTACTGAGAGGTCCACTGGAGATCAGAAATTTTTGAAGAAAAAACAAGATGTTTCTTTTGTCCCTTCCAGGTGATCAAAAAATAAAGAAATGGTTGATATATTCAAGATAATTATGTATTTACAAAATACCATCTCAATTCATCCTATTTCATTAGATCCGGGATGTGATCTGGTTTTGAAGGATGAACCAGATATGGATAATTCCAATAAGATTTCATTCTTGAACAAAAATCCATTTTTGGATTTATTGCATCTATTGCATGACCGGAACAAAGGAGGATACGCGTTACACAATAATTTTGAATCAGAAGAGAGATTTCAAGACATGGCAGATCTATTCACTCTATCAATAACCAAGCCGGATCTGGTGTACATAGGGGATTTGCCTTTTCTATTGATTCCTATGGATTGGATACAAAAAAATTCTTGAATGAGGTATTCAACTCTAGAGATGAATCAAAATCAAAAACAAAATTCTTATTGGTTCTACCATCGCTTTTTTATGAAGAGAATGAATCTTTTTATCGAAGGATCAGAAAAAAAATCGGTCTGGATCTACTATAGGAATGATTTGGAAGATCTAAAACTAAAAACAGTGGTATTTGCTAGCAACAACATAATGGAGGCAGTCAATCAACATAGATTGATTCGAGATCAGATTCAAATCCAATATAGAACCTATGGGTACATAAGAAATGTATCGAATCGATTCCTTTTAATGAATAGATCCGATCGCAACTTCCAATATGGAATTCAAAGGGATCAAATAAAAAATGATACTCTGAATCATATAACTATAATGAAATATATAATCAATCAACATTTATCAAATTTGAAAAAGAGTAAATGGCTTGGTCCTCTTATTTCTCAAACCAAGAGATCCATGAATCGGGATCCTGATGCATATAGATACAAATGGTCCAATGGGAGCAAGAATTTCCAGGAACATTTCGAACATTTCATTTTTGAATAGAAGAACCATTTTCAAGTAGTGTTCGATCGATTACGTATTAATCAATATTTGATTGATTGGTCTGAGGCTATCGACAAACAAGATTTGTCTAAGTCACTTGGTTTCTTTTTGTTCAAGTCACTTCTCTTTTTGTCCCAGTCACTTCCCTTTTTGTCCAAGTCACTTCCCTTTTTCTCTGTGAGTATCGGGGATATACCCATTTATATGTTCGATATCCACATCTATGAATTGAAAGGTCCGAATGATCAACTCTGGAATCAGTTGTTAGAATAAATAGGTGTTCAAATTGTTCATTTAAATAAAATGAAACCTTTCTTATTGGATGATCATGATAATTCCCAAAGACCGAAATTCTTGATCAATGGAGGAACAATATTACCGTTTTTGTTCAAAAACATACCAAACTGGATGATTGACTCATTCCATACTAGAAATAATTGCAAGAAATCCTTTGATTACACAGATTTCTATTTCTCAATGACATCCCACGATCGAGATGATTGGCTGAATACTGTGAAACCATTTCATAGAAGTTCATTGATATCTTCTTTTTATAAAGAAAATCGACTTCGATTCTTGAATGATCCACATCACTTCTGGTTCTATTGTAACAAAAGATTCCCTTTTTATGTGGAAAAGACCCGTATCCATAATTATGATCTTACATATGGACAATTCCTCAATATCTTGTTCATTCTCAACAAAATAGTTTCTTTGTGCATTGGTAAAAAAAACATATTTTTTTGGAGAGAGAGACTACTTCTCCAATTGAGTCGTAGGTATCTAACATATTCATACCTAACAATTTTCCACAAAGTGGTGACAAAATGTATAAATTGTACAAATCTTTCCATTTTTCAATTCGATCCGATCCATTCATTTGTAGAGCTATTTATTCGATCGCAGACATTTCTGCAACACCTCTAACAGAGGAACAAATAGCCAATTTTGAAAGAACTTATTGTTAGCCTCTTTCAAATATGAATCTATTTGATTCAGAAGGGAAGAACTTGCATCAGTATCTCAGTTTCAATTCAAACGTGGGTTTGATTCACACTCCCTATTCCAAGAAATATTTACCATCCAGAAAGAGGAAAAAATAGAGTCTTTGTCTAAAGAAATGTGTTGAGAAAGGGCGGATGTATAGAACCCTTCAACGAGATAGTGCTTTTTTAAATCTCTCAAAATGGAATATGTTCCAAACATATATGCCATGGCTCCTTACTTCTACATGGTGCAAATATCTAAATTTCACCCTTTTAGATACTTTTTTAGACCCATTGCCGATACTAAGTATAAGTAGCAGTCAAAAAATTGTATCCATTTTTCATGATATTATGCACGGATCAGATATATCATGGCCTATTCCTCAGAAAAAATTGTGGGCAATTCTTCCACAATGGACTCTGATAAGTGAGATTTTGGGTAAGTGTTTACTGAATCTTCTTCTTCTATCCGAAGAAATGATTCATCAACATAATGAGTCACCCATTCTATTCATATGGACACATCTGAGATCAACAAATGCTCGAGAGTTCCTCTATTCAATCCTTTTCCTTCTTCTTGTTGCTGGATATCTTGTTCGTATACATCTTCTCTTTGTTTTTTGAGCCTCTAGTGAGTTATAGATATAGTTAGAAAAGATCAAATCTTTGATGATTCCATCATACATTATTGAGTTTTGAAAACTTCTGTATAGGTATCCTACATCTGAACTGAATTCTTTCTGGTTAAAGAATCTCTTTCTAGTTGCTCTAGAACAATTAGGAGATTCTTTGGAAGAAATATGGGGTTCTACTTCTGGTGCCAACATACTATTGGGTGGCGGTCCCGCTTGTGGGATCAAATCAATATGTTCTAAGAAGAAATATTTGAATATCAATCTCATCGATCTCATAAGTATCATACCAAATCCCATCAATCGAATCACTTTTTCAAGAAATACAAGACATTTAAGTCGTACAAGTAAAGAGATCTATTCATTGATAAGAAAAAAGAAAAAGCATGAATGGTGATTGGATTGATGATAAAATAGAATCCTGGGTCATGAGCAGTGATTCAATTGATGATGAAGAAAGAGAATTCTTGATTCAATTCTCCACCTTAACGACAGAAAAAAGGATTGATCAAATTCTATTGAGCCTAACTCATAGTGATCATTTAGCAAAGAATAACTCTAGTTATCAAATGATTGAACAACCGAGATCAATTTACTTACAATAGTTAGTTGACATTCATAAAATGTATCTAATGAATTATGAGTTCAATAGATCCTATTTAGCAGAAAGACGGATATTCCTTGCTCATTATCAGACAATCGCCTATTCACAAACCTCGTGTGGGGCTAATAGTTTTCATTTCCCATCTCATGGAAAACCCTTTTTGCTCCACTTAGCCCTATCCCCTTCTAGGGGTATTTTAGTGATAGGTTCTATAGGAACTGGACGGTCCTATTTGGTCAAATACCTAGCAACAAACTCCTATGTTCATTTCATTACGGTATTTTCGAATAAGTTCCTAGATGACAAGCCTAAAGGTTATTTTATTGATGATATTGATATTGATGATAGTGACGATATTGATGATAACCTTGATATGAAGCTGCTAATTATGACGAAAGTGCTAACTATGTATATGACATCGAAAATAGACCAATTTGCTATCACCCTTCAATTCAAATTATCAAAAGCAATGTCTCCTTGCATAATATGGATTCCAAACATTCATGATCTATATGTGAATGAGTCAAATTACTTATCCCTTGGTCTATTATAGAACTATCTCTCCAGGGATTGTGAAAGATGTTCCACTAGAAATATTCTTGTTATTGCTTCGTCTCATATTCCCAAAAAAGTGGATCCCACTCTAATAGCTCTGAATAAATTAAATACATGCATTAAGATATGAAGGCTTCTTATTCCACAACAACGAAAGCACTTTTTCATTCTTTCATATACTAGGGGATTTAGTGTGGAAAAGAAAATGTTCCATACTAACGGATTCGAGTCCATAACCATGGGTTACAATGCACGAGATCTTGTAGCACTTATCAATTAGGCCCTATCAATTAGTATTATGTGGAGGAAATCAATTATAGAAACTAATACAATTATATCAGCTCGTCATAGATAAACTTGGGATTTGCAATCCCAGGTAAGATCGTTTAGGATCATGGGATCCTTTTCTATCAGATAGGAAGGGCTATTGCACAAAACATACTTCTAAGTAATTGCCCCATAGATCCTATATTTACCTATATGAAGAAGAAATCATATAAGGAAGGGGATTCTTATTTGTATGAATGGTACTTTGAACTTGGAACAAGCATTAAGAAATTAATGATACTTCTTTACCTTTTGAGTTGTTTTGCCAGATCCATCGCTCAAGATCTTTGGTCTTCACCCGGACCCGATGAAAAAAATTGGATCACTTCTTATGGGTCCGTTGAGAATGATTCTGATCTAGTTCATGGCCTATTAGAAGTAGAAGGTGCTCTGGTGGGATCCTCACAACCAGAAAAAGATTGCAATCAGTTTGATAATAATCGTGTGACATTACTCGAACCAAGGAATCAGTTAGATATGATGAAAAATGGATCTTGTTCTATCGTTGATCAGAGATTTCTATATGAAAAATACAAATTAGAGTTTGAAGAAGGGGAAGGAGAAGGAGCCCTTGACCGACAATAGATAGAGGAGGATTTATTCAATCACATAGTTTGGGCTCCTAGAATATGGCGTCCGTGTGGTAATCTATTTGATTGTATCGAAAAGCCCACTGAATTGGGATTTCCCTATTGGGCCAGGTCATTTCACAGCAAGTAGATCATTTATCATAAAGAGGATGAGCTTCAAAAGAATGATTCAGAGTTCTTGCAGAGTGGAACCATATAGTACCAGACACGAGATAGATCTTCTAGAGAACAAGGCTTTTTTCGAATAGCCAATTCATTTGGGACCCTGTAGATCCATTTTTTTTTTCCTATTCAAAGATCAGCCCTTTGTCTTTGTGTTTTCATGTCGTGAATTCTTTGCAGATGAAGAGATGTCAAAGGGGCTTATTACTTCCCAAACAAATCCTCCTACCTCTATATATAAATGCTGGTTCATCATGAATACACAAGAAAAACACTTCAAATTGTTGATTCATTACCAGAGATGGCTTAGAACCAATAGTTCATTATCTAATGGATCTTTCCATTCTAATACTCTATCCAAGAGTTATAAGTATTTATCAAATCTATTCCTATCTAGCAGAATGCTATTGGATCAAATGACAAAGACATTGTTGAGAAAGAGATGGCTTTTCCCAGATGAAATGAAACATTTGATTCATGTAACAAGAGAAAGATTTCCCATTCCTTAGCCATAAAGATATGTGGCTATGAGAAGGGGATTAAGTGGAACAGAATTGGCCAGGTGGTAGAGTCGTGGAAACACTTGTTTATTCCATATTTTGGACCTTAGCTCCATGGATCAATATGCTACTTACTGCTGAAACATGGAAGAATTGGAATCTTAGATCAAAACACTATGTATGGATGACATGAACTGCCTAAACAAGAATTCTTGAATGGAAAACAACCAGAGCCTCTTACTCACTACATCAAACAATTTCTATTAACAAAACCATGTAAATCCATCGGAAAATCAAAAATACACATGTCCGATGAAATGGTTGTTGCTATCTACTCCAATATCGAATCTTTGGTTTAACTGAATAACTAAAGAAAATAGATAAACCTTTCTTTTTGTCTCAGGTTGATGGATCTTCTCAATTGGAATATCCCCATATGAATAATACACATTCCAGTTGATCGAGTCTAATTCTAATTTTTGAATTATTTTGTTCTGAAGAAAAGATATCCACGAAGGCCAGTTTATCCTATTTAGGTATTCACGACCAAGAGGTACTGGATTCTCTTTTGAATAGGCCCTGAAAGGAGAAGGAAGGTTGGAATGTCAATAGACGTCTGTCTATTCTCTAATTCATTCGACCCGATACCATTTTGGGAACATCCAGTGCCAAAGTCACTGAATGGGTAAGTCGCCAATTCCTAAAATGGAATATGTCCTTTATTTGCTGGGTTACAGGTATTGGTGAATATTTTATCAGAGGTTTCTATCAATCTACCCTTGTGTGATTCCTATTGAATCATATATTCATGGGTGAGTGCAGGGCAAGCGATTTCAAAATGGACTCCTCATTCATTAGATAGAGAAGATCACCAAGATTTCGTGATCCATTACTGAACCTAGTCCAATTCCAACAGCCCGAACTCAGATCGCGAGGATCGCTGGAATACTTCATATCAATAGATAAGATAGTCGATATATCAATATAATATTGATTTGATCCGAAATCTGTTATTGAATTGCTAATTCAATGAGCATTCTCAATATTATGCCTTGAAGAGGATTCAAACCTCCATGCTCTTTAGCATGAGATTTTGAGTCTCACGTGTCTACCATTTCACCATCAAGCCATCTTGAAAGTGAATCATATTCCATGAATATGATATCTATCTAGTGTCATATATTCCATATATGACAAAATGACCAAGGTGGAGTGTTGGAGTATTTCTATCAATCTATCATATAGGCCCGAGTCAGACATCAAATTGCTTCAATTTGCATTATCCGGATGATATCTTATATATATCAAAAAGATGTACAATCAAACCTTTTTCTCGATTCAATAGAAGCCCCAAAGAAGTGAATATGGTACCCAAATAATGATAGATATGGCAAAAGTGGGTCCAATTATGCCTATTCCTAATCCTAAATAGAATGTGAATGTAACAACGGGGGGATTCATATGCAAGTAAACATAGTATCTATTTACATATGCTCGAATGACCCCTTCTCATAATTCTCATAATAAGAATATACATAACCCTATTCCATTCTGGTCCGATATGGAATGAACTTATAATCTAATGATCAAGTCAATTCCATGATTATAAGTTGATAACCTCAGTTCCTTCCCATTTTGGGCGGAACAGATCTACTAATTATTTTATTCCAGTTAATAAGAGGGATCTTGAACTAAGAAATAGACGTAGAAGCTAAAAGAGGGTATCTCGAGCAATTGCAAAATTGGGTTCATTGATATTCTGGGTATAGTAGATGCTATCACACATACAATCATACTCAATTCGATGGAATTATTTGATCTTAAAGGGGATCTTCTATACTTTCACGCGTGAGGGGTTATTTCTTGGTTTCATCCAGTCATTAATAACTTGATTATTTTTAGATAATAGTATATAGAAATAATGCTCATAAGGAGTCCTATTGAAACCAAGAAATATAGGTCCTCCTACCATCCACACCAGAATAGATGGAGTTTGCCAAAAAAAACCTGTTAGTGGAGGAAGACCTCCTAGGGATAAGAGACATAGGGCTGAAGAGAGGGCCAAAAAAGGATTTTTGTGTATAATCCTGCATAATCTCGAATGTTATCAGTTTCGATATGTAGACCAAATGATACCATGCAAGCAAAAGTTCCTAGATTCATGGAGATATAGAACACCATATCAGTTATCATGTTTGCATATCCATCATTTGAGTCTCCAACAATTATTCCAATAATTACATATCCAATTTGACCGATGGACAAATATGCAAGCATACATTTCATGCTTGTTTGAGTAATGGCAATGAGATTCCCCAATATCATTCTAAGAAAAGCTAGGATTTCCAGAATAAGATGCCATTCATTTGGTGAGAAATAAAAAGGAATATCAAAAATTTGTGTGGCTGAAGCTAAAGCAGCTACTTTCAAGGTAACAAAAAGAAAAGCAACGATTGGAGTGGGAGATTCAGAGTTGAAAAGAGGATTCCTCACTTCTTTCTCTCATTCAAAATCGTGCATGAGACTTTCATCTCGCATGGCTCCTAAGTGATAAAAGAAAGAAGAACTCACCTTCTTTTTTTTTTATTACTTTCCTCGTGTATTTATAAGACCAAATCCACTCATTTGAAAAAGGACTACTAATCCTTAACTTTTCAAGGAATCCTTCATCAGTGGTTGTGAATGACTGACTTTCTCAATCTTTTCAACCTTGGTTCTGCCGGAGCAAGTCTGAAAGATTGAGAAATAGAACCATCTGATTTGATTCATTCTCAATAGCCATGAGATGATCATCTTAGGGTGATCCTTTTGTCAACGGATGTTCCTATTACACTCGTAGTCTCTAAAGGATGAGAACTAACTATGTAGCATCTACATCGATAATTCAAATATTGTATATGTCATTAGTCAAATCCTTTGTAGGAACTACTTGTAATAACAAACTTGCAAAATGATCTGTTTATCATAAAGAGATTTGTTGTTCTTGACCTTGCTTCACCTTAATTGTTATTTGAACAAAAAGATCACAATAAACTTTTGGTAAAAGTTATGTCTTGGTTTGAGTGGGAATAGCATTTCTCTTCTGCATGTCTATGGAGTTTTGTAAAATCCAAACATCTCAGAGATAGATATAGAGGTAGGAATTTGTCGAATGAACCACACTCCTTCATATATGTCAGGAGTCCATTGATGAAAAGGGGCTGAAAAAAGCTTGAACCCAATTCCTACAGTGATGGATATAAGCGCAATTGAAATTCCTAGGGAGTTATACATTTGTGTATGGATAAGACCATTCACTATTTCATGAAGCTTTTCATAGTAGCCTCATTAGACCATACATCTCTCTTGGTATATCCAGATAATAGGTAGGAACATAAACTAAAACATTCTGGAGCTACAAAGATAGTTATTAAATCATTAGCACCACATAAAAATATTTCACCTAGAGTAGTTATTAATACGAATAATAGAAATTCTGTTATAGCCATTTTTGTACATTCAGTGTACTCTATGGATAGAGGAATACATAGAGTTGAACATAGTAAAATAAGAAATTGAATGATTTCATTGAAATTGTTCATTTGGAAATTTCCCAAAAAGCTAATTATAGGTTCTTCTCTCCATCAGAACAATAGGACCGTTATGCTCCTTACTAAACTTGTTGAAGAGATTTCTATCTTTTTGATCAGAGGTTGAATTGATCATCAGAAGAAGAATTAGGCCAAAATTAGGATACATTCTAGGAAAA
Source organism: Trichopus zeylanicus subsp. travancoricus (assembly GCA_005019695.1). Taxonomy (NCBI): domain Eukaryota; kingdom Viridiplantae; phylum Streptophyta; class Magnoliopsida; order Dioscoreales; family Dioscoreaceae; genus Trichopus; species Trichopus zeylanicus. The sequence goes on from RXID01021553.1 coordinate 778,802, forward strand.
TGAAAATTCAATAGAAGAGAAGCAAATGAAAGCTTTCATAAAAATTCTCGTAGAATCGAGAATGAAGTTTTCATTCTGTACATGCCAGATAATGAATTAGTAACTGCATCCAATCTCTGAAAAAGTCCCAATTGTTTCAAACTTTCTATTTTTGGAATGGGATATTTACAAAATCCCCATGAATAAATAGGATCAAACCTTATTCCATGATATTTCCATAATATTCCTCTTTCTTATTCTTAAGCAAGCCCCCGAAAGGGCTTAGTTGATCCATGATTTATTTTCATCTTTCTTTTCCTTTTTGTTTGTTTCGAGAAAGATATTGATAAATTCTGATTCTTTTTTTTTTTTCAATTGATTCTTTGTCAATTGAGATGTATGGATCCATGGACTATTCCTGTTCATGGATTAACGAAAATGTACAAAAGCTCTATTTGCCTCTGCCATTCTACAAGTCTCTTCCTTTTTGCATATGGCATCGCCACTCCCTTTGGTAGCATCTACTAATTTAGAACTTAATTTGAAAGCCATATTTTTACCTGGACATTTTCCAGATGCCCCTAATAACCAACAAATGGCAAGTGCTTTTCATTGTGTAGATCCTATTTCAATAGGAACTTCATGGGTTGATCCGCCTACACGTCTTGCTTTTACTGGTATATCGGGAGTTATTCCACGTATTGCTTGATGTAAAATAGATATTGGATTTGTTTCTGTCTTTTGTTGAATCTTTTTCACGGTTCGATAGATAATTTGATAAGCTAATGATATTTTTTCGTGTTTCAGAATATGGTTAACCAACATGTTAACTAATCGATTATGATAAATTGGATCAAATTTTGCAGTTTTTTCTTCTGCAGTACCTTGACATGACATGAGCGTGAAAGAGGTTCAAGAATCAGTTTTCTTTTTATAAGGGCTAAAAACAAATCACTTATTTTGGCTTTTTTACCCCATATTGTAGGGTGGATCTTGAAAGATATGAAAGATCTCCCTCCAAGCCATACATATGACTTTCATTGAATATGACTTTCCATAGAATTCTATATGTATCTTTTCTATAAGATCGAGTATGGAATTCTGTTTACTCACTTTAAATTGAATATCCATTTCCCTCCTTTTCCTGCTAGGATTGGAAATCCTATATTTTACATATCCATACGATCGAGTCCTTGGGTTTCCAAAATAGTGTAATGTAAAAAAAAGTGCTTTGAATCACTGCTATTTGACTCGGACCTATTCAGAAAAAGTTGAGGTATTTCAAATTGTTTGTTGACACGGACAAAGTAACAAAAAACCTCTGAAATGATTTCAATATTGGACCTTGGACATATAAATAGAATAGTAATAGTTCTGAATCAAATCTCATTAGAAAGAAGATCTTTCTTTTGTCTCATGGTAGCCTGCTCCAGTCCCCTTACAAAACTTTCGTTATTGGGTTAGCCATACACTTCGCATGTTTCTAGCGATTCACATGGCATCATCAAATGATACTAGTCTTGGATAATAATCTACAATGCACTAGAATGCCCTTGTTGATGATCCTTTACTCCGATAGCATCTAGGGTTCCCTGAACAATGTGATATCTCACACCCAGTAAATCTTTAACCCTTCCTCCTCTTACTAATACAACAGAATGTTCTTGTAAATTATGGCCAATATTTGGTATATAAACAGTGATTTCAAATCTAGAGGTTAATCGTACTCTGGCAACTTTATGTAAGGTAGCATTTGGTTTTTTGGTTGTGATAGTGGAAAAGTTGACAGATAAGTCACTTTTACTGTCACTCTATAGAACCTTACATGATATTTTTGCCTCATACGGCTCCTCATTCAATTCTTTCAAAGTAATTGGATCCTTTTCCTCATTTGTGAGAATCTCCTCCCTTCTCCCATTCCATCTGGAAGAGTAACTAAGACCAATTCAGTCAGGTTTTCATGTTCCAATTAAACACTTTCCATTTATAATCAAAAGAGAAGATTATTCTATTTACCAAACATAACATATGCGGATCAAATCATGATCTTATAACTTATAATAAGATAATAAGAACAAGAGATCTTTCTCGATCAATCCCCTTGCCCCTCATTCTTCAAGAATCAGAAAGATCCTTTTCGAATTTGAATTTGTTCATTTGGAATCTGGGCTTTTCTATCTTCTACTTAATTTATTTATATTTACTTCTATTTGTTGTTTTATTTTTTATTTCATTTTGATTTTCTTTCCCTCTATTTTTATTCCCTTCCATCATTCCTTAAGTTCCATAGATTTGTTAATCCTGTAGAATCTGACCCATTTTCTCATCGAGCGAAGGGTACGAAATAAATCAGATTGATTTTTCGATCAAAAGTACTATGTGAAACCTTCGGCTTTTTTCCTCTTCCTCTATCCCTATTCCTTAGGTATAGCATTTGAATCAATAGAGAACCTTTTCTTATGTATGAATTGATATTATTACATTCCAATTCCTTCCCAATACCTCCCAAGGAAAATCCCAAATTGGATCCAAAATTGAAGGGTTGGTGTGAGATTATCCATGCAGTTATGCACTATTCAATTCGGAATCCATTTTTTGAAAGATCCTGGCTTTTGTGCTTTGGTGAGTCATCTGAGATCCTTTCAATGGCCTATGTTGTGTTGAAGGGGATATATCTATAAGATCTGATCGATTGCATAAGACCTGCAATAACAACAAAATCGGGGGAAGTATACAGAAAAGATAGTTTTTTTTCTATTATATTAGTATTAGTTAGTGATCTCGGCTCGGTGAGTCCTTTCTTCCATGATGAACTGTTGGTACCAATCCTACATTTTATTTTGTCTCTGTGGACTGAGGAGAAAGGGGGCTTAGTGGGAAGAGGGTTGTACCTTGAGAGAAATAAGGGGGGTCAACCTGCTTCAAATATACAACATGGATTCTGCCAATGGAGTTGGACTCTCATGTTGATCCGAATGAATCAATCTTTTGACAAAAGTCAATCTTTGCCTGCTAGGCAAGAGAGAATAGCAAGTTACAAATTCTGTCTCAGTAGGACATGTATTATTATGAAATTCATAAATGAAAATGAAGTTAAGTAGTTAATGGTGAGGTTACCATTATCCTTTTTGTAGTGATGAATCTTATATGTGTTCCTAAGAAAAGGAATTTGTCCATTTCATTTTTTGAGGTCTCAAAAGAAAAGGAAAAAGGGCATGGAAATGCATAGGAACTCTTGAATGGGAATTGAAAAGAAATGTAGCTCCAATTCCTTCAGAAATGGTAAGATCTTTGGCGCAAGAAGAAGGGGTGATCTGTATCATCTTGACTTGGTTCTGCCTCCCCTATTCTTCTAACAATACCGAGTCGGGTTCTTTTCCTACTAGTATCGAATAGAACATGCTGAACAAAATCTTCTTCATGTAAAACAAAACCTACTCAATTTGGATCGGGAAAATCGTATGGATTTTATGAAACCATGTGCTATGGTTCGAATCCATAGTCAATCCTATTTTCAATAGGAGCAGTTGACAATGGAATCCCATTTTTCCCATTATTTTACTCTATCCATATCCATAATAGGAATAATGCAAAATAAAGGCCCAGCTCCAAGTTGTTCTGGAATAGTGGCATTGAGTTTCTCGACTCTTTGCCTTAGGATTAGTTAGTTCTATTTCTCGATGGGGCCAGGAAGGGATATAACTTAGTGGTAGAGTGTCACCTTGACGTGGTGGAAGTCATCAGTTTGAGCCTGATTATCCCTAAACCCAATGGGAGTTTTTCTATTTTGACTTGCCCCAGCGTCATGATCTAACGAGAATGGATAAGAGGCTCATGGATTGACATGATAGGGTAGTGATGGATATATTGCTGGGAACAAACTCTAGGCTAATATGAAGCTCATGGGTACAAGTTATGCCTTGAAATGAAAGACAGTTTTGAATCTACTTTGTCCACGAACAAGGAAGCTATAAGTAATGCAACTATGAATCTCATGGAGAGTTCAATCCTGGCTCAGGATGAATGCTGGCGGCATGCTTAACACATGCAAGTCAGACGAGAAGTGGTGTTTCCAGTGGCGGACAGGTGAGTAATGCGTAAGAACCTACCCTTTGGAGGGGAACAACAACTAGAAATGGTTGCTAATACCCCATAGGCTGAGGAGGAAAAGGAGGATTCCACCCAAGGAGGGGCTTGCATCTGATTAGCTAGTTGGTGAGGCAATAGCTTACCAAGATGATGATCAGTAGCTGGTCTGAGAGGATGATCAACCACACTGGGACTGAGACATGGCCTAGACTCTTATGGGAGGCAGCAGTCAGGAATTTTCTACAATGGGTGAAAGCCTAACGGAGCAATGCTGCGTGGAGGTAGAAGGCCCATGAGTCATGAACTTCTTTTCTCGGAGAAGAAGCAATGACGGTATCTGAGGAATAAGCATCAACTTACTTTATGCCAGCAACCATGGTATGACAGAGGATGCAAGCATTATCCAGAATGATTGGGGTGTAGAGACAGCTAGGAGGTTTGCCTAGAAGTAGCCACCCTTGAAAGAGTGTATAATAGCTCACTGATTGAGTGCTCTTGCGCCAAAGATGAATGGGGCTAAGCGATCTGCCGAAGCTGTGGGATGTAAAAATGCATCAGTAGGGGAGTGTTCTGCCTTAGAGGGAAGCACCTACACAAGCAGGTGTGGACGAAGTGGAAGCGAGAATGTCAGCTTGAGTAACACAAACATTGGTGAGAATGCAATGCCCTTAAAACCTAAGGGTTCCTCCGCAAGGTTCATCCACAAAGGGTGAGTCAAGGCCCAAGATCAGGCCAAAAGACATAGTCGATGGACAATAGGTGAATATTCCTATACTACCCCTTGTTGGTCACGAGGGATGGAGGAGGATAGGTTAGCCGAAAGATGGTTATCAGTTCAAGGACGCAAGGTGACCTTGCTTTTTCAGGGTAAGAAGGCGTAGAGGATAGGTTCTTACACGTTACTCACCTGTCCGCCACTAGAAACACCACTTCCCATCTGACTTGCATGTGTTAAGCATGCCGCCAGCATTCATCCTGAGCCAGGATAGAACTCTCCATGAGATTCATAGTTGCATTACTTATAGTTTCCTTGTTTGTGGACAAAGTGGATTCAGAACTGTCTTTCATTTCAAGGCATAACTTGTACCCATGCGCTTCATATTAGCCTAGAGTTTGCTCCCAGCAATATAGCCATCCCTACCCTATCACGTCAATCCCATGAGCCTCTTATCCATTCTCGTTCGATAACAGTGGGGAGGCAAGTCAAAATAGAAAAACTCCTATTGGGTTTAGGGAAAATCAGGCTTGAGCTGATGACTTCCACCACATCAAGGTGACACTCCACCACTGAGTTATATCCCTTCCCGCCCCATCAAGAAATAGAACTAACTAATCCTAAAGCAAAGGGTCAAGAAACTCAATGCCTCTATTCTTGAACAACTTGGAGTCGAGCCTTCTTTTTGCATTATTACAATTATGGATATGGATAGAGTAAAATAATGGGCAAAATGGGAATCCTTGTCAATTGCTCCTATTGGAAATAGGATTGACTATGGGTTCAAACCATAGCACATGGTTTCATAAAATCTGTATGATTTTCCCAATCTAAATCATGTAGGTTTTGTTTTACATGAAGAAGATTTTGTTCAGCATGTTCTATTCGATACTAGTAGGAAAGAACCTGACTCGTTATTGTTAAAAAAAGAGGGGAGGTAGAACCAAGACAAGATGATGTGGATCACCCCTTCTTCTTGCACCAAAGATCTTACCATTTTCAAAGGAACTGGAGCTACATTTCTTTTCAATTTCCATTCAAGAGTTCCTATGCATTTCCACGCCCTTTTTCCTTTTTTTTTTGAGACCTTGAAAAATGAAATGGACAAATTCCTTTTCTTAGGAACACATACAAGATTCGTCACTACAAAAAGGATAATGGTAACCCCACCATTAACTACATAACTTCATTTTCATTTATGAATTTCATAATAATACATGTCCTACCGAGACAAAATCTGTAACTTGCTATCCTCTCTTGCCTAGTAGGCAAAGATTGACCTTTGTCAAAAGACTGATTCATTTGGATCAACATGAGGGTCCAACTCCATTGCTAGAATCCATGTTGTATATTTGAAGCAGGTTGACCCCCTTGCTTCTCTCAAGGTACAACCCTCTTCCCGCTGAGCCCCCTTTCTCCTCGGTCCATAGAGACAAAATAAAATGTAGGATTGGTACCAACAATTCATCATGGAAGAAAGGACTCAGCGAGCTGGGATCACTAACTAATACTAATATAATAGAAAAGAACTATCTTTTCTGTATACTTCCCCCGGTTCTGTTGTTACCGCGGGTCTTACGCAATCGATCGGATCATATAGATATCCCTTCAGCACAACATAGGTCATCGAAAGGATCTCGGACAACTTGCCAAAGCACAAAAGCTAGGATCTTTCAGAAAATGGATTCCTAATTGAAGAGTGCATAACTGCATGGATAATCTCACACCAACCCGTCAATTTTGGATCAAATTTGGGATTTTCCTCGGGAGGTATCGGGAAGGAATTGGAATGTAATAATATTGATTCATACAGAAGAAAAGGTTCTCTATTTATTCAAATGCTATACCTATGGAATAGGGATAGAGGAAGAGGAAAAAGGTGAAGGTTTCACATAGTACTTTTGATCGAAAAATCAATCTGATTTATTTCATACCCTTCGCTCGATGAGAAAATGGGTCAGATTCTACAAGATTAACAAACCTATGGAACTTAAGGAATGATGGAAGGGAATAAAAATAGAGGGAAAGAAAATCAAAATGAAATAAAGAATAAAAAAAATAGAAGTAAACATAAATAAATTAAGTAGAAGATAGAGGAGCCCAGATTCCAAATGAACAAATTCAAACTCGAAAAGGATCTTTCTGATTCTTGAAGAATGAGGGGCAAGGGGATTGATCGAGAAAGATCTCTTATTCTTATTACTTGTTCTTATTATCTTATTATAAGTTATAAGATTGTGATTTGATCCGCATATGTTATGTTTGGTAAAAAGAATAATCTTCTCCTTTGATTATAAATGGAAAGTGTTCAATTGGAACATGAAAACTTGACTGAATTGGTCTTAGTTACTCTTCCAGACAGAATGAGAGAAGGGAGGAGATTCTCATAAATGAGGAAAAGGATCCAATTACTTCAAAAGAATTGAATGAGGAGCCGTATGAGGGGTAAATCTCATGTATGATTCTGTAGAGTGACAGTAAGAGTGACTTATCTGTCAACTTTTCCAGTATCACCTCCAAAAAACCAAACTCTACCTCACGCAAAGTTGCTAGAGTATGATTAACCTCTGGATTTGAAATCACTGCTTATATACCAGGTATTAGCCATAATTTACAAGAACATTCTGTAGTATTAGTAAGAGGAGGAAGGGTTAAAGATTTACCGGGTGTGAGATATCACATTGTTCGGGGAACCCTAGATGTTGTCGGAGTAAAGGATCATCAACAAGGGCATTCTAGTGCATTGTAGATTATTATCCAAGACTTGTATCATTTGATGGTGCCATGTGAATCACTAGAAACATGTGAAGTGTATGGCTAACCCAATAATAAAAGTTTCGTAAGGGGACTGGAGCAGGCTACCATGAGACAAAAGAAAGATCTTCTTTCTAAAGAGATTCAATTCAGAACTATTATTATTCTATTTATATGTCCAAGGTCCAATATTGAAATCATTTCAGAGGTTTTCCCTTACTTTGCCCATGTCAATAAACAATTCGAAATACCTCGACTTTTTCAAAATAGGTCCAAGTCAAATAGCAATGATTCAAAGCACTTCTTTTTACATTACACTATTTCGGCAAGGACTTGATTGTATGTATATGTAAAATACAGGTTTTCCAATCCAACTAGGAAAAGGAGGGAAATGGATACTCAATTTAAAGTGACTAAACAGAATTCCATACTCGATCTATAAACAATGTTCTATTTTTCCATAGAAATGCATTCTCTCAAGAAAAGCACCATAAGATGTTGATAGTAAATAAGAGGATTATTTACAAAAAAATAATATAAATTCACATTCAGAGACATAAGAATTATATAGGAATCAAAAAAATCTTTGATTTTCTTTTGAATTTGAAATTGAAATGATGTAAATAGATTTTTTTAGAGTAATGAAACTATTCCAATTATGATATTCTTGAAGAAAGAATTGCAATAAATGCAAAGAAGAAACATCTTAGGTCCAGCATTGAAGGATTTGAACCAAGATTTCCAGATGGATGGGATGGGGTATTAATATATGTGACACAAAATTAAAATGTGAAAATTTGTCCTCTAAAAAAAAAGGAAATATTGAATGAATAGAGCAGAAATTTTGAGATTTAGGTATTTCTTTTTGTTCAAGGGAAAGACCCTAATCACCACAAGAATGGAATTTCTATAATGACTACAAAACCTTCTAATATCATTTGGGAATAAAAAAAAATTGTTGTGCCCAATGCTTTGATTTTGGCTTGAATCATCAACTGAATAAATCAAATAATTTTGTTGATATATTCAAATAATTACTTGTTTCACAAGTACTGACTAGATTTATTGTCACAATCCAAAATTTCTACAAAAATTGAACCATTTAAACCATGATCATAAGCAAGTGTATAAATATACTCCTGAAAGAGAAGTGAATATAGGATGTGCCTTTGCCAAGATCCATCTTTTTCTAAACAGACTCATAATTCTTTCATTTTCATTTCTACTTGAATAGGAAACGAGGGACATTTCTTGAGTTATCAAATTATACATAGTGCAATAGGGTCAGAACAAGTTATATATTATGTATATAGTAATAGTAAGAAAATATATACCCGGAGATAGGGAGAGTCCAATCAACAGATCTTTTTCTCTACTTTTCTATCCAATGGGTTTATGTTTTTATGTTTGTTAAAATTACAAGAGTGTAAAAATCCTTTATTTTTGCAACCTAATCACTCTTTTGACTTTCGAATAAAGTTTCTTTATTAGTATATGATTTCTTCTACACATTTTTATCCAACCCATAATTCTACTATAATTAGAATAAAGAATAGCTTGGATTCAAAAAATAAAATAAAAAGAATCATTTACATGATAATCCTTTCCCCCATCGGGTATTAATTAATTTTTAACATCTAATTAGATCAAATAATTATTTATTCAAATTAAGAATATAAGCTCGTTGCTTTTTGTTTTACCCGAATTGGGACCATAAGACTCTATCCAATTATCCACTAGACCTAAAGAATAAACCCAAAATTCCATTTTGATTTTTTTAAATTTAAATTCCAAATTTTTTATTTTTTTTATTATGACATGCTATTTTCCCTATTCATTTACCTTTCAGGATCAGTCATGGTCTTATAGACTCTACCAATAGTCTAGATGAATTTGGTGCTTCATCCAAATGGGTAAAAGATCATAGTCATACTTAAAAGCTGAGTACTCTACCGTTGAGTTAGCAACCCGTATAAATATGCTATATAGATACGATCGAAATAAAAAAAAAACCAATTGAATTGCAATGCATGATCCCGACAAAAACAAAACATTGAACTAAAAAAAAAGAAGGATTTTTTAATAACCAATTATGAACTTATGAACGAACACCAAAATACTAAAATGGTGTATCCGCTTAAAAAACAACAAACAAACTATTAATAGAGATGTAAAAATTGACATTTATTTTGATTTTCTCAATTTTGATTTTTTATTTTCGTTAATGTTACTAAAATATACCTTGTCTTCCATAACTATAGAATAAATCCGACAACCTACCATTTGATTGAAGCGAAGGAAAAAACCAATCAACTAAATTTCAATATATGGTGGATATAAATAGATTCATTTATCCATGATCGAATTATATTTGTTCAGTACATTATTGTCAATATGAATCGAATGTTGAGAAAACAAATTAAATTAGTAAGTAAATCAAATATCTCATTCACTAAAGAGATGCAAATTTGACCATATCCAATTGAATTATCAATGGTTTAATTGAAATTTTTAATTAGGAATGTAGATTGAGAATCTAGTTTTTCCATAGGTATGGAATAGAAAAGGTTTCACATAAGGTCAGATTAAGTTCCTTATTCTTGCTTTCCTATGAAAAAGAAAATACTAATATATATAGGACTATTATCTTTTCTTTCGTATCCCTCATATACAATGAACCATTGTTACCGAAAGTACTCATAAATGTTTAAGGAATCGTAGATACTTTTTACTTAACAGAGAAAAAGGGCTCTTGGCCGTTGTTACTGAATACTGAAATAGAAGAATAAATATAATAATAATATATAAGATCATATCACAGGCTTTAGTGATTCTGAGTAGCTTTATCAAGATTAGAAGCGAATTGTGCAAAGGCTTCTAATTCTGCGAATTGAGCTAGTTCCAATTTTGATTTGCTTGCTACTTGTTTCATAGCTTTAATTTGAGCCACAAATCCCACTCTAGAAATAGAAATACCCACATTAATAGCAAGTCAGATTCCATCATTGAATAGATCGGCGGATAAAAATATTTGTCCATCTGTAATGAAAATTATGTTAGTGGAGATATAAGCTAAAACATCCCCAAATTGAGTCTCAACTATTGGTAAAGCGGTCATACTTCCTTCACCTAAATGAGAACTTGATTTAGCAGCTCTTTTCGAAAGCATGAATGCAAATAAAAAAATATCTCCTCGGTAAGCTTCACGACTAGGGGGTCTTCTTAGTAGAAGAGACATTTGGCGATAAGCTTGTGCTTGTTTGGAGAGATCATCATAAATTATTAAAGTATGTTGTTCACGATGCATAAAATATTCAGCTAGAGCCGCTCCTGTATGAGGTGCGAGATATTATAATGTAGCAGGTGAATCAGCTGTTTCGGCTACAACAATAGTGTATTCCATCGCCCCTCGCTCCTGATAGGTAGTCACTACCTGAGCCACAGAAGATGCTTTTTAACCAATAGCTACATAAACACATATTACATTTTCTTTTGGTTGAGAATAGTATCTGTGGCTACTGCCGTTCTGCTTGTCTGCCTGTCCCCAATAATTAATTCTCGATAACCTTGTTTGATAGGGATCATGGAATCAATAGCAATAAGTCTCGTTTGAAGAGGCTCATATACGGAGCGTCTTGAAATAATACCTGGGGTAGGAGATTTAATTAAGCGAGATTCGGAAGATGAAATTTCCCCCTTCCCATCAATAGGTTTAGCCAGAGCATTTATAACATGACCCAAATAACCCTCATTGATAGGTATCTGAGCAATTTTTCCTGTTTCTTTTACAGAACTTCCCTCTTGTATCATCAAACCATCGCCCATTAATACAATGCCAACATTATTGGATTCCAAATTCAGAGCAATGCCTATTGTACCCTCTTCAAATTCAATTAATTCGCCTACCATGACTTCATCAAGACCATGAATACAAGCAATACCATCGCCTACTTGAAGTATGGTACTAGTATTCACAATATTTACTTCTCTATTATATTGTTCAATACGTTCACGGATAATATTACTAATTTCATTGGCTCGAAGGGTTACCATTAGTGTCTCTTTATTCTTTTTCAGAAGCAAAAAAAAAAAAAAAAAGTTTCAACTGAAGCAAAAGTAGAAAGATTAATCGGTTATTTCTTCCATCGCTGTGAGGATATGAATATTAGCACTGATGATACGAAAATGTAAATCACTAAACAACTATTTAGAGTTCCTGGAGCTCCGTGTAAGGCTTGCTAGAAAACTCGTTGTCGTACCTGATTAATCGCTCTTTGTTGTTCAAAAAGAAGGGTTTCCTTTTTGTAATTTTCTAATCATTCCAAACTATCACAAGTAGCATTAATCAAATTTACTTTTTCTCATTCTATCTCAAAGTATCCATTAATTTGATACTCATCTACTTCCATTTCCACTTTCCATAAGACCAGAATGTTCTATTCTAGTAAAGGGACTCTTCTGACCAAATAAAAATCTATAATTTTGGCAAAGTTGTTTCTTTATTTAATTTGTTGTTTATTAAATTTCAAATACAAATATATATAAAATACAAATATATATTAATAATAGATATTTCATTTTAATATATTTGAAATAAATAATATTTGTTATTTGAAATTGAAATATTTTATTTTAATATAATTTAAATTTGTTTATGCCCTTTCTACAAATCCAAAAAATTCTTCATTTTTTTATACATAGGTCATTGATTCAGCATTGGATAAAAAGAGGTAAGGTGCCTATTTTTTTCTAATACATTTTTTTATAGTAACTAGTAAATAGTTGAAATCTTTTTTATCGATATGAGTGTCTTATATCGGATAAATTACTAACTATTCATTTTAAAATGAAAATCATTTCGGTACTAACACTAAGATAGTGGTAGAAAGAATACCCATGTTATGCCTGGACTTCAAACAGTTTGGCTTTAACCATGTTAATGGTCTCACATTATTGGTTGATAGAAAATCAAAGTTGATTTACCAATGAATCACGAAATGCTATGGTTCTTACATATATTATATTATATTATTTCTGAATGGAATTTATTTATAAGTAATTCATCGAGATTGTCCACCTTTCTTTCTTATTTTTTATTATATTTATAAATAAAATAAAAAATAAGAAATAGAAATCTATTATATTAAAGTACTGCCGGTTGGATCCAACCTATTTTTGAAATAGACAACTCGCACACACTCCGTTTCCAAAAAAAATCAATACACCAAGCACTATACTTAGATTTATAAGATTTGTTGCGAAAATATCAGTATTAAACCTGAAACTTTCGGCGAATGACTAGTATTCAAAAGAAACAAAAGAATAGGTTACATTTTTCATATGCTTCATATAATATAGATAGGACTAAGAAAGAACCAGAATTCTTTTTCTATCATCTCACTTGTCTCTTTTTTTTAATCGATTTCTTTCTTCTTCTTTTTTTTTCTATTTTCCATTTTCATTAACTTTTTTTTCTTATTTTTTAGTGAAATTTCCAATTTCGAATAAAGTAGCATTATTGTCTTAGGTTTTCTGTCAATTGCAAAATATCTCTTTTGTTCTTTGTTGAAAGGCTCTCTAAAAGTGAGTTTCTAATGTACTAAGGAAAAGAAGAAAGAAAGTGAGCAGATGTGCAAATTCCCCTTCTTCAAATCAGTCCTACCTAGGGTAGGAGTATTGTCTCAAGAAAAATAGAAAATTCTAGAAATAATTTTCTATTCTACGAGTAAAGTCTTGCTATAATTTGACAAAACAAAGGGAAAGTCTGAGTTAATGAAATTAATGAAAAAGGTACTTTTTCCCATTTCGAGGATTACATTAAACAAAAGGATTCACAAATAAAAGTGCCAATGCCATGACCAGTCCATAAATTGTTAAAGCTTCCATAAAAGCTAGACTAAGCAATGAAGTACCTCGTATTTTACCCTCTGCTTCTAGTTGCCTCGCAATACCTTCTAAGGCTTGGCCTACAGCAGTACCTTGACCAACTCCAGGTCCAATAGAAGCAAGGCCTACAGCCAATCTAGCAGCAATAACGGAAGCGACAGAAATCAATGGATTCATGGTAAGTTCCTCGCACAAAAAAAAAGAAATGGCTAATAATATAATCAACTAATGAATTATTACATTTTTTCACTAAGATCCATTGTTGGGTTGAAGTAACTAAAAATTCCAAATTGTAATAAAAATATCACTAAATGAACTGAATTATCAGGACTATTTCCATATCTTGTTTTTTTTAGTTTCTACCCGCGATAGGTTTTTTTGTAAATCCATATGATGCATACAGCTCTAGTTATTGCACTTCTTTCTTTGGAACCATTCTTTCATCAATTCTTCATTTTCTACTCTATTCCATTCCCGAGTTCATCTATTTTTTCATTCAATCTATGCATAGTCACAAACGAAAGAGAAGAAAATTGTATTGGAATACATCTTTATATAAATAGAGGGGACTATAAATTGTATATAAAATATATTATATAGAGATAAATAATATATAGGAATAATCCCCTATAATATAATGAATATCTAATATCAAATATACCTTTCTTTCTTCTATAACGTAACTTGACCTACCACGATTATGGGTCATATATACAATACAATACTATACATACATATTTGTATCTATTATGTTCCCCAACCGAGTCGATTCTCTTGAACCATACATGAATTGAAATAAGCTTAAAAAAAAAGACTATTTTATTTGAAGACTAGTTAATGATGACCCTCCACGGCTTCACCTATATAAGCTGTGACTAAGGTTGCAAAAATAAGAGCTTGAATACCACTTGTAAATAATCCAAGAAACATGATGGGCATAGGAATTAATAAAGGTACTAAAGAAACAAGAACAACAACTACTAATTCATCAGCCAATATATTCCCGAAAAAGTCAAAAACTATGAGATAAAGATTTTGTGAAATCATCTAGGATATTTATTGGTAAAAGGATTGGGGTTGGTTGAATGTATTTTCTGAAATCACCCAACCCTTTTTTTGTAAGACCCGTATAACAATATGCCACTGACATGGGTAAAGCTAAAGCAACTGTAGTATTTATATCATTTGTGGGGGCAGCTAACTCCCCATGAGGTAATTGTATGACTTTCCAATGTAAACGAGCACCTGACCAGTTAGAAACAAAAATAAATAGGAACATAGTTCCAATAAAGGGAACCCAAGGACCATATTCTTCTCCAATTTGGGTTTTGCTCAAGTCTCAAATAAATTCAAGGATATATTTGAAGAAATTTTGACCGTTGGTTGGAATGGTTTGTGGATTTCGAATAGCTATGATGACTAAACATAATAAGATAGCAATTATAACGCAAGAAGTTATAAGTACTTGGGCATGGATTTGCAAACCCCCTATTTGCCAATAGAAATATTGGCTTACTTCTACACCCGATATATCATAAAACCCTTTAAGTGTTTTAATGGAACTTGCTATAACATTCATATTGTCCTCTGATAGAAATCGAACTTAAAAAAAAGGAATTATTTTGATTCAACCATCTCTTTCTGATTTTACCCATTTTAATCCATATATTTCTATTTACAAGCAATCACATAAGATCAATATCCCCAGTACTTTACTTATTTATCTCTTTTGAAAAATTCAGGTAATAGTAACCGATCCAATAAATCTATGCAACTCCCAAATCAAATAATTAATAATTAACCAATTTTTTTAGTTTGAATAATAATCAAGGATTTCCTATATAGCTAGAATGACCCTCACAAATTGCGAATACTAATTTGTTGAGAATTAATTAGATTGAAGCTATAGTGTCATCGTTGGCTAGGATCGAAATATCTGCGAGATCCAAATTACTATTTGTATCAATTAAACAAATTGTCAGAATACCTAAAATGACACATTCTTGAAGAGCCATATATTCTTCTTGCTTATCAAGGATGATTACAATATCGGGCAACCCTATCATATACTTGATACCACCCAGATATGTTTGCAAGGTAACTAATTTTCTCTTCAACATCGTTGCATCTCTTTTTGTTTTTGGGAGACGGTTGAGTTTGCCCATCTTTTGGTCTACTCTTAAATCTCTAAACTTATGAAGCTTCATTTCCGTCATAGACCAATTCGTTAACATACCACCGAGCCATTTTTTATAAACGTAATGACACTGAGCCCTTATTGCAGTCGATGCTACTGAAACAGCTGCTTTATTTTTGGTACCAATGATTAAAAAGTTTTTCCTCTACTTGCTGCATCAAAAGATAAATCACAGGCTTCTGATAAAAAAAATGAGCAGTTCTAGTAAGATTTGTAATATGAATACATTTACGCTTTGCAGAGATATAAGGGGCCATTCTAGGATTCCATTTCCTAGTACCATGACCAAAATGAACCCCCGCTTCCATCATCTCTGGCAAATTGATGTTCCAATATCTTCTTGGCATTTTCCCCCAATTCCCTCTTTGTTTCTATTTTTTACAAAGAGATGAGATAACCTTAAAAAAGAAATAATAATAATTGTTCCAAGGGAACCTTATACTGAGGATTGATCGTCAATACAATACATGGTCCAAACCATTAATTTCTTTTAATTACTTATTTTTTTTATTACAAAATCAATAGTCCAGAGATAAACTAAAGGAGAGAAAAGTGAATATCCTTTTAGGAATTATTAAATCCTGTAAATGATTGTTCTAATGTCTCATGTAAATTGTTTGGGAGGCAAGAACGAAATAATTTTTTGTAGTGTAACAAAATATCTCTCATTTCTAATGAGAATAGATTATTCTTTTTGATTTCCAAATGAATATTTTTGTCTTGTCTTGAATGGTGCACTAATTTTTTAAATCCGGTACCAACATGTATAATCACCCCCAGAATAATGTTCTCTTTCAGGCCTTTCAACCAATCAATACAATTTCGTAGAGCAGATTTTGCTAAAACCTGAGTAGTTTCTTGAAAACTCACTTCGGATATGAAACTTTGAGTATTCAGAGATGCCTTCATTATTCCCACTAAGATTGCCCAATAACAAATTGCTTCGTCCAAAGCACGTCCTGCACATTCTGCTCGCAATAATCTGATGAATTCTCTAAGTGAAAAAATATTAGACATTCCATCTTCTGAAACCAACACTTTTGTTGTTACTTGACGTACAATAATTTCTATATTTCTATTATGGATCTGTACTCCCTGGGATCGATAAACCTTTTGAATCCTATTAACCAAAGAGATACAACTTTGAGCTATGGTTAGCTCAGCCCCAATCAAGAATCCCCAAGATCTTCCCAGAATTCTTGGTATACATTTGTTCCAACTCCCAACTCTCTTTTCCAGGTTCATCAATATGGAATCAATCGAATGAACTTCTAAGACTTGTTCCACTTTTGGAAGACCCTGTGTTATGTCACCAGATCTTGATTTTTCATAGTTAAATGTAACTAATGTATCTCCTTCATAAAGGATTTTCCCATAATGTCCATGAACAGTTGCTCCCAGAATGGCCAAATGGGCCTTAGCTAATCTCATAACTAAGGAATCAATGTGAACAATTAGAATTGGACCAGATTTTGTTATTTCTGTTCTATATTTGAATAGACATACATTTTCACAAAAAAATTGTCCAAGGCTAATTATTGTAGATGTCTCTTCACAATAATTGTGATGGAGAAAGCACCAATTCAAAGGGAATGGATCCAAGAGGATGTTACTGCATGGATCAAGACTATAAATCCTCCTATTTTCATCTATTAAATAGTATTGAAGTACTTCAAGTACTTGGAAAGTCTGTTTAAAATGAAAATTCTCAAGTAGCAAAAATTTCTTTAACCAAATCTATTTATGAGTTATTAAATGGTAAGATGAATAAAAATTCTCTATTTTAGGTACAATAGTACCTAAGGAACCCAAAAAATCCATAATTGGAATTATGGCATCCGATTCTGTTGTTACATTGTTATATTTTGAACCATTGAATGGACCAATTTGAGAACAATTGGATGATGACAAAATTAGCAAAGATTGACATTCCTTATTTTGATTTAACAAGGTACCCATACCGATTGTTCCTTGATGTTGGGTAAGTAATTGAATCTTTGACTTAGAAGAAAAAGGATTAATATTGGTGCAATTTAATCCATTATCGGGAATCAACCTCGAACCCGCCGTATCATTCCTTTTTTTGGTATACAAAATAGTGGACTTGATTAAGTCAATTCTTATGAAATTGCAAATCAGATTATTTGCCCTTACCTCAACAAAGGAAGCATTAACATCTTCTATGGAACTATTTTGTTCTTGGTCCCAATTTAATACTAAGCAAGTCCTAGCTAATTGAATACTTGTGTGAGAAATTCTCCGAACTGACTTGCCATTTCCATATAATATATACTAAACCCTAAGTTGGACATTATTCTTTTCCTCTAAGAGGTCCTGAGGGAAAAGTATTGCTAAATTTATCCCATCAGCTATTTCATATGTGACTACAGGCCGAACTGAAACAAAATACTTTTTCTTAGTGGGTGTGATTCGTTGAACATAGATCCAATATTTCCATTTTTTTTGGATTCCTTAAAATTTTTCTTTCCCCTTCTTGGTGGTATCAAAATGGCACTGTGCATGGATATCTTATCTGCCTCTCCTAGAAAATGGATATTTCTAGAAAATATTTTCAGTTCAATACTTTTTTTTCTCTCCACCCATACTAATATGCCTACTGGACTTCTTGTATTTAAGGTGAGTCATGTATCTACTCCAATGAGACTATTATTCCGGACCATTATAGATGAAGATCCAGGTAAGATATGCACTTCTTCGAGAATGAAAAAAAACCGATCTATTTTGATTTGTATTTTGTATTTCGGACTAAATTCTTTGGTTCCTCGATACTCAATCATATCCTCTTTTTCTACAATTGAATCTACCTCTACAGTCCCATATTTAGTAATTCTTGAACTGCTTCTTCTATATATTGAATCATGGAAATAAGCAAGAATACTATTTCTACGTAAAATACCATTTATGGGTATTTCAATCGAAATACCAAAACAGGGTATTAGTTCTTTCTCTCGATCTTGATCATATTGTAATGGGATGATGAATCTATTTCTTCATCTTTTCGCCAAGAAATCTGAATTCTCATGAAGAATAAAAGGATATATGAAATTCCAATGACCCTTGGATATGATTCGATCTGGTATTGAATATTCAAGAATTTCTTTTTTTTTACGAGAAGTATCCAACAATTTATGCCTTACTCGATAATTAGTTATTGAGAGATCAAAAATATATTTTTCTTCGACAGAAAAAGAATGAAAATTCATTTGATCTTGATCCTTGTGGAGTGAAAAAGACACTATGCTTGATCTACATAGAGCTCCTGCTACTATCCATAAATGACTTGTTTTTGGTAATAAATGAACATTACCATATGGGTATTCGGGTGCATGGTCGACATGGGTACTCCAGTGCATTTCTCCCTTTGATTCAAAGTAAATATGTTTTTGGACCCTCTCTTTAAAATGAAAAGTGGATGCCTCGACACGAATCTCAGCAATCACTTGTTCTAATTCCACATATTGACCATTTTGAACTAAAATCAAATCTTTTGGTGGAGTATTCACATTATGTATAATATCCCGACTCTCAATAGTTACATACACGTCTATAGAACATAAAAAAGTAGGATGTCCATGATGGGTATGTGTGGGATGAAACAAATCCTCATTGAATTTGATTTTTCCACTAGAAGGACCTCACACATATTCAGCAGTACTGCCTGTAAATACTCCACCAGTATGAAAAGTTCTTAATGTTAGTTGAGTCCCTGGTTCCCCAATTGATTGACCCGCAATAATACCTATGGCTTCTCCCAATTCAACTAAATCGCCATGAGCAGGACTCTGATCGTAACATAATTGACAGATCCAAGACGTACTTTTACAAGTTAAAGGGGTTCGAATATATATCGATCATGCTCAGAAAATTATCAAGTGATTGACAAGTCCAATCCCAACCTCTTGATTTCAAATGGCAATGCATCATGGACCCATATATATATTGTTTGCTAATTCACGACCAATTAGTGTTTGGACAAAAAGTTTTTCCATCATCCTCCCTTTTCAAGGACTCACGAAAATACTTCAGATAGTACCACAATCTGTTCTACATATAATAATGTGTTGAACTACTTCAACAAGTCTATGTGTGAGGTATCCAGCATCTAATGTTCATACAACAGTATCTATAATGCCTTTGCGGGCTCTGTAGCAAGAAATTATATATTCCGTTAAAGAAAGTCCCTCACATAGATTGCTTTGAATGGCTAAATCAATCATTTGTCCTTGAGGATCCGACATTAATCCTCTCATACCCACCAATTGGTGTACCTGAGATACATTTCCTCTAGCTCCCAAAAAGGACATTAAATGGACTAGATTAGAAGGATCAGTCATCCAAAAATTAGGATTCATTTCTTATCTCAAATATTCACTTGTTGCATACCATATCTCAATCGATTGATGTAATTTTTCAACCGCGTGTACATTTGCATAATGATAGTATTTTTCCAAAAGAAAACTTTATTGTTCAGTGTCTTGGACTAACAATTCCTTAGAAGGTATTGTTAAAAGATCATCAATTCCTAATGAAATAGACATAGCAGTGGCTTGCTGAAAACCCATAGTCTTCGATTGATCTAGGATATGTGATGTATATGCCATTCCGAAATGATCTATTAATCTGCTAATAAGTTGTTTCATAGCAGTTCCATCTATCACTTTATTGCAAAAGACCAGATCAACCTGTTCCATCATAAATACCCCCATATTATGCTTAATAGGATTCCACAATGGACTTGAGTCAATGATTTGAAAACTTCCTTCCCTTAATCTTAATTCACGCAGAAATTCAGGAATTTTGATACCGGCAAAACTGGAGAGAACTGAATTCCCAAACACAGATATCAGCTAATCTAATTTCTTAGTTTAGATAGCGTATGAGTAGGCCCGCGAAAACCCTTGTACAGCTTCTTCCATTTCTCAATAAAAAGAAATATGACCAATGGTGGTTCGAATGTATATACAACGAATTTCTTTTACACTTCTTATGATCAGATAGTTCCTATAAATCTCTTTATAAGTACCCAAAGATTCATATTGAATTTTGATAGGAACTTCTCTTGAGCTAATGACACATTGATCTAGTCCCCACTGGAGCCACAAAGGACTATCTAAATCAATTTTTTTTTGCTAATAAGCTCCAAGTGCATCATAGGAACTACAACAATACGTCACTTTCATATACTTATACTTATTCTTATTATTGTTAGCTATTTTGTTTTTAGAATTTCTACAATTATATGTATTATACCTATTTCCACAAATACGTCAACAATTCCCAATCATTAATATGTAGAGTCTAATAAGCATATCTTGAGTTGGTACGGAAGTGGGATCTCAAATAGCTGGAGACAAGAGATTCATATAAGAAAACATAAGTAAATGAGCCTCTGCTTGAGCTTCCAAAGATAAAGGTACATGAACAGCCATCTGATCCCCATCAAAGTCTACATTGAAGCCTCTACAAACTAATGGGTGTGAACAAATAGCATGCTCCTCCACTAAAATGGGTTGGAAGGCCTGTATACCAAATCTATGCAAGGTCGGTGCTCTATTCAACAATATAGGATGTCCCCGCATAACTTTTTGAAGTATTTCCCATACAATGGGTTCTTTTTCCCGAATTTGACTTTTAGCAATCCCTATATTAGAAGCAACATGTTGTCTGATTAAATCACAAATTACAAATGTTTGGAAAAGCTCTATTGCTATTTCGTGAGGTAATCCACATTGATGTAATGAAAGCAAAGGACCCACGACAATGAGGAAATGATTCGAGTAATTGACCTATTTACCAAGTAGAGTCTCACAAAATCTTCCCTCTTTGCCTTCAATTACATCAGAAAATGACTTGTAAACTTTATTATTACCATCTTTCATCAATTGTCCATGGATCCCATTATTAAGAAGTGTATCTACTGCTTCTTGTACCAATTTCTCCTGACACATTACTAATTCACCTGGCATAGATCTACTTGTTGCTAATTGATCGGTAAGAGTATTGTTCTGATAGATAACTATTCTATAGAGTTCATTAATATCTGAACTCATTAATTTACCTCCATCTATTTGAATGATTGGTCTCAACTCGGGAGGAAGAACTGGTAATAGGTGCAAAATCATCCATTTTGGTTCTACATTTGTTCGAATAAAATGTTTAGCTAATTCCATGCATTTAACCAAAAAATCCTTTCTTCTTTGAATTTTTCTATCTTCCCATTCATTTCTAGTTCCAATTGCCTCCTCGTCTCCTAATTCCTTCCATTCTACAAATGAATTATCTATAATAATTTGCAAATCCAAATATGCTAATTGTTCTCTGATAGAACTTGCTTCTGTCCTGATTTCTGGATTTTGAAATGTCTCGAAAAAGTGGAATGCTGTATTTCCAGGAATGGATTTCATATTTGAATGAACCTCATAACCAGAAGAAAGTTGGTTTTTTAGATATGGGCCTAACAAAAGAAAAATTGAGATAGGTTTCTATAGGATTGGATTCCCCCCTTAAAAATTGGATGTGAAGGTTTCCTCTCATCCGGCTCAAGTAGTTATAGCAAATAAAGAAAAAGAAAGAGGGGTGAAATTTTGTTCAATAAAACCCTACAAAGGCTAAAGGCTACTCCTTACTCAAGTTCCCAGCGAAGACTAATCTTTCATTAATTCATTCTTGTTTTGACTTTCTGAATTACTTAAATCCAATTTAAATTCATTTACGGCAAAAAAAGGAATGTGAAATTATTGAGTAGTCTACTTCCCTTCAAATGCTGAATCCACTTAAACTTTTAAAGTTAATACTTTGCAACTCATAAAGGATTTACTTGTGTATATATCGTCCCATGCGATCTTTTAGGTCCCTACTTACCTCAATGGTGCTTATGCCATTAAGTCCCTTGAAGCATATATGTGATAGATAAACTTCTGTAACCATGCCATAGTTACTTGCTTGAACAGAATCTCTTTCTAAAAGAAATGGAATGGCTAATTCCATGAAAAGTATTTTTTTTTCATGAGGTAAAATTAGTAATTCCATTCCTATTTATTTGTTAGGGAATCGACCATGGATCAATTCCCTTTTTTCAGAAGTATTGAATACACGCAACATTCTGAGCTTCATGTTAGTCCATCCAAGACACATTTCAGAGAAGGGACATCCCAATCAGATTGAATGGGATGATAGTTTCTCAGTTTGAATCTATAAAATGCAAAGTTTGATCAAATCACACATCACAATACACTAGGCCTTCTAATTTTGTAAGGGATTTATCTAAAAGATTTGCAATATAACTAGGAAAACGTTTCAAATACCACAC
Organism: Trichopus zeylanicus subsp. travancoricus; assembly: GCA_005019695.1. Classification (NCBI taxonomy): domain Eukaryota; kingdom Viridiplantae; phylum Streptophyta; class Magnoliopsida; order Dioscoreales; family Dioscoreaceae; genus Trichopus; species Trichopus zeylanicus. The sequence goes on from RXID01021553.1 coordinate 801,752, forward strand.
GAGTCACTGGACATGCGAGTTTGATGTATCCCATTTGATATCTTCATATCTGAGAATCAACAAACTCCACCCCACATTGTTCATAGAGCTTCAGGTCTTCTTTCAGCCCCGATCGCTTGATAATTTCCACAAGCACAAATTTCACTTTTTATAGGTCCAGAGATTCTTTCACAAAATAATCCATCTTTTTCCAGTTTATTGGTTTTGTAATGAAACGTATAGGGTTTTGTCACCTCCCCAACCATCACTCCATTAGGTAGGATTTTGTTGGCCCAAGCCTCTATTGTTTGGGGACAAACTAGTCCAATTCGAAGTTGTTGATGTTTATACCGGTCGATCATAGAATAGAAATTTGGATTCATTCAGATCAAGCTTCCTTCCTATTAATCTGGAAGTTCTTCTCAGATATATAAGGAAATGATTCGGTTCCAGATACAAAGATCGTAATTCTCGAACGAGCAATCGAAAAGATTCTGGAGCATCCTCGGGGTTAGGTACTATTCCTCCAATAATTGTAGTACCAAGTACCTCTTGACGAGCTTTGATATGATCAGATTTATAAGTAAGCATCTCTTGTAAAATATGAGCAACACCAAATCCCTCTAGAGCCCGAACGTCCATTTCTCCTACTCATTATCCCCCTTGCTTGGCTCTTCCTCTAAGGGGTTGTTGTGTAACAAGTGCGTAATGTCCGCTGGAACGTCCATGGATTTTATCATCAACTTGATGGATTAATTTCAGGATATATAGGGTTTTCCTATTAGAACAAGTTGTTCAAAAGTACCTCTTGTTCTTCCATCAAATATTCTGCTTTCTCTAGATACTCGAGTTCAAATACCCATGGATTTTTTGTTTGCTTACTCGCTGAATATAATTCAGAAAAGACTAGTTTTCACAAAGCCTCTTGCTCATATCTCTCATCAAAAGGTGCTATTCTATAATGTCTCTTTAGGAGGTCCCCTGCTAACCCGAGTGAACATTCAAATATCTGTCCCACATTCATTTGTGAAGGTACTCCTAATGGGTTGAAAGCCATATCAATGGGCGTTCCATCTTGTAAATAGGGCAGATCTTGTCTAGGCAAAATTTTGGAAATGATACCTTTATTCCCATGTCTTCCAACTACTTTATCACCTACTTTGATTTCACATTTATGTAAAACAGATATATGAATCATCTCTAGATTATAATTGGAATGACCCTTTTTCCGAATCCATCTTACATCAATAACTCGACCCCTTCCACCTATAGGTGGATACCTGAATGCCAAGTATGGCTCATAATAATCTATCTTCGGGGGCATACGATGATTCGTTCACTGCCTGAGGCATTAATTTACCTACTAAAATATCACCTGTTTCTATCCACGATCCAAGCATCACAATTCCATTTCTATCCAAATTGTGGAGTAAATAAGCCTCTAAATGTGGTATTTCCTTAGTGATTCTTTCAGGGTCTTGACTTGTTACATAAGTCTAAATTTCATATTTATGAATGTAAAAAGAAGTATAAATATCTTCATATACTAGACATTCACTAATTAGTACTGCATCTTCAAAATTATAGCCTTCCCATGGCATATGAGCTACTAACACATTTTTTTCTAAAGAGAGTTCCCCACCAAATGTAGCCGCACCATCCGCTAAATTTTGTCCCTTTTTAATGCATTTACCCCGTGGAACCTAAGGTTTTTGGTGCATACAAGCATTTTTGTTAGAACATTGATACATAACTAATGGAATGCTCATGGTGTCCCCATTACGTGAGAAAATGATCTTGTGGGTATCAGTATAACCAATCTTTCCCTCTCGTTCGGCTATAGCTGAAACCCCAGAATCTAGAGCTATTTGGCCTTCCAGTCTAGTTCCAGCAATGCACTTCTCAGATTGAGAAAGTGGAACTACTTGACGTTGCATATTAGAACTCATTAAAGCTTGATTTGCATCATTATGCTCAATAAAAGGAATGAGAGAAGCTCCAATAGAAAAATATTGGAAGGGAAAAATGCTTCTAAGATGAATCTGTTCCCATGAGATGGTTAGAAATTCTTGACAATATCAGGCTGGAACAACTTGTTCTTCTTGAATACCTTGGTTCAAGGCCAAAGAATTTCCTGCTGCTACCATATAATATTTATCTCTACTTGACGATAAATAAATCATTTGTGCATTTTTTGATCTCTCAAATATTTCATAAAAAGGACTCTATAGATCTCCAATGCCCAATCCTCACATGAATAGCTAAGGATCCAATAAGTCCAATGTTGATTCCTTCAGACGTATCAATTAGACAAATACGTCCATAGTGACTAGGATGAATATCCCATATCTGAAAACTAGCAGTTTGCCCTGTCAACCCCTCAGGGCCTAAAAAACTCAACCTCCACCCATGAACAATTTGGGTCAATGGATTAGTCTGATCCAAAACTTCAGATAAAGGGTGTAAGCCAAAAAATGATTCATAAGTGGTTGTTAATGAAGATGAAGTTACCAAATTTTGGGGAGTTGGTATCAATTTATGCCTGATTGATCCACATATAGTTCCTCGAACCACATTTTCTAAACGAACAAGAGCCAATCCGAATTGATCCTGTAACAAATCTGCTACAGAATGAATACATTTATTTTTCAAGTGATTCATATTGTCAAGCGTACCCATTCCAAATTTCATTTTGATCAAATGATTTATAGCAGCCAATACATCTTGTGGTAACAAAAATGTATTGTTTTGAGGTATATCAAGATTCAGTTTCCGGTTCATATTTCATCGACCAATCCTTCCTAATTCACATCTTTGTTGAAAAAATTTCTTTTGTAATTCCTTACATAAGGACTCAGAAAATATCGGATCCCCACCTACACAAGCGAATTGTTGGTAAAACTCTAAAATAGCACTTTCTTTTGACCTAATCTTTTTTTCCTTATCATTCAAGAAAGACAAGAAAATTTTAGGGTAACAAATATTATCTAGAATTTTTCTTAGATTCGAACCCATAGCCAATGATAGAACTAGAATAGATATTTTTTGTTTCCTACTCACACAGGCCCATATCCTCGCTTTTCTATCAATTTCAAATTCTAGTCTTCCTCCCCAATCTAATATTATAGTACTAGTATAAATAGAAATTCTGTTATGGTCTAATTCTGAACGATAGTAAACATCGAGACTTTGCAATATTTGATTGATCACAATTCTGTATATTCCATTTACTATAGAGGTTCCCAACGAATTCATTAAAGGAATGGTTCCAATAAAAATGGTTTGTTCTTGCATAGCTCTACTGGCTTTCCAAATTAATCCCACGGGTACATATAATTCAGAAGAATATGTGAGTGAGTCATACACAACATCTCTTTCTTTTATCAGGGGTTCTACCAATTGATAGGTTGCCACAAATAATTGAAATTTGATTTCTTGATCTCTATCTTCAATTTTAGGAAACTTATGAAGTTCTTCTATCAAGCCCTAATTAATGAACCTACAAAATCCCTCAAATTAGATCTGATTAAATCCAGGCATTGTACACATTTCCCCATTTCGATCCTAGAGCATTTTAATCTTAAATTTCCTCTTTATCGAAAAATCCCCCACTCTTCATCGAACTATACGAATCGATCTAGCAATGATGGAATGTATATTTTGTTTACTGAATCACATAAAATTTTAGGCAACCCCCATACATGTCTTTTATTCATACCTATCAAGTGAAAGGAGATGAAGGAATGAAGAATATTTTCAACAGGTACAAATAGAAATGAGTTGATAAAATATTCCTGGAAAGAAACCCTGCCACTTACCTTACAAACACTTATAGAGTCTTGTATAGAATATCAAAATGGATCTCTACCTATTATGTATGATATTATGATCAAATTGGGTAGTAAAAAATAAATGGATTCAGAATTTAAATTAAATTTAAATCCACTTCCACTTTTTATGATTATGAATGTGATAAAGATAGAATAATTGGTTAATGTTCAAAAAGAATTCACGGCTTCTTTTTTTATAGTAAAATGTATAGAATACAATTGAGGAATAGAATAGTATTTACTAGGTGTATGGTGATCCGATATAGTTATCTAGCAATCTTCATATTGTATCCTTTTATTGTAGTTTTATTTTGGCAACCTAAATATGGAGCAGGTCACACTATATCATAATTCCTATTTTTTATTCAATATATCCAATGAAAAAGCACAACGGTTTTCTACTTTCTACTTTTCTACATGGATATGTGCATAAGAGGAAGACCCCACTCAATATAATCAATATCTGTGTAACAATTTCTATTCTGGGGTTTACATAGACACATATATATTGTTATAATGGAAATAAAAAATGATCTATTATTCAGAATAATTTAATTTATACTGATTAGTCATAAATCGGTTTGCTTTTCTTATGCCATTTTCTTATGCCATTAAGGGAACACAGTTTGTCATGAATTTTATAGTTTGTGAATGTAAATTCATTTTTCTCTTTTCTTTCCTATTGAAAAAAAAGAAAGGAAATTTTTTTCAATAAAGATGTATGTTTTAAGATACAATCAATCAAAGAGAATAATCTAAATGGGATTCAATAAAAAAAAGATATAGGGATGGATTAATTTAGGGATATAATGGGATTCAAGATCCAAACATAAAATATAAAAAGGAGGTTCCCAGTAATTTTGTAATTTCCAAAAGAATTATTAGTAATAGAATATGGATAATACTTTTATCCATTTTTTATCACATTTGGCGGCATGGCCAAATGGTAAGGTGGGGGACTGCAAATTATTTATCCCTTGTTCAAATTTGGGAATCGCCTAATTAACTCAACAAAAGACTTGAGATTTCATATCCTGCTGATTGCTCGATGAATTCTTGACCCACAAAAGTAGGGACAAAGGGCTAGGCCCCTTGATACTGGGGATACTGGATTTTTAGGATATGTAGGTAACTTCTATATCTATAAAAGACTGTCAATTTTTTTGGTGGTTCTATACATGTCCCAAACCAATATCAATAGAGATGAAACAACTTTCACTTATTAATGATTGTTTCATGCCATTTTTTTGCTAAATAAAATGGAATCAAACAAATAAATAGTGAGAGTCAATTTGGGGATTTAGGACTATTAAAGTAATAGGTCGGAAATCCTATAAAATAAAGGACACCCCATTTTTTTCTTCTAGGATTGAAGAAAGCATTATACGAAAGACTATCCAAAACTTCATAATTATCTTACACTACCTTAGTATAGCTAGTGTTTATTGACTCTATCTAGAATTAGATAGGATAGGCTATAATCTAATGGGAAATCAATTTAGGAGTTGTGGAAAGGACTAAAAATACTTTATATCGAGACTCACAAGAAGTTTTGAGTGCTCAGATATTCAAACAGGGTGGCTATGTCACCTTTTATTTTATTCTTTAGAGATAGCCTTAAGTCAGAATCCTTATCCTTTTTTGTTTTGACTATAATTATTGAACAATAAAATAATTCCTTCATAGAGATAGGAGGTATAATTCAACATGGATATAGTAAGTCTCACTTGGGTCGCTTTAATGGTAGTCTTTTCATTTTCCCTTTCACTTGTAGTATGGGGAAGGAGTGGGCTCTAGGGTATAATTGATTACTCCATTTGGTAATGAAATTGTATTAATTCTTTACTTTAATTGATCATTTTCCAAAACCTTATCTCTTTCAAAATTATACTGAATTATAGTAAAAAAAAATTACAATAACAAATAATAATCATTCAATCAAAGAATGAATGATTACCATACTTATATTTCGACACTCAAATCTACACATAATAGGAAATTTTGTTCCAACGGAATTCTTCCTAAATATTCTATTTTGATGCACCAATTCTTAGTTCTTAACAAAATAATGGATATTAACTGAGAAAAAACAATCCCTATTACTTTTACTTATTTTTGTTTCCCTCCTTTCTTTAATTTTTTTTTTTACTATTCTAAGAAAAACTTGTTATACTATTATGACGATATATACTTACTCCTGGAAACGGCTAGAGATTCGATTATCAAAAGAGGTCGTACATAAGAAAATAGTAATTTTCTTGTGTTCTACTCCTTTTCCAACCTTGAAGAAGTTAGTTACCATAGAACTCCATGGATTATTTGTTAATAGTTCAATCGATTACTTCTTGTCTTGAGATGGGAATCCAAAAAATATTTCTTTTCCTTTGTTTCATTTTTTTATAGTATATAGTCATACTATTCTTGATTCTTTCTAATGAAAATAAACCTAGGAATTAGAAGAGTTGAGTTAGGCATCCATTATTTTGTTTGGATTAATCCAAATCTGTACAAATTGATCAATTGAAGAAAACAAAATAAAATAGAAAAGGCTATTCAAATTTATAGATGTACATCTAATATATGAGATATATATTATCCTACAATCTATATAAATTAGGATCTATATAAAGCTTATATCTATGTACAATACAACTTTAACTAAAAATACTATACAAACAATTATAGAATAGAAGATAGTATGGTAGAAAGAATTAGAATATTATTCTAGTTCTTTCTACCATACTATCTCACAAAGTATCTCAGATACTTTTGATTCCACCCCTAATCATTTAAGAATTGGAGTTTGAATCCCTTTCTTTCATTTCTTCAATCATTGATAAGAACTAATAATTCAACTTTCAGTCAAATTAATCATTTTGACTAACTATTTTTATGTAGATGATAAGTAAAAAAGTAGTAGGAACTAGAATAAATAGTGTAGTAGCAATAAATGCAAGAATATTGACTTCCATAATCTTATTATTTTTTGTTTCACAATAACGCGGGATCTAATCCCATAGAAATGAGAAATTGTAATTCTTGTAAATTCACTGGGATGAATTGAATCCTGATGATACTGAATTGGATCAATATTATGAATAATAATATCTAATGTATCAAATTAATTCATCGTCAAGAATTGAATAGTATAACATAACACTGGAAAATTTTTATCCCTAAAAAAATAAAAAATGGGATTCTTGATCCAATAAGGAAATCCCATTGAATTTTTTTTATGTATGTACGCCAACTTTAATCCAAAATCCAAAAAGGAGGATACTCAAAAAATAAAAGACCAAAGAAGATCCTTTTATTTATTTTTTGAGTAAATTTGTTGGAATATTAAACTTTTATAGTTAACTTTAACTCGCCCTTTCCCATCTCAATTTTATTCTTTGGGATGTGTATAACCCATAGAATAGCAGTCATATGGTATTTTATATTTTATATGGTAATTGTATGTAAAAGTGTAAAAAAGACAGTAGGTGTTAGGTTATAAAAAAAGTATAAGACAAAAAATTCAATGGGAAATTAGAATGAGAATGAAATAGATTGTTTCCAATTAGTAATTGAGAAAACACAAAGAAAGTCGAAGCTAAGCTAGAAAAAGTGTGATTTAACCGAAAAAATACTCTGTGGAGATAATTATGGAAAGTACATTCTCTGTCATATAATAAATCAATACAATTTGTGTATGTACTCCTACTATACTAAAAATATCAGCACTCTATTACATTTCATTGATCAAGAACAATCAAAAATGAAAGTCAAACATGTATATGTTACCATACTTAATTTAATATTAATACTACCACTTGTACCTACTCGTGTCTCTCCCAAATCAATAGGTACTGGGGGAAGAAATGGAAATTTCCATATTTTCTTGATGATAACAAACAAAAGAAATAAAGATCAGAGGGAATTATATTTTGATGCCCATCTCCTTTTTCTTTTCACATAAAATAGAGAGATAATGGTCCTAGTTCGGGACTGATGGGGCTCGAACCCGCAACTTTTGCCTTGACAGGGCGGTGCTCTGACCGATTGAACTACAATCCAGGTGAGGTCTATGATGGCATACATATTCTTAGTGCTTAAGGATCATCAATCTAGATCATTAGAAAGATCAAAAGGGATGAGAAAAACATATGGATAGAGCAAAAAAAAAAGGACTCTTTCTCCTTATTTCTACGTATTGGTCTACATATTGGACACTTCTGAAGATTATATCATACTCGTGGGATGACAAATTTTTGGGTTGAGCTGGATTTGAACCAGCATAGACATATCACTAATGAATTTATAGTCCGTCCCCATTAACCGCTCGAGCATCGACCCAGGAAGAATTAATTCTAGGCTTATTGATAATCTAATCCATGATCAACTTCCTTTTGTAGTACCATACCCCTTGGGGAAAGCTGAATCCCCGCTGCCTCCTTGAAAGAGAGATGTCCTGAACCAATAGACGATTGGGGCATATCGGCCTGACTGCCATCATCCTACCATGATAGTATGAACAGTTTTTTGGAATTGTCAATATAATCTAATGTAATGACTAGATCCAAATCCAAAGAGTCTTTCCTATTTTTAGGATGATTCTATAGTAAGAGTAAGAATTTTATTTTTTATACTCAAAAAATTCAGTCCAGGGTATGAATCAAATTCCATCATCACATGATTCAATAAGAATATCTTGCATTTTTTTATGTTGATGTCAGATTGGTACACATATCGATCAAGTCAATCTTGTTCTGATTGATTACAAGTGATATCAGTCTTCAAACAATTTACTACATATATTTTATTTATTTAAATAAAATTCTATTAAATAATAATAAATATTAATACCCAATTACCAATTACTACTAGGCAACTCCCATTTTTTGTTCTTGAATGAGTATCTATATATGTACATATATAGATATATGCAGTAAACTCATAATTGAAGATGGCTAATTCATGAATTAAAAGGGAATAGGCCCTTTTAACTCAGTGGTAGAGTAACGCCATGGTAAGGCGTAAGTCATCAGTTCAAATTTGATAAAGGGCTTTTTCCACTAAACTCAAGCTTAATCTTTAATCTTCATTTTTCCGCAGAGAATAGAAGTTGATACTTCTAAAAAAAAAGTAAAAGGGTAACTACTATATTATTATAATCAATTCTTATTATTAAAAGCTATAGTTACAAAGTTGAACAATTAGTAATTAATAATTGTACTGAATATACCCTGTAGTAACATAGTAGTCCTCTTCATGTCTCGTTATTCAAATTATCTTGGGACATAAAAATTATTCTAGATATCCAATCCTGATTATTAATCTCCAAACCAAAGTATTTCTAATTGTTCCTATCAAACCCGCCGTAGAATTTTGAATCAAAAAAAGTAAGTGAACTTGACCCATTGAATCATGACTATATCAGCTATTCTGATATTTAAATTTGATATACATTAAATTGTAGAAGCGGATTTTATTTATTTCCTTTTCCTTGGACCACGCAAAAATTTGTTAGTATTTTTTCGATTTTATCTTTTTGTTACTAGCTACTCTTCCATAGAAAAAAATCGTTATTCTTTTCCACTACAGATAAATATTTTGAAAATCTCTTTTGCAATATTTTTTTTTGAATTTAGAATTATATATTCTATTATTTTTTTTATTGCAAAAATGCAATAGTGAACAAATGTAAGAAGAGAAAAGGGCTTTCATTTGAAGTCTACTATTATTTAATATTAATATTAAATTTAGTGGCAAGGAAAAAATAAGGAATTTTCTTTTTTTTTTGTCCCATACTTAAAAGATATACTCAGTGGTATAAGTCATAGGACAATTTGAGGTTCAAATTCATATTCTTATTAACTTATTTTATTAAGTTAAGAATGGGATAAGAATGGAAATAGTAAGGTCTAATCGAATTGAACTAATGGATTTACCTAGGTTGCCATGTGTTCCAATAGAAAAGAAGAATTTGTATCTTGAAAACCTATCATAAAAGGCATTGAACAAGGAATTGCCCATAGACAATCAAACAATTGTATGACCCGAAAATGATATGAGGTGTTCGAAAATGGTTGAAGTAATTGAATAGGAGGACCACTATGACTATAGCCCTTGGTAGATTTACCAAAGAAGAAAAGGATTTATTTGACATTATGGATGATTGGATTTTGAGGATATGTAGGTAAATTTTATATCTATAAAAGACTGTCAATTTTTTTGATGGTTCTATACATGTCCCAAACCAATATCAATAGAGATGAAACAACTCACTTATTAATGATTGTTTCACACCATTTTTTTGCTAAATAAAATGGAATCAAATAAATAAATAGTGAGAGTCAATTTGGGGATTTAGGACTATTAAAGTAATAGGTCAAAAATCCTATAAACTAAAGGACTCTCAATTTTTTTCTTCTAGGATTGAAGAAAGCATTATACGAAAGACTATCCAAAACTTCATAATTATCTTACACTACCTAAGTATAGGTAGTGTTTATTGACTCTATCTAGAATTAGATTGGATAGGCTATATTCTAATGGGGAATCAATTTAGGAGTTGTGGAAAGGACCGAAAATACTTTATACCGAGACTCACTAGAAGTTCTGAGTGCTCAGATATTCAAACAAGGTGGCTATGTCACCTTTTATTTTATTCTTTAGAGATAGCCTTAAGTCAGAATCCTTATCCTTTTTTGTTTTGACTATGCACCATTAATTTTACTATATATATTGATCAATAAAATAATTCCTTCATAGAGATAGGAGGTATAATTCAACATGGATATAGTAAGTCTCGCTTGGGTCGCTTTAATGGTAGTCTTTTCATTTTCCCTTTCACTTGTAGTATGGGGAAGGAGTGGGCTCTAGGGTATAATTGATTACTCCATTTGGTAATGAAATTGTATTAATACTTTACTTTAATTGATCATTTTCCAAAACCTTAACTCTTTCAAAATTATACTAAATTATAGTAAAAAAAATACAAAAATGAATAATAATCATTCAATCAAAGAATGAATGATTACCATACTTATATTTCGACACTCAAATCTACACATAATAGGAAATTTTATTCCAATGGAATTCTTCCTACATATTCTATTTTGATGCACCAGTTCTTAGTTCTTAACAAAATAATGGATATTAAATGAGAAAAAGCAATCCCTATTGCTTTTCCTTATTTTTGTTTTCCTCCTTTCTTTTTTTTTTACTATTCTAAGAAAAAGTTGTTATACTATTATGACGATATATACTTACTACTAGAAACGGCTAGAGATTCAATTATCAAAAGAGGTCCTACATATGAAAATAGGAGTTTCCTTGCGTTCTACTCCTTTTCCAACCTTGAAGAAGTTAGTTACCATAGAACTCCGTGGATTATTTGTTAATAGTTCAATCAATGACTTCTTGTCTTGAGATGGGAATCCAAAAAATATTCCTTTTCCTTTGTTTCATTTTTTTATAGTATATAGTCATACTATTCTTGATTCTTTCGAATGAAAAGAAACCTAGGAATTAGAAGAGTTGAGTTAGGCTTCCATTATTTTTTTTGGATTAATCGAAATATGTACAAATTGACCTATTGAAGAAAACAAAATAAAATAGAAAAGGCTATTCAAATTTATAGATGTACGTATAATATATGAGATATATATTATCCTACGATCTATATAAATTAGGATCTATATAAAGCTTATATCTATGTACAATACAACTTTAACTAAAAATACTATACAAACAACTATAGACTAGAAGATAGTATGGTAGAAAGAACTAGAATAATATTCTAGTTCTTTCTACCATTCTTTCTACAATACTATCTCACAAAGTATCTTACATACTTCTGATTCCACCCCTAATCATTTAAGACTTGGAGTTTGAATCCCTTTCTTTCATTTCTTCAATCATTAAAAAGAACTAATAATTCAACTTTCAGTCAAATTAATTATTTTGACTGACTATTTTTATGTAGATGATAAGTAAAAAAGTAGTAGGAACTAGAATAAATAGTGTAGTAGCAATAAATGCAAGAATATTGACTTCCATAATCTCATTATTTTTTGTTTCACAATAACGCAAGATCTAATCCCATAGAAATGAGAAATTGTAATTCCTGTAAATTCACTGGGATAAATTGAATCCTGATGATACTGAATCGGATCAATATTATGAATAATAATATCTAATGTATCTAATTGATTCATCGTCAAGAATTGAATAGTATAACATAACACAGGAAAATTATTATCCATAAAAAAAAAAAAGGGATTCCTGATCCAATAAGGAAATCCCGTTAAATTTTTTTTATATATGTACACCAACTTTAATCCAAAATCCAAAAGGAGGATACTCAAAAAATAAAAGACCAAAGAAGATCCTTTTATTTATTTTTTGAGTAAATTTGTTGGAATATTAAACTTTTATAGTTAACTTTAACTCACCCTTTTCCATCTCAATTTTATTCTTTGGGATGTGTATAACTCATAGAATAGTAGTTATATGGTATTTTATATTTTATATGGTAATTGTATGTAAAAGTGTAAAAAAGACGGTAGGTGGTAGGTTATAGAAAAAGTATAAGACAAAAAATTCAATGGAAAATTGGAATGAGAATGAAATAGATTGTTTCCAATTAGTAATTGAGAAAACACAAAGAAAGTCGGAGCTAAGCTAGAAAAAGTGTGATTTAATCGGAAAAATAATCTACCGAGATAATTATGGTAAGTATATTCTCTATCGCACAATAAATCAATAAAATTTGTGTATGTACTCCTACTATACTAAAAATATCAGCATTTTATTATATTTCATTGATCAAGAATAATCAGAAAATAAAGTCAAACTTGTATCTCTTACCATACTTAATTTAATATTAATACTACCACTTGTACCTACTCATGTCTCTCCCAAATCAATCGATTCTGGGGGAAGAAATGGAAATTTCCATATTTGTCTGATGATAAAAAATAAAAGAAATAAAGATTGGAGGGAATTATATTTTGGTGTCAGTCTCCTTTTTCTTTTCACATAAAACAGAGAGATAATGGTCCTAGTTCGGGACTAACGGGGCTCAAACCCACAACTTCTGCCTTGACAAGGCGGTGCTCTAACCGATTGAACTACAATCTAGGTGAGTTCTATGATGGCATACATATTCTTAATGCTTCAGGATTGTCAGTTTAGATCATTAGAAAGATCAAAATGGATGAGAAAAACATATGGATAGAGCAAAAAAAAAATGAACTCTTTCTCTTTATTTCTACGTATTGGTCTACGTATTGGACACTTCTGAAGGTTATATCATACTTGTGGGACGACGAATTTTTGGGTTGAGCTAGATTTGAACTAGCGTAGACATATCACCAATGAATTTACAGTCTATCCCCACTAACCACTCAGGCATCGACCCAGGAAGAATTAATTCTAGGCTTATTGATAATCTAATCCATGATCAACTTCCTTTTGTAGTACCATACCCCTTGGGGAAGCTGAATCCCCGCTACCTCCTTGAAAGAGAGATGTCCTGAACCACTAGATGATAGGGGCATATCGGCCCAACCACCATCATACTACCATGATAGTATGCACAGTGTTTTAGAATTGTCAATATAATCTAATGCAATGACTAGATCTAAATCCGAATAGTCTTTCTTATTTTTAGGATGATACAATAGTAAGAGTAAGAATTTTATTTTTTATATTCAAAAAATTCAGTTCAGGGTATGAATCAAATTCCATCATCACATGATTCAATAAGAATATCTTGCATTTTTTATGTTGACGTCAGATTGGTACACGTATCGATCAAGTCAATCTTGTTCTGATTGGTTACAAGTGATATCGGTCTTCAAAAAATTCACTACATTTATTTTATTTATTTAATTAAATATCATTTATTTATTTAAATACAATTCTATTAAATAATAATATTAATAATATTGAAAATTAATACCCAATTACCAATTACTACTAGGCAACTCCCATTTTTTTTTCTTGAATGAGTATCTATATATGTACATATATAGATATATGTAGTAAACTCATAATTGAAGATGGATAATTCATGAATTAAAAAAGAATAGGCCCTTTTAACTCATTGGTAGAGCAATGCCATGGTAAGGCGTAAGTCATTGGTTCAAATCCGATAAAGGTCTTTTTCCACTAAACTCAAGCTTAATCTTTAATCTTCATTTTTTCACAGAGAATAGAAGTTGATACCTCTAAAAAAGAGTAAAAGGGTAACTACTATATTATTATAATCAATTCTTATTATTGAAAGCTATAGTTACAAAGTTGAACAATTAGTAATTAATAACTGTACTGAGTTTACCTTATAATAACATAGTAGTCCTCTTCATGTCTCATTATTCAAATTATCTTGGGACATAAAAATTATTCTAGATATCCAATCCTAATTATTAATCACAAAACTCAAGTATTCCCAATTGTTCCTATCAAATCTGCCATAGAATTTTGAATCAAAAAAAGTAAGTGAATATGACCCATTGAATCATGACTATATCAATTATTTTGATATTTAAATTCAATATGCATAAATTGTAGAAGCGAATTTTATTTATTTGATTCTAGAATTATATATTCTATTTTTTTTTTATTGCAAAAATGCAATAACGAACAAATGTAAGAAGAGAAAAGGGCTTTTTTACTCTACTATTATTTAATATTAATATTAAATTTAGGGGCAAAGAAAAAATAAGAAATTTTCTTTTTTTTTTGCCCCTTACTTAAAAGATATACTCGGTGGTATGAGTCATAGGACAATTCGAGGTTCAAATTTGTATTCTTATTAACTTATTTTATTAAGTTAAGAATGGGATAAGAATGGAAATAGGAAGGTCTAATCGATTCAAACTCATGGATTTACCTAGGTTGCTATGTGTTCCAATAGAAAAGAAGAATTTGTATCTTCAAAACCTATCATAAAAGGCATTGAACAAGGAATTTCCCATAGAAAATCAAACTGTTGTATGCCCCAAAAATGATATGAGGTGTTCGGAAATGGTTGAAGTAATTGAATAGGAGGATCACTATGGCTATAGCCCTTGGTAGATTTACCAAAGACGAACAGGATTTATTTGATATTATGGATGATTGGTTACAGAGGGACCATTTTGTTTTTGTAGTTTGGTCTAGTCTATTGGTCTTTCCTTGTGCTTATTTCACTTTAGGAGGTTGGTTTACAGGTACAACTTTTGTAACTTCGTGGTATACCCATGGATTGGCCAGTTCCTATTTGGAAGGTTGTAATTTCTTAACCGCTGCAGTTTCTACTCCTGCAAATAGTTTAGCGCACTCTCTGTTGCTATTATGGGCTCCTAAGGCATAAGGAGATTTTACTCGTTAGTGTCAATTAGGCGGCCTGTGGACTTTTGTTGCTCTCCATGGTGTTTTCGACTAATAGGTTTCATGTTATGTCAATTTGAACTTGCTCGATCTATTCAATTGTGACCTTATAATGCAATCACATTCTCTGCTCCAATTGCTATTTTTGTTTCTGTATTCCTGATTTATCCACTGGGTCAATCTGGTTGGTTCTTTGTGCCCAATTTTGGTGCAACAGCTATATTTTGATTTATCCTCTTTTTCCAAGTGTTTCATAATTGGACATTGAACCCATTTCATATGATGGGAGTTGCCAGAGTATTAGGCACTGCTTTGCTATGCGCTATTCATGGCGTTACCATAGAAAATACTTTGTTTGAAGATGGCAATGGTGCAAATACATTCTGTGCTTCTAGCCCAACTCAAGCTGAAGAGTCTTATTCAATGATGACTGCTAACCACTTTTGGTCCCAAATCTTTGGGGTTGCTTTTTCTAATAAACATTTATTACATTTCTTTATGTTATTTATACCAGTAATCGATTTATGGATGAGTGCTCTTGGGGTAGTCGATCTGGATCTGAACCTACATGCCTATGATTTTGTTTCCCAAGAAATTTGTGCAGCAGAAGATCCTGAATTTGAGACTTTCTACCCCAAAAATATTCTCTTAAATGAAGGTATTCATGCTTGGATGGTGGCTCAAGATCAGTCTCATGAAAACCTTATATTCCCTAAGGAGGTTCTACCCCATGGAAATGCTCTTTAATGAAACTTTAGCTTTAGCTGGTCGTGACCAAGAAACTACCGATTTCTCTTGGTGGGCCGAGAATGCCAGACCTATAAATTTGTCTGGAAAACTACTTGGGGCTCACATAGCCCATGTCAGATTAATTATATTCTGGGCCGAAGCAATGAACCTATTTGAAGTGGCTCATTTCGTACTAGAGAAACCCATGTATGAACAGGGGTTGATTTTAGTTTCGCACTTAGCTACTCTGGAATACTTCACTTAATTTTTTCTACAATCTTAGGCTTTGGTGGTATTTATCATGCACTTCTTGGACTAGAAACTCTTAAAAATTTTTTCCATTCTTCGGTTATGTATGGAAAGATAGAAATAAAATGACTACAATTTTAGGTATTCACTTAATTTTGTTAGGTATAGGTGCTTTTCTTCTAGTACTCAAGGCTCTTTATTTTGGTGGAGTATATGCTACCTGGGTGCGAGGGGGAGGAGATGTAAGAAAAATTACCAACTTGACCATTAGTCCAAGCGTTATATTTGGTTATTTATTAAAATCCCCTTTTAGGGGAGAATGCTAGATTGTTAATATGGACAATTTAGAAGACATAATTGGAGGGCATGTATGGTTAGGTTCCATTTGTATACTTGATAGAATTTGGCATATCTTAACCACACCCTTTGCATTGGCTCGCCATGCATTTGTATGGTCTGGAGAAGCTTACTTGTCTTATAGTTTAGGTGCTTTATCTGTCTTTAGTTTCATCGCTTGTTGTTTCATCTGGTTCAATAATACTGCCTATCCTAGTGAATTTTATGGACCCACCAGACCAGAAGCTTCTCAAGCTCAGGCATTTACTTTTCTAGTTAGAGACCAACATCTTGGAGCTAACATGGGATCCGCCCAAGGACCTACTGGTTTAGGTAAATATCTAATGCGGTCTCCAACTGGAGAGGTTATTTTTGGAGGGGAAACAATGCATTTTTGGGATCTCGGTGCTCCTTGGTTGGAACCTCTAAGAGGTCCCAATGGTTTGGACTTGGGTCAGCTAAAAAAAAGACATACAACCTTGGCAAGAATGACGTTCGGTAGAATGTATGACCCATGCTCCTTTAGGTTCTTCAAATTCTATTGGTGGCATTGCTACCGAGATCAATGCAGTCAATTATGTCTCACTTAGAAGTTAGTTGGCTACCTCTCTTTTTGTTCTAGGATTCTTCCTATTTTTGGGTCATTTGTGGCATGCAAGAATGGCCCGTGCAGCTGCAGTAGGATTTGAAAAGGAATCGATCGTGATTTGGAACCTATTCTTTCTATGACCCCTCTTAGCTAAGATTTTGTAGCTAAGATTTTCTTATACTTATATATATATTCATTCTACTTTTTCTATTCTAGCTTGGCTAAGTGAGATAGCCGAGCCATTCTCATTTATGATAGTGGGCCAGACCAAATGAATAAAGAAATAAATTTATTCAACAAACAAAAACAAAAGGAGAGAGGGGGATTCGAACCCCTGATAGTTCTTTATTCAAAACTATACTGGTTTTCAAGACCAGAGCTATCAACCACTCAGCCATCTCTCCAATGGGTAATCTGTGTTTTATTACTGCGAATAAAACATAACCATATGAGGTGATACACTAACTATCTGTACTATAGAAACATCCCAAATGCGAATCTATATTTCTATGTATTTATCTATATACTATATATATACATGTATACATATACACATAATCCATTATGTCTATTTGTGGAGTAAATACTAAACTCCCCCTGACCATATGCTTGAATAAAAAAAAAATAAAGCGTAATAAGTTCTAAAGAATCAATTGATTCACGGTCAAATCCCTACATGATTTTACTAAGCGAGGGATCAAATGAAATGGTATAGTTTGTAGCTCAGTTGTTGGTAACTTGGAGGACTAAAAAAATGACTATTGCTTTCCAATTAGCAGTTTTTGCAATAATTGTGACTTCATCAATCTTACTAATTAGTGTACCCATTGTATCTGCTTCTTCTGATGGCTGGTCAAGTAACAAAAATGTTGTATTTTCAGGTACATCATTATGGATTGGATTAGTCTTTCTAGTAGATATCCTTAATTCTCTTATTTCTTGAATTTCATTAGATCAAAAAATGCCACTCCTTTTTTTAAAAGTATTGTGAAAGACATTAAGATTCAATCTGAAGTATCTGAGTATCTGGCCCTATGCAAATATGATCCAGACGCATATATGATATATCATATATGTGTGGACGTATGCATGTGTATCAAAAAGGAAGAAATGCAGATATGGTAGAATGGTAAAATTTCTCTTTGCCAAGGAGAAGATGTGGGTTCAATCCCCACTATCCTCCCATAGTGAAGTAATACACTTCTTAATAAAACTTCAATTTAAGAAAAAATTTGGTATAATTGACTATGATAGTATCGTAGTTCTATCTTCCTCCTTTTTATCTCCCATCCAAACAAAAAATATTGCGGAGAGAGGATTTGAACCCGTGACTTCAAGGTTATGAGTCTTGTGAGCTACCAAACTGCTCTACTCTACACTAAAGAACTAGGAACTAATAGATGAAGAAAGCTTAGATATGACTCTCTACCATATCTATACAAATAGAATAGTCTATTTATACAAAATGGTAAAGAGGGCCCCTCTATGATCTATGATCATAGAGATCTATACAAATATGAAATGCTATTTTTACCTTTACCAAGTTGATCTTATTGCACCCAGTAACAAACATTCATGAACCATTTCTTGAAGTATGTGTTTGGATAACCCAAAGTCTCGATAGTTACCTCTAGGTCTTCCAGTCAAAAAACAATGTCGATGAAGATGTATAGGTGCACTATTACATGGTGGGGATTGCAATTTTCTATGAATTTCCCATTTTTCACTCAATTATAGAATTTTTCTTATTTCTTTTTTTGAAGATCGACAAATCAAATGATATTTCTATTCCAGTTTCTGCCATTCTTCCCCCTATGGATCAAACTTTTTTTTGCCATAATGTTTAGTTCCTATTATTATCAATGATAGAGTTTGGATCCTAGATGCAAAAAAAAAATAGAAGAAGGTCAATCTCCCTCCCTCTCCATTGAAAGAAATGAGATTGTTGCTGATACAGTACATAAAAAAATAACTAAATTAACCAAATTTTCCAGATGTAGAGGCAATCTAGAAAGCTGCATAAGTAAATATATAACCTATATAAAAGTGGGCTAATCCAACCAATCTTGCTTGGACAATGGAAAGAGCCACTGGCTTATCTCTTCACCGAAACAAATTAGCCAAAGGTGTGCATTCATGAGCCCATGCTAAAGTTTCAATCAATTCTTGCCAATATCCATGCCAGAAAATTAAGAACATAAATCCAGTAGCCCAAACAAGATGTCCAAATAAAAACATCCATGCCCACACAGATAAACTATTGATACCAAAAGGATTATATCCATTGATAAGTTGTGAAGAGTTCAACCATAGATGATATCTTAACCATCCCATCAAATAAGTGGAGGATTCATTAAATTGTGAAAGGTTACCCTATCATAATGTGATGCGTTTCCAATGCTAATAAAAAGCCACCCATCCAATGGTATTTAACATCCAGAAAATTGCCAAATAAAATGTGTCCCAACCCAAAATATCACAAGTACCGCTGCATCCTGGGCCATCGCAAGGAAAACTATAACCAAAATCCTTTTTATCTGGCATTAGCTTAGAACCATGTGCATCTAAAGCACCTTTTACTAAAATCAATGTAGTTGTGTGCAAACCTAGAGCAATAGCATGATGGACTGAGAAATCTCCAAGACCTATTGTTAAGAAGAGTGAATTACTATTCTCATTAATAGCATTCAACCAGCCGGGCAACCATATGTTTCAACCTGCATTGAATGCTGGGCCATTCATTGAAGATAAGAGTACATTGAATGCATACTAAGTCTTACCATGAGCAGATTGTATCCATTGGGAAAATATGGGATCGATCAAGATTTGTTTTTTCAGAGTACCAAAAGTGAGCATGATGTCGTTATGAACATAAAGTCCCAAAGTATGGAATCCAGAAATATGACAGCCCAACTTAAATGAGATATGATAACTTCTTTATGGTCTAACATTCTTGCTAATACATTATCCTTATTTTGTTTTGGATTATAATCTCTAATGAATAATATAGCTCCATGAGCAAAGGCTCCCATCATGATGAATCCTGTGATGTATTGGTGATGAGTATATAATGCAGCTTGAGTAGTAAAGTCTTTGTACTATGAATGCATAAGCCAGCAAAGAGTACATGTGTTGAGCTACTAAAGAAGTAATAACCCCTAAAGAGGCTAGAGCAAGACCTAATTGAAAATGAATCGAATTGTTGATTGTGTCATAAAGGCCCTTATGCCCACGTCCTAATCGACCCCCCGGGGGAATATGTGCTTCTAAAAGATCTTTTATATTGTGCCCAATTTCGAAGTTAGTTCTATACATATGACCAGCAATGAGAAAAAGAAATGCAATAGCTAAATGATGATGAGCAATATCGATCAGCCATAAACTTTGCATTTGTGGATGGAATCCTCCAAGAAGGGTTAGAATGGTAGTACCAAATAAATGATTGCTAGAATCAGGGTTTTGTGCATAAAGATTCCACTGACCGGTAAAAAGTGGTTCCAATCCTTGGGGATGTGGTAATATGTTTAAGAAATTATTTCATCTGACATACTCCCCCCTGGATCCGGGAATAGCGACATGAACTAAATGTCCTGCCCAAGCCAAAGAACTTAGTCCAAAAGTCCTGACAAATGATGATTGAGATGAGATTCAGCATTTTTAAACCACGAAATGCTCGGTCTCCATTTTGGTTGTAGGTGTAGCCAACCCGCTATTAAAGATATACCAGAAAGACATAATAGAAAAAGAGCTCTGGTATAAAGACCTTTATTGTGCATAATCCAATTGTATACCACCATTGATAAAGACCGGAATAAGCAATATTCATGGGGCCGATAGCACCTCCTTGAGTAAAGGCCTCTACGGCAGGTCGACCAAAATGAGGATCCCAAATTGCATGAGCAATAGGTCTTACATGTAAAGGGTCCTCTATCCATGACTCTAAATTTCCTTGCCAAGCTACATGAAATAGATTTTCGGACGTCCACAAAAAGATTATTGCTAATTGCCCAAAGTGAGAAGCAAAAATGTTCTGATAAAGACACTCCTCAGTAATATCATCATGACTTTCGAAGTCATGTGTGGTAGAAATACCAAACCAAATACGATGAGTAGTGGGGTCCTGAGCTAAACCTTGGCTAAAACTTGGAAATCTTAATGCCATAATGCCTTTCATATCCTCCTAGCCATTATCCTATTGCAATAATTCTTGCTAAGAAGAATGCCCATGTTGTGGCAATTCCATCCAGAAGGTAATGGGTTACTCCTACAGTGCATCCTTGTACAATGCTCAAGGCTCTAGGTTGAGTAGCAGAAGCAACTTTTAATTTGTTATGAGCCCAAATGATAGATTCAATGAGTTCTTGCCAATAACCACAACCATTGAATAGAAACATTAAACTGAAAGCCTAGACGAAATGAGCACCTAAGAAAAAAAGACCATATGCAAATAATGAAGAACTATAAGACTGAATTACCTGAGATGCCTTTGCCCATAAGAAATCCTGTAACCACCCATTAATAGTAATGGAACTTTGTGCAAAGTTTCCTCCTGTGATATGGGCTACCACTCCTTGATCACTTATAGTGCGCCAAACATCTGATTGCATTTTCCAACTGAAATGGAAAATTACTACTGAAATTGCATTGTACATCTAGAATAGACCTAAGAAGACATGATCCTTGGCAGATACTTGACATGTTCCTCCTCTTCTAGGCCCATCACAAGGGAAACAAAAACCAAGATTTGCTTTATTAGATATCAAACGGGAACTGCAAGGAAATAAAATGCCTTTCAATAGTATCAATATAGTCATATGGATCGTAAATGCATGAATGTGATGGACCAAAAAGTCTGTAGTTCCTAATGGAATAGGTAACAAAGCTACTTTGCCGCCTACTGCTACTAATTCATCACCTCCCCAAGTTAAGTTGGTACTTGTTGTTTCACTAGGAGCTATTACACCCGACACTAAAGCATGGGTGTTTTGTACCCATTGAGCAAAGATGGGTTGGAGTTGTATAGCGGTATCTGAAACCATATCTTGGGGATGACCTAAAGCACTCATGGTATCATTATGAATATATCAGCCAAAACTGTGAAACCCTAGAAATATACATGCCCAATTAAGATGTGATATGATTGCATCATGGTGCCTAAGGACACGATCTAATAGATCATTGTATTGAGTAATTGGATCATAATCTCTTACCATAAAAATATCTACATGTGCAATAGCACCAACTATGAGAAATCTACCGATCCACATATGATGTGTGAACAGCAAAAGTTGTGTACGATAGTCAATAGCTAAGTATGGATAGGGGGGCACGGAATACATATGGTGAGCTACAACAATGGTTAAAGAACCTAACATAGCTAGGTTAAGAGCTAATTGAGCATGCCCTGACATTGTTCGGATTTCATAAAGGCCCTTATGACCCTGGCCTATAAATGGACCTTTATGGGCTTCTAAAATGTCTTTAAGGCCATGGCCAATACCCTAGTTGGTCCTATACATATGACCGGTGATCAAGAAAAGAATTGTAATTGCTAAATGATGATGTGCTATATCGCTCAGCCACAGACCTCCCGTTATTGGATCTAATCCTCCATGAAAACTCAAAAATTCTGTGTATTTTGACCAATTCAAGGTGAAAAAGGGGGTTGCTCCCTTGGCAAAACTGGGATAAAGTTGAATCAAAAGATCCCAATTCAAGATAAATTCATGAGGAAGTGGTATCTCTTTAGGATCAACTCCAGCATCAAGAAATTGGTTAATAGGTAAAGATACATGGATTTGGCGTCCCACCCAAGAAAGAGACCCAAGTCCTAGTAACCCCGCTAAGTGGTGATTCAACATAGATTCTACATCTTGGAACCAAGCCAATTTTGGCATTACTATGTGATAATGGAACCAACGGGAAAAAAGCATTAAGGATGCAAAGACCAATGCACCAATTGCAGTACAATAGAGTTATAATTCACTAGTTATTCCAGATGCTTGCCAAATCTGAAAAAAACTGGAGGTTATTTGTATTCCCCGGAAAACCCTATCTACATCACCATTCAATATTTCCTACTATTGGCCAAACCACCTGTGCACTGGGTCCAATGTGAGTAGGATCACTTAGCCATGCTTCATAATTGGAAAAATGGGCACCGTGGAAGTACATGCCACTCAGCCAAAGAAATATAATGGAGAGTTTATCGAATTGAGCACTAAATACTTTTTAAGAGATCTCCTTTAAATCACTGGTATGACTATCAAAATCATGAGCATCAACATGTAGGTTCCAGATCCAAGTGGTAGTATCGGGACCCTTAGCTATTGTTCTTGAGAAATGTCCAGGTTGGGCCCATTCTTGTTAAGACATTTTTATAGGATCCCTATCTACAACAATTTTTACTTCTAGTTCTGGCGAACAAATAATCATTAAGTCCTCTTTCCAGACAATACATACAAAGAGACCTACCAATAGTTAGATTTTTAGTGAACCTCTGAAAGATGGATATTTTATTTAATTTATGATAAGTCCCTTTTTTTTCCTATCTCCCATCCATCTATTTAGTTTTTCACTAGAGCAATTATGATATCCAAGTCGATCCGGGGCAAGTGTTTGGATCTATTATGACATAACGATTAGGTGCCTAATAGACAATTTAAAATCTTGTAAAACCTTTTCTCATAAAATGCTTTTCTAGTGTGATGAAAAAACTATTTTTTGTGCAACCTAACCCAGTCTAATATGTTTCCATCTGAATATATAAATGCCCATATGTATCTACTTTTGTGGAACATAATATCTTAATTAGTGTACTGTATTATATTACATTAAAAATCACAAAATAATTCATTAGAATTAATAGGATTCATTTTGATATTTATATTTAGTCATTCAAAGGTATTCTTTCCTTTATTAGATTAGTTTTCTATACCCGTATCTCCTTTATCCATATAAGATACCATACAATAATGATTTTAGAAGTAAGAGATATAATGAAATTTCTGATTGGATCTTATCATAGGATATGTATGATCTATTTTATTTGATTAATAGATCCAACAATCAATTGTAATGAATTACAAATTTTATTCGAATTCTAAATGCCTCGTAATCTTCAACCAATTATGTGCTTCAATATAATTATTCGGGGTAAGCGCTATAGCCTATTTCCAATACTCAGCAGCTTGATTGAACCAAGCTTCTGTGATTTCAGAATCACCCGTAGAATGGCCCATTCTCCTTGGTTGGAATAGGTGAGTAAATTCCTTTCCTTAGAACCGTACTTGAGAGTTTCCTACCTCATACGGCTCAACAATTGATTCTTTTGGCATCCCATTTTAATCTATACTAACTGTATTAGATTTTTAAGAAATGAATCCCCCTTAACAAAAAAAGGAGGAGGGAGGTTAACCACAACTAAGCAGACAAAGTTAATTAACTAAGTTTCAAACTCTAATTTTCTTGGTCAAAATCTGTTTTATCTTTTCTGCCCCCCTTTTGAAGAATGAAGCATAGAGATATTTCCTTATCTCATTACATTAGATTTTTCTGAAAGGGAACTATCTCATTTTCATATATGAAATTTATATAGAATCTCTGAAAAGGACTTTCCCTCCATAAGAAAAAAGAACTTCCTATCTTTGGGATCTGACACTACACCGCTACTCAATATCTTATGCCATAGTGGATTGACTTTATTACATAAGTTGATTACTTCCCATATCCTAAGTATAAGTAAGCAGTTCTTAACTGTATTGATCCAATAGCTCACTAATTGATCTTTACGGTGCTTTGTCTATCAATTTGATCCTTTACCCATAGAATATAGTATATAGGTGTATTTATTTCTTCATATTTTGGTTCTTGTGAAGTCTCTTTCCTTATTACAGCTGAGAAAAATCATTTCTTTGGATGATGCATATGTAGAAAGCCTTTTTTATAGTATTTACTTTACTAGCCAATTTGATCTTTTTTTTTTCCTTCTTTCTATAGTGGAGATAGCCACACGTAATGACAGATCATGGCCATATTATTAAAAGATTGAGGTAAGAATGGATTTCGTTCTAGTGCCTAGAAATAATATTCCAAAGCCTTCATATGTTCTCCATTACTTGTGTTATAGAGTATATAACTTCAATCATAGGGATCAATTTTTGGTCATGTAGCTTTATAATAATTTTGTAAAGCTTCTGCATAATTTCCTTCGTATTGAGCTGACATCCATTACGGTTGTTCATTCTATTCAAAAAATCTCCGTTCCAAAACCGTACATGAGATTTTCATTTCATACGGCTCCTCCCTTCAGTGCATAGAACTAAGTAATCCATGGAATCCAAATTTAACTATTCTGATTATATTATGAACTGCCAGGGGCTAGTATTTTTACAAGAAATCTCTAGCCAGCCTCCCTGTAAGGTAAGAGATTTTTCTTTCTTAACACCAATCTAGTTCTATATAGAAATGGTAATTCCAACAATTTCTTTGTCCCCAACGCCCCCTATTTTCAGGAATTAGTCACTCCAATGATCTTTGATGGTTATATGGATATCCAAAGTACAAACGGATGGATGTTTGTTGTCCTAACCATTCTTCTTAGTCCCGATACCAATATGTAAAGGGATACTTTATAACAAAGTTTTCATCTTGTTGATTCCTAAGTGTAGTGCTTCTTTCCCTATGCCGCCTACGGGTACTGGTGAAGTAGAATTGACCTTAAATACATAACCTATAGGGGTGCCCTTTTGCTCAATACTAAAATTGGCAATTAAAGCATTTGAGGCTACATTTCCGTAGAATACATGAGAGAAGGAATTATTCTATCTCCAAACTTCACCTTCACCAAACGTAGGTTTATTTCAATAATTTGTTTCTTTCCATCTAGAACCACACCCCTTTTCATAAGATTGAGAAGGCTAAAAAAACAAGAAAAAAGAATCAAATCGCACCATCTTTATAAGAAGTAAATGCCTTTTTTTCTCCCAAAGTTGTTGGAATTATTTGTAATAAGATATTGGCTACAATTGAAGAGGTCTTATCAATAAAATTTCCATTTATCCAAGATCTAGGCATAATTAATTAGCAATCTATTCTATAATTTTTCTCATTACCCCAAGAGGTAATGATCCCACAAATAAAGGAATTCTACAATACAAGATAACATAAAAACAAATAGACTAATTTAGTTCTTAAAAAAAATGTGAACCCTTCACTCAAATTATAAATTGAAATTATGCTTTTGGTAAGGAGAGATATGAAATATTTAAATCAGATTGGATTTCATCCCAATTATCAAATTATTTATTATTTATATAGTATACCATTGAACAGAACTATTAGTATTGAATATAGCTATTACTATTTCGTCTAAGTTGAATAACCAAGATAAAGATTTTTTTTATTCTTATGGAACCATTGATCGGTTGAACCTATATTGCAGTAATATGAATGACTCACTATTTATTCAATTTCTATTTCTGGTCAATAATAAGATTATATTATGTAGGAGAGATGGCTGAGTGGTTCAAGGCGTAGCATTGGAACTGCTATGTAGGCGTTTGTTTACCAAGGGTTCAAATCCCTCTCTTTCCATTTATTTATGTTAATTCACCAATTTTTCTGACTACAATATATCAAATATAATAAGAATCGATATCCTTATTCCAACACTAAGACTCTTATTTCTATTTCATAGAGATTCTCTATTCCTAATTACATTACGTTGTTTGATACGTAAAATACAAATATAAATATTAGAAAGAGGAAAGATAAATGAAAATCCTTGATTTATTTGTAATACATAAATGGGAAAATGAACTCTTAGATTTATTTATAAAAATTTTACTTCAGCGAAGGTGGGGGGGTGCAAAATTGTCTGAACCTTTCCTTGTTATTTTTGTTAGGTTCAAGTCTGACAGGAATAATATTTACGACTAACAACTCATTTATTTTCAAACTGATCAATTTACTATCTATTATTTGATTTACTAATCCTTTATATTGGAATAAGTCAATAGTCAAATGTTTTGGCAATTCTTCATTGGGGGGTGATTCCATAGAATTTTGAATCAAAGCTTTCGATCTTTGTTTATTCTTCGTAGTAATAATATCTCTGGGCTTGCAACAATAACTTGGTATATCCACTATATGATTATTAACTAAAATATGTCTATGATTAACTAATATCCTGGCTCTGGGAAATAGTCGAAGTCGTACCCAATTGAAAAAGGATGTTATCCAAATGCATCTCAAGTAGTTGTAATAAAACTTGACCTGTTGACCCTTTGGCTTTTCCAGCAATATGTACATATCTAAGTAATTGTCGTTCTATCGAACCATAATGAAAGAGATGATTTTGAGGTCCTTATACTCATTATGCCTAGCATTGAATGTGGATTGGGTATTTACCCTATCAATTATCAAATCAATGGTAGGTTTTCTATTTGGCACTTAAATTTGCACAAAATCTAAATCGAACTGAATCATACCAAATAAAATATATGTTAGGCTATTATTCTCTTGTTCCTCAAATCTATGGAGTAAGACATCGATTTTTCATCTTAATAAGAATAATTATGTTCATTGTATAATTGGCTTCTTTTGAAAAGCATTGGCGCATGTGTCGATGAGGTGCTCTACCTAACTGAGCTATAGCCCTTGCCCTTGTCATAAATATCTTAACATATGGATAATTTCTTGTCAAGATGGACAGTCCACAAACCCACATCGTATGATAGCTTTGTGATCGGTTTACTATTTTAACAAATTGGAATTGCTTAGAAATACTTTTCTATCTATAATCCTCAGAGTGATGGGTCTTTTGTGGTGATAAATGACCTACTTAACTCAGTGGTTAGAGTATTGCTTTCATATGGCGGGAATCATTGGTTCAAATCCAATAGTAGGTAGAACTTATTAAATACCAGAGTGGAGTAAATGGTATCTAAAGTCAATGGTATCTAATAAGTTTTTCTGCCCATCTTCTTTTTCTTGATTTCATTGTATTAGATTAGACTTGACTGTGTTCAATTGGTGGAATCAAAATGTAATAATTCTTTTGAAGATTTTGATGTATTTTGTTGACTAGGAGGAAATAACATTGATAGCCTCTACTCATGTCCTAGCTCATCTGAGAGCTAAATTCGCCTCAATTTCTTGTCTTTTACCCTCAGCTCTACTCAAGTTAGCTTCAGCTATTTCAAGAGCTTGTTGAGCTTCTTGAGGATCAATGTCAGTACTCATCTCCGCATCATTTCCTAAAATGGTGATCTCATTATTACCTATTCTCGCGAAACTACCCATCAGAGCCACCGTTAACCATTGGTCATTGAGGCGTATTCTCAAAAGACTTATATCCATGGCCATGACAATAGAAGTGTGGTTTGGTAATATGCCAATTTGCCCACTATTAGTAGATAAAATTATTTCTTTTAATTCTGAATCCAAAATAATTTGATTAGGAGTCAATACACAAAGATTTAAGGTCATTTCTTGCTCTCCACTTCTAAATTCATAGCTTTCATGGTAGCTTCATCGATGCTACCCACCAAATAAAAGGCCTGTTTGGGAAGACTATCTAATTCTCCTGAAAGGATGAGTTGAAACCCCCTAATTGTTTCTGCAAAACCAACATATTTACCCGGAGAACCATTAAATACTTCTACCATGAAGAAGGGTTGTGATAAGAAATGCTCAATTTTTCACGCTCTTGTTATAGTTAATCGATCCTCTCTAGATAATTCATCAAACCCCAGGATAGCTATAATGTCCTGAAGTTCTTTGTAACATTGTGAAGTTTGCTTAACTTTTTGTGCAGTTTCATAATGTTCCTCGCCAATGATTCAAGGCAGTAACATAGTTGACGTTGAATCTAAAGGATCTATTACTGGATAAATACCCTTGGCAGCTAATCCTCTTGATAGTACGATAGTAGCATCTAAATGTGCAAATGTTGTGGTAGAAGCCGGGTCGGTCAAATGGTCCACAGGTACATAAACTGTAGGATCGAAGTTATAGATCCCTTTTTAGTAGAAGTAATTCTTTCTGGCAGAGAACCCATTTCTGTACTTAGGGTGGGTTGATAACCCACTACAGAAGGCATTCTATCCAATAAGGTGGATATTTCTGACCTTGCTTGGACGAAACGAAAGATATTGTCGATGAATAGAAACACGTCTTGTTTATTAACATCCCAAAAATATTCCGCCATGGTTAGGGTAGTCAAACCAACTCTCATACGAGCTCTCAGCAGTTCATTCATTTGACCATAGACTAGAGCTACTTTGGATTCTGCAATATTTTTTCATTAATCACTCCGGATTCTTTCATTTCCATGTAGAGATCATTTCCTTCATGAGTACGTTCACCTACTCCACCAAATACAGATACACCTCCATGATGAGTACTATTTTACCCACACCAGCTCCCCCAAATAGCTCGATTTTCCCCCCACAATGATAAGGAGCTAAAAGATCCACCACTTTAATCCCTGTTTCAAAAATTGATAATTTTGTATCTAATTGTATAAAAGTGGGTGTAGATCTATGAATAGGAGATGTTGTGTGAGTATCCACAGGACCTAAATTATCAACGGGTTTCCCAAGAATGTTGAAAATTCATTAGAGAGTAGCTCCGCTAACTGGAACACTTAGAGGAGTTCATGTGTCAATTACTTCCATTCCTCTCATCAGACCATCTGTAGCACTCATAGCTACAGCTCTAACTTGATTATTTCCTAATAATTATTGTACCTCACAAGTCACATTAATTTGTTGACTGGCAGTATCTCAACTTTTAACTACCAAAGCATTATAAATATTAGGCATCTTTCCTGGGGGAAAAGCGACATGTAGTACTGGGCCAATAATTTGGGCGATACATCCAAAGTTTTTTCTTCAAGTACAAAAACCACAGGACCAGAAGTAGTAACATTGATTTTCAAAATCATAATAAAGTGAAATATGTCAAAATTTCTTTGGAATAGTATCCAATAAAAAAAATGTCTAATAGGAAGTCAATCGGCTAATTGAATAAGAAATAAATCGAAGTTAGCATCGGATTTAGTTGGCATCACCCAAAGGAATTCAATTCCATTGTTTACTAATTGAATTATTCAATTTTCAAGTTCAACCAATCCTTTTTTTTAGTATTTTTAAAATAAAGTAGATGAATAGGAATCATGAGTAAGTTAAGTGTTTTTCATTTTTCTATCATTATAGAAAATACCGTCCCTATTAGATTATATTATCTATGGAATTCCAACCCGAACTCCATTTAGGATTTATTATTTTGATATCATTGTTCATTATTGTTTGCATATACATTTCCATCTATTCTTGTTTTATACCTTTTCCTTGTTTTATACCTTTTCATGGATGAATTATGGCTATTTTCACATCCTTGGATTTACATATACAACATATATCACTGTCAAGAGTGTTTTATTAATTAATATTTATATATTTAATGACAAATAAGAAGAGGATCAACTCAATTATAAACTTGCAAAACAAGGATTGGCTTGCGCCATATATAGCAAAGAGTATACAATAATGATGTATTTGGTGAATCAAATACATTACATAGTCTAATAACCAACCATTTTCTAATTAGTTGATGATATTAGTTGAATTTTTTGAAAGGTTTTTCTTAAGGGTTTCATTCACGTCTAATCCATATCAAGTAGACCTTGTCGTTGTGAGAATTCTTAATTCATGAGTTGTAAGGAGGGACTTATGTCACCACAAACAGAGACTAAAGCAAATGTTGGATTCAAAGCTGGTGTTAAAGATTATAAATTGATTTATTATACTCCTGACTATGAAACCAAAGATACTGACATCTTGGCAGCTTCCAAGTAAATCCTCAACCTGGGGTTTCGCCCAATGAAGCAGGAGCTGCGGTAGCTGCTGAATCTTCCACTGGTACATGGACAAATGTATGGACTGATGGACTTACCAGACTTGATCATTACAAAGGATGATGCTACCACATTGAGAGCATTTTTGGGGAGGAAAACCAATATATTGCTTATGTAGCTTATCCTTTAGAGCTTTTTGAAGAAGGTTCTGGTACTAACATGTTTACTTCCATTGTAGGTAATGTATTTGGTTTCAAAGCCTTATGAGCCCTATGTCTAGAGGATTTATGAATTCCTCCTTCCAATTCTAAAACTTTCCAAGGCCCGTCTCATGGTATCCAAGTCGAAAGAGATAAGTTGAATAAGTACGGTCGTCCCCTATTGGGATGCAATATTATACCAAAATTGGGGTTATCCGCAAAGATGTATGGCAGAGCCATTTATGAATGTTTATGCGGTGGACTTAATTTTACCAAGGATGATGAAAATGTGAATTCCCAACCATTTATGCTTTGGAGAGACCGTTTCTTATTTTTTGCCAAAGCAATTTATAAAGCACAGGCCAAAATAGGAGAAATCAAGCAACATTACTTGAATGCTACTATGGGTACATGTGAAGAAATGATCAAAAGGGTTGTATGTGTAAGAGAATTGGGAGTTCCTATCATAATGCATGATTACTTAATAGGGGGATTCACTGCAAATACTAGTTTGGCTCATTATTGTCATGATAACGGCCTACTACTTCACATCCATCGCTCAATGCATGCAGTTATTCATAGACAAAAGAAATC
Organism: Trichopus zeylanicus subsp. travancoricus; assembly: GCA_005019695.1. Classification (NCBI taxonomy): domain Eukaryota; kingdom Viridiplantae; phylum Streptophyta; class Magnoliopsida; order Dioscoreales; family Dioscoreaceae; genus Trichopus; species Trichopus zeylanicus. Next base: position 833,483 of record RXID01021553.1, read on the forward strand.
ATGGTATGCATTTTTGTGTACTAGCTAAAGCATTACATATGTTTGATGGAGATCATATTCACGCTGGTACAGTAGTAGGTAAATTAGAAGGGGAACGTGAGATGAATTTGGGTTTTGTTGATTTATTACATGATGATTTTATTGAAAAAGACTGAAGTCACAATATTTTTTTCACTCAAGATTGGGTCTCTATGCTGGGTGTTCTGCCCATGGCTTTAAGGGGTATTCATGTTTGGCATATGCCTGCCCTGACCGAAATCTTTGGGGATGATTCCGTACTATAGTTCGATGGAGGAACTTTAGGGCACCCTTGGGGAAATGCACCTGGTGCAGTAGCTAATCAGGTGGCTTTGGAAGCATGTCTACAAGCTCATAATGAGGGATGTGACCTTGCTCGTGAAGGTAATGAAATTATCTGTGAAGCTAGCAAATGGAGTCCTGAGCTAGGTGCTGCTTGTGAAGTATGGAAGGAGATCAAATTCGAATTTGCACTAGTGGATACACTAAACTAGTAGATATGTCAGATGATGAAAAAGATAAAAATAATTCGGTAATTCCTATTTGTTCTCTTAATTTTAATTAACCTCGACCTAATCTTTTACTAAAAAGGATTGAGCTGAATAAAATGGAATATCCTATAAATCCTATATATTACGTATTTGCATATATCGTTGATATGTACAAACCTTACTATACTATATAGAAGATGCAAATACAAAAGACTAAACAACTCAATACTTCTATCGTTAGATCCATAATGAATTCTCATAATTAATTCTATGAATCCTTGGATTGGTGGATTTTTAGATTCCACAATTTTATTTCAAACCATAAATCAAGCCAAGCCAAGAGGCGAGGGCTTCCTCGACCTATCCTCTAATATAATATTGTCTTTTTTGTTCTATGTTAGAATAGAAACTTATTATTTGATTATATGATACGAAATCATATGAGAATAAATTCTTCACTTTGTAGGAAGAAATAATTCTATCTTTCGATGAAAGATTTGTTTGTACATGACATGAGAGAAACTTCTTTTTATATTTCTAATTCAAGAAAAGATTCTATCAATATATATATATTAGAAAGAAGTGATACTCTGAATTTACCAAAAAAAAAAGAATAATTTCTTTCAATACTCACTCGTTGTTGGTTAATAGTTAACAATCCTAATGATGGAATCCATATGCTTCATTTTGCTAGAAAATCAATCAATCAAATAGTAAAATGTAAAATGATTATTCATCGAATGACTATTCCTTTATTGTATTTTCATAAAATGGGGGCAGGAAGACTCTATGGAGAAATGGTGGTTCAATTTGATATTGTCTAATGAGAGGTTAGAAGATAGGTATGGGCTAAGTAAATCAACGGATAGTCTTGATGGTATTGGGCATACCCCTGGAAGTGAAGACCCCATTCTAAATGATACGGAGAAAAACATTCTTCTTAGTTGGAGTGATAGTGGCAGTTATAGTTATAGTTTCAGTAATGTTAATTATTTATTGGAGATCAGGAATATTTTTGGTTTGATCTCTGATAACACTTTGTTAGTTAGGGATAGTAATGGCGACAGTTATTCTGTATATTTTGATATTGAAAATCGATTTTTGAGATTGACAATAAGAATAATAGTTCTTTTCTGAGTGAACTAGAAAGTTTTTTTATAGTTATTTGAATAGTGGGTCTAAAAGTAAGAATAACTACTACGTCGGTTACATTTATAGTATTATTTGGACTGTAAATGTAAGTATAAGTGTAAGTAGTAGTGAAAGTGGGAGTTCTAGTATAAGTACTAGTAGTAATGGCAGTGATTTAAATATAAAAGAAAGATCTAACGATTTTGATATAAACAAAAAATACAAAGATTTATGGGTTCAATGTGAAAATTGTTATGGATTAAATTATAAAAAAAAATTTAAGTCAAAAATGCATATTTGTGAACACTGTGGATATCATTTGAAAATGAGTAGCTCAGATAGAATCGAACTTTCGATTGATCCGGGCACTTGGGATCCTATGGATGAAGCTATGGTTTCTATGGACCCTATAGAATTTCATTAGAGGAGGAACCCTATATAGATCGTATCGATTCTTATCAGAGAAAGACAGGTTTAACTGAAGCTGTTCAAACAGGCATAGGTCAACTAAATGGTATTCCTGTGACAATTGGGGTTATGGATTTTGAGTTCATGGGAGGTAGTATGGGATCCGTAGTGGGCGAGAAAATCACCCGTTTGATCGAGTATGCTACTAATAAATCTCTACCTATCATTATTGTGTGTGCTTCTGGAGGAGCACGCATGCAAGAAGGAAGTTTGAGCTTGATGCAAATGGCTAAAATCTCTACTGCCTCATATAATTATCAATCAAATAAAAAGTTATTCTATATATCAATCGTTACATCTCCTACAACCGGTGGAGTGACGACAAGTTTTGATATGTTGGGAAATGTCATTATTGCTAAACCTAATGCCCATATTGCATTTGTTGGTAAAAGAGAAATTGAACAAACATTGAATAAGACAATACCTGATGGTTTACAAGCGGCTGAATATTTATTCCATAAGAGCTTATTTGACCTAATCATACCACGTAATCCTTTAAAAGGTGTTCTGAGTGAGTTATTTCAACTTCACGGTTTCCTTCCTTTGAATCAAAATACAAAAAAAGAATTGTAACTTAATTTAGTTTTCTATTAGACCCCTTGCACTTATTAACTAGTTAATATTAGTTATAATAGATATAGTTATCATAAGACCTCTTTATATTTATAAGAGGTACAAATAGTAATCGAGGTACTCATTTTATGACAGATCTTAAATTACCCTCTTTTTTGTGCCCTTAGTAGGCCTAGTATTTCTGGCAATTGCAATGGCTTCTTTGTCTCTCTATGCCCAAAGAAATAAAATTGTCTAGATCCAATGGAACCAAATCTCATCAATTTATTTGAATACTGATTGAATTATAATACAAATATTTATTTAGTGTAATATGGTAGAATATGTGGCTTTTTCCGAACCCAAATGTTGTTATGTACATAGATAGATAATATCTACATAAAAGTTTATGTATCTGACTAATTACTACTAATGCTTTAATGCTGCATTTCGTATCCGAATAGTGCTAGTTGATGAGAGTTACTTCAACATCAAGAAAAGTAAAGTCAATTTTGGGTTATTCTCTCAATTCCAATTGAATGCAACTATATCTAATATAGTAAGTATGAACTGGCGATCAGAACATATATGGATAGAACTTATAACTAAGTCTCGTAAGATAAGTAATTTTTGCAGGGCCTGTGTCCTTTTTTAAGGTTCACTAGGATTCTTAGTGGTTGGAACTTCTAGTTATCTTGGTAGAAATTTGATATCCGTATTTCCATCCCAGCAAATCCATTTTTTTCCACAAGGGATTGTGATGTCTTTCTATGGGATCGCAGGACTATTCATTAGCTCCTATTTGTGGTGCACAATTTCGTGGGATGTTGGTAGTGGTTATGACTGATTCGATAGAAAAGAAAAAATAGTGTGTATTTTTCATTGGGGATTTCCTGGAATAAATCGCCACATTTTCTTCCACTTCCTTGTGAGAGATATCTAATCAATCATAATGGAGGTTAAAGAAGGTCTTTATACTAGTTGTGTCCTTTATATGGAAATTCGAGGTCAAGGAGCCATTCCCTTGACTCGTACTGATGAGAATTTTTCTCCACGGGAAATTGAACAAAAAGCTGCCAAATTGGCCTATTTCTTACGTGTACCAATTGAAGTATTTTGAAAAATGAACTGAAGAAAAATTTTTCAGCATGAAGAAAAGAACTTGCTAATTCCTTTTATTTAATTGAAGTTTCTTCAGAATGCCCATTCGAGAAAAACGTGTTATATTCTATGTTCCTATTTCATTGGTGCAGCAGCCCATAGAATAAAACTGAAAGTAGAGAAAGTATATGGGGTAACTATAATAAAATGAATTATAAATAAATGAAGAAGCAGAAATTTTTTGTATACCAAAACTATTTTGTATGTGTACAAATTTCAAATTAATTCTTTTATTTATACTAGTCAAAAAGTCTAATTCTCATTAAGTTAAGTGTGGATTTATCAAATATATCCGAAATTTTTTTCGTAATAAAAAATTCGTTAGTTCAAGATTGAGATATCTGAAAATACTATATTGATTTTTTTTTATATTCCAGATAGATCCAAGGACTAAATAGATTTAAAGACTAAATTTTGACACAAAATGGAAAGAAATAGATCCACAGCCTTGTTGTTACATAACTCATACTTTGGAAAAATATCAGATAGAGTCAAGGATTGAAGCAACTTCATTACCAATTTCACAAATAAAAAATGAAAAAAAGAAGAAAGCATTGATTTCCTTCCCATATTTTGTATCTATAGTATTTTTGCCCTGGTGGGTCTCTCTCTCATTTAAGAAAAATTTGGAACCTTGGATTACTAACTGGTGGAATAACAGGCAATCCGAAACCTTTTTGAATGCTATTCAAGAGAAAAACGTTCTAGAAAAATTCATAGAATTTGAAGAACTATTCCTCTTGGACGAAATGATAAAAGAGTACCTAGAGATACATATACAAGAGCTTCATTTAGGAATACACAAGGAAATAATAGAATTGGTCAAAACACATTATGAAAATCATCTCCATCTCATTTTGCATTTCTCCACAAATGTAATCTGTTTTGTTACTCTTAAGTGGTTATTTTTTTCTGGGGAATAAAGAACTTGTCATTCTTAATTCTTGGGTTTAGGAATTATTCTATAACTTAAGTGACACAATAAAGGCTTTTTTGATTCTTTTAATCACTGATTTATGGATCAGATTTCACTCGACCCATGGTTGGGAACTAATGATTGGTTCAGTCTACAACGGTTTTGGATTGGCCCATAATGATCAAATTATATCTGGTCTTGTTTCCATTTTTCTAGTTATTCTAGATATAATTGTGAAATATTGGATCTTCCATTATTTAAATTGTGTATCTCCTTCACTTGTAGTTATTTATCATTCAATGAATTAATGACAAACAAATTAATGAATGAAGATGAAGAACTCATTTGGTTTTGTAATATCAATTAAATGAGAATATTTTTTGTGTATAAAGAAAGCATTTTCATTTACTTATTCAAATTCAAATTTTACTTATTCTTTTTATTTCTAGCTGTTTAAGTTATTTGTCCCATACTATACTCTATTCCAATACAATGGCAAACTCGGGGTAGGGAACTATACTAGACTAGCTACCTATCTAATTTATTTATTATAGAAATTTCGCAATTAATGATTGGAACATGCAAAATAGAAATACTTTTTCTTGGGTAAAAGAACAAATGACTCAATCCATTTTTGTATCGATCATGATATATGTAATAAATCAAGCATCTCTTTCAAATGTATATCCCATTTTTGCACAACAAGGTTATGAAAATCTACGAGAAGCAACTGGACGAATTGTATGTGTCAATTTCCATTTAGCTAATAAGCCTGTGGATATTGAAGCTCCACAAGCTGTGCTTCCTGATACTGTATTTGAAGCAATTGTTCGAATCCCTTATGATATGCAACTGAAACAAGTTCTTGCTAATGGTAAAAAAGGGGCTTTGAATTTGGGGGCTGTTCTTATTTTACCCAAGGTATTTGAATTAGCCCCTCTCGATCATATTTCTCCTAAGGTGAAAGAAAAGATGGGAAATCTGTCTTGTCAGAATTATCGTCCCAATAAAAAATTATTCTTGTAATAGGTCCGGTTCTTGGTTAGAAATATAGTGAAATTGTCTTTCCTATTCTTTCTCCTAACCCAGCTACGAAAAAAGACATTCACTTCTTAAAATATCCCATATATGTAGGTGGGAACAGAGGGAGGGGTCAGATTTATCCTAATGGAAGTAAAAGTAACAATATAATCTATAATGCTACATCATTGGGTATAGTAAGCAGAATAGTACATAAAGAAAAGGGGGATATGAAATAACCATAATTGATGCATTGGACGGACGTCAAGTGGTTGATATTATACCTCCAGGACCAGAACTTATTGTTTCAAAGGGTGAATTCATCAAGCTTGATCAAGATTCAAGATCCATTATGCGCTCAAGGTCGTTTGTTCTTCTTAGCATTTGTTATTTTGGCACAAATTTTTTTGGTTCTTAAAAAGAAACAATCCGAAAAGGTTCAATTGTACAAAATGAATTTCTAGATCCAAAGATTCCTTAACATTAAATTGTTAAAAATAGTTTATACTATTTTTCGTGACATCTAGAATTAATTACTTGTATCCCATTCCTAGTAATGGACAATAAAATGCAAAGAAAGAAAAAGAAAGAAAATATAGGGCAAGGATGGGATACATGAAACAAATACTTCTAGGAGGGATTGCTAGTCTTCTTAATATTCACAAGAAAAAGTATTTTCCACAATTATTCAATTAACTTAAGTATTAAATATTAATAGAATAAATAGTTCTAAATAAAAAAATTTTAAGATTAAGAAATAAATGTTTTGTCATTTCTACAATTTGATTATGTTGATTGGATTATTTTCCAATTTGTATATTATGGAATAGATCAAAATCTCACCTGAAAAAGTAAGAACTCCGAGGGTTGAGACCCCTCTGAGTTCTTACTTTTTCATGTCTAAAATCCTGTTCATCCGATCATTACAGAGATGAACCCAACCCAGAATATGAACCATAAAAGAAAATACCTATTGAACCGATCAGAAGAATGCCGGTTACAGTACCTATCAGCCAAAGAGGAATCCTTCCAGTAGTATCGGCCATTTTCCCCCTTTCTTCCACATTTTATCAAGTGGTCATGCTAGAGACAAAAATAGTCATAGATAGTTATGAGGATGGTATCCTTCTGAATAGGATAAGAAAATTCCTTCTATTCTCTTTCTCTCAATTGAAGAAATAATTGGAAAATAAAACAACAAATACAAAAATGAGTAATAAACCCCAGTATAGACTGGTACAATTCAACTCAATATTTTGCTCATTCAGGTTTGATTGTGTCATAGTTCTATAATTTGAATTAAGTTTATGATTGGATGAATTGCATTGCTGATATTGACCCCAAAAAAGAAACAGTTGGTACAGCTAATCCATGAACAGCCAACCATCACACTGTAAAAAATTGGATAAGTTCAATCAATGGTCATTGGGGGCCTCCTAAAAGAATCTACTAAATTCATTGAGTTGTTCCAAAGAATCAAAACGGCTAGTTATTAATGGAATGCCCTGTTGGCTCTCTATCAAATATTCGTTTGGTCGAGGACTTCCAAACACATCATAAGCTAAACCCGTACTTACGAATAACCAACCCGCAATGAATAGGGAAGGTATAGTAATACTATGAATGACCTAGTATCGAATACTGGTAATAATATTTGCAAAAGGATGTCCTCCCGTGCTTCCAGACATGCTGAGCTCCAAAAATTATTGTACAGTAAAAAAGAGGAATCGATTTCATGAAAGATGGGATCAATAAATAGAAAACTACTGATATTTTATTTCATCTTTGTTTGTGAGATCGTCAATTTTGTACCAAAGGTGTATTTTGAGTATACCGAATCAATATAGCTATTCTTTGTCTGACACAACAACATTGTATCCCCAAATGCTATAGAATTGCTTTCTTCTATTTTTTTTCTTGTATAAGGATAATTGTATGTTATCCAATAGACCAATAAAATAAAAACATTCCTTATAATATAAGTTTTCCACTATTGACTTCGTAATAGAAAATAAAGATCTTGGTAAAGTGTGAGTCAATGGATTTTATAATTCATGAAAGATGAAAGATATTATCATATTCGCACAATTCAATTATATTATATGTGAAATAGAAACCTTTTTTTATTAGGGTATAGGGTTAAAAATTTTTTGTTCGAATCCTTTTATTTCAATTCAAGTAATTGGTTGGTCATACAATTAATATACAATAATATAGTACTAATGTATTATTTGATGAAAAAAGAACAAAAAAAATAAGGTTTTAGGATAGATTGCAAGAAACATTTTTCTTCTTATTCGAAATCAGAATATAATATTATGGGCAATTAACTAATAACTAAGCTTTATTGTACTGAATCCAATGAATTAATGAATTTAGGGTTTTAAAAAAAAGGTAAAGGTAATATCAAGCCGTTCACTCCAAACAAAATAGACTTACTCCTATTGAAAAAGAATAGAAATGATCAAAATTGAAATTACTTGCAAATCTAACCTAATTTCCTTTCCATTATTTGATTTTGGAATCAAGTTACACAACATACACAGTTCTTATTACTATACTCAACCCAGGAATTAAAGAATGAACCTCTTCTCTTGATTCAGAATCACAAGATCGGTCGGTGTTACTGCCTATGACTTGATTTTATTCTACCTATATGAATGGCTGTATCTTTTTTAGAGTAATCAGTCCATTCATAATGACTGATGAATCAAGAACTTTCAATTAGAACTAATTCTTTCAATAGTGTTTTTTTATTACTATCATATTCGGGAAAAAGAGAAACTTAGGTAAGTCTTTTATCAACCTATGTAGCAAAAAAAATATAACTAATTTCATTTTTTCATGCTTATTATAACTAGTTATTTCGGTTTTCTATTGGCTGCTTCAACTATAATGTCGGTTCTATTGATTAGTTTGAACAAGATGCGACTTATTTGAAATTGAGTGACCAATTCATTAAATATTTCTTCAAAATTGTGCGAGTATTGTATGATTCCCTTCCACGTCAATTGCCAGTTCTTAGTCATTGAGATTCATGGATAATTCAGATTAATATTTAGAGATAGATCTTACTTTTATTTCCTCAAAACAAACAAAACAAAAAAAAAAATCAAATGATTGAAATTTTTCTATTTGGAATCATCTTAGGTCTAATTCCTATTACTTTGGTAGGATTATTCGTAACAACATATTTATAATATAGATGTGGTGATCAATTGGACCTTTAATTAAGTAATATTAATTTTTTGATTGACCTACCGCAATGCAAAGAGGAGGTCCAATTGAAATTGTAATTCAATTTCATTTTATTAAGTTATTTTGTTGTAATTCATAATTCGGCATAAGATAAATAGAATCACGCTCTGTAGGATTTGAACCTATGACATCAGGTTTTGGAGACCACGCATTCTACCAAACTGAACTAAGAGTGCTTTCTTAGGTAGGGATGACAGGATTTGAACACGTGACATTTTGTACCCAAAACAAATGCACTACCAAGCTGCGCTACATCCCTTTATTGTTGTATAGTATCATTGTACAAAATCCTTGTCTTGTTTTCCACTTGTTTTCTTTCATCTTCATATATTATATAATAAAATAAAAGAATTATATACATGAGAAACTAACGTATTAAAAAAAAATGAATACAAACGATCTTGGACTATAACATTTGATTATATACGTATTACAATAAAATAAGGAAGGAGGATTTTCAATGCGAGATATAAAACCATATCTCTCCGCGGTTCTTGTGCTAACTACTCTATGATTTGGGTCTTTAGTGAGTCTCTTGATAGAAATTAGTTGTTCATTCCCAGATACTTTATTATCTTTCTTTTTCATTCTAGTTATTGATAAAAGATACTTAAATGAAATACTGAGATTAGGATAGTAGGATGCTAATTCGAAAGAAATTGTATCACTTAATTTTTACTCGATTAATATTGGTTACAACCAAATAAATTTGTTTACAATCAAATCTTTTCTTTAGAAATTGCATTTTTAGTTAGTAACTTCTATTGATTTTTTTTGTTGTTTTCTTCTTCTTCAGTTCGGATCGAAATTGGAGGAATTTAAGTCGATCCAAAATCCAAAAAAGGAGGTTCATGGCCAAGGATAAAGATATCTGAATTAGAGTTATTTTTGAATGTACCAGTTGTGGCAGAAATAGTATTAATAAGGAATTTTTTGGGTATTTCTAGATATATTACTCAAAAGAGTCGACACAATACACCCAATTGATTAGAGTTAAGAAAATTTTGTTGCTATTGTCGTACGCATACAATTCATGGCGAAATAAAGAAATAGATCGAAAGGAACATGTGTAGGATCTTTCCACGGAATAGGAAGAGGAAAAACTTAACGTATATACAACACAATTATTATATAATATATATACAAATCAAATACTATTTTGTTGGATCTAAAATAAAATGAATAAAGAGAATTTTTGAGATAAGGAATAATCCATGGATAAATCAAAGCAACCATTTCGTAAATCCAAGCGATCTTTTCATAAGCATTTGCCCCCAATTGAATCGGGGGATTGAATCGATTATAGAAATATGAGTTTAATTAGTCGATTTATTAGTGAACAAGGAAAAATATTATCTAGATGGATCAATAGATTAACTTTGAAACAACAACGATTAATTACTATTGCTACAAAACAAGCTTGTATTTTATCTTTGTTACCATTTCTTAATAATGAGAAACAATTTGAGAGAGCTGAGTCAATCCCTAGAACTACTTATCCTAGAACTAGAAATAAATAGACATATCCCTAAATTGACTCAAAACTCTCAAGCTCAAATTAATGTTTTGTTCAGAAAAACCTAGGATTCCGATTTGATTGTTCTGTTATAAGAAAAAAAATGGGAAGGGGAAATCTTCTTTTTATTGAAACATTTTGTTCATTTTATAAGTCGAAATATTTGAATTTATATTTCTTCCGTCTTCCCAGAGTTCATTCTCTGGGGAATTTTGTGTCAATCATTCATTCCTATAGATTACTTTATAATCTCTTTCTTTTATTTTATTTGAGAGATCTTATTGGAAATCATGTAAAGACAATTCTTATTCGATATAGCTATTTCCACAAGTATTTTATGATTAATAAGCAATTGCCTCTTGTGCAAATTGTGTATGAATTGACTATAACTATAGGATACCAAATTCTCGCCAATTATTGCATTTATACGAGTGATCCACAAATGATGAAAATCCCTCTTTTGCCTGTCTTGATCTCGATGAGAGGAAACGAAGGCTCTTATTTTCTATTGAGTAGCTGTTCAAGTAAGTCTCGAATGAGCTCCTCTAAAAGTTGATGCAAATAAATGAATTTTTTTCCGACATCTCTGAGCTGTATATCCTCGTCTAACTCTAGTCATTGAATCAAATTAAACTTTAATGAATAACTAATTGATTTCCCTTCTTTCAGTCATTCTTTTTCTTCCCTCTTCCATTCGATTAATAACAAAGTGGATTATTCTGGTATATAAAAACGAAATTCCCATGGTTTTTGCTACTATGACCTTCCCAACCATGATTCTTTATTCCTTCCAGACATTTGAGCTGAAAATACTCAATTCTAACGACGCAAAAAATAGTGGGTTCCGTCGTTTCTATGGTTACTTCTTTAATTAAACGGTGAGGTCCTTTCTATACACCAAAGCCTCCTTTGTCATTTAATCAAATGTTATTGTTAACTTATATAGCTCATATCCTTTGGCTCTACCCATCAATTATATAGTAATACATCTTTTCATGAAAAGAACTATCTATATAGTGACAGTATTTAATTATGAAAATTGGCTAGGTATAGGTAGCTGATCCTCTTAGTTCGTTCTTTCAAGAATAAGAGCATAATTGATTTTCTTATCTTAATAGTATTTACTCCACTTAATGGATAACCATTTGCTACCAATAGATAATTGTTTCTCATCTCAAATCAAATCCATTTGCACTAATGGAAACCAAAAATTCTATATACCATATAGGTATATGATAGATCCTCATTTTTAGATAGTAAATGGCCTTCTTCCAATCTATCCATTCTATTCGTTGGTACTGATCACTAATATTGGAAAATTTTTCTCATTTCTTTCTTCGAGCTCATGATCTGAACAAGTCACACATACACCCTAGTACATGTTCCTCGACACTGAGGACACCCTCGAAGAGTGGGGGATTTTGTGATATTTCTGATTGGCTGTCTTGTGTTTCTAATAAGTTGTTTAATAGTCGATATATCGTATATATGTATATCTAGAATAAGAATAGCTTAGTTTAGATCAATCTTAACCGGATCGTTGATGATTATGAATCATTTCTATTTAATGTCAAATCAAAGAAAATGTGAATTATGTTTTTGAAATGGATTTACACAAAATCACTAGTATTTGCATTTTCTACCACTACAAGATCAACAATGCCATGAGCTTAGGCTTCTATTGCTGACATGAAAGCATCTCTTTCCATGTCTTCATAAATAACCCATAAGGGATTGCCGGTTCTTTGTACATAAACCTTTGTGAGTGTTTCGCGAAGTTTCAGTAGTTCTTCTACTTCCAAGATAAATTCCCCAACTTGTGCCTCATAAAAGGAACTAGCAGGTTGGTGAATCATAACCCTGATGATACTAATATAACATTATAAGGGGTTCTTCTATTTCACATGGTTGGTCTAAAGCTAAAGTAAGGGATAAAAAATAAGAAGAAGAAAAAAAATAGAATTGAAAATTATACAGGCATTTTTGTGCATTGCATATGGCTCTATAATGTAATTGAATTTACCACCCCCCTTCTCTCGAAGGATGAAGGAAATATAATCCATCCAATCTAGATCGTTGAATGATCCATTTACCAACATTCCTTTTGTAGGAGTAAAAAAATACTATGATGGCTTTATTGCTTTCTATATTTATCTTATCTATATGATTTAGCAATCCCAAAGTTTATTTCTGATACGACCAAATAGGGAAAAATGATCATTTTTTTTCATTTTCATACTCTTTCTTTCCTAAGATGAATATTAGAAAGAAAAGAGATTTTTCATTTGGAATAACAAAATGACTTCTGATGCTGAAATGTACTCTCGACACGTAAGATCAAATAGAAAATAACCATTGTTTCATACTACTATTTCGATACAAAACCTCATGTTATGAAAAAAAAAGGAATGATTTTTTCATATCAAACTTGAGATGCCATGCTATTATTACTTAGAATTCATATTCGATATGGCGAAGGCATAGTTTTTTTTTTCAAAGAACAAACTCATTGGTGGCAAGCGTGAGGGAATGCTATACGTTTGGTAATTTCTCCTCTGACTAGAATTAAAGATCCCATTGAAGCGGCTAATCCCATGCATATCATATGCACATTGGGTGGCACAAATTGCATAGTATCATAAATGGCCATTCCTGGGATTACCCATCCACTGGGAGAGTTTATAAACCAATAAAGATCCCTAGTAGCATCTTCTATATTGAGATATACCATGAGACCAACAAGTTGATTTGAGACCTAATTATCAATCTCTTGGCCCAAAAAAAGTAATCTTTCTTGATAAATTTGGTTGATTAGGGCAAAATTTAGTAATCTTTCTATCCCCTAGAAACCGTACGTGCACCTTTGGATGCATACGGTTCAAAACAAATGCGAAAAAATATCAATGTATCGATTTTAGTCCTATTTCTTTCTTTTGTAATAGTTTTTTTAGGTTTGCTTTTTTTTTAGTTTTTCAAAAATAGGTTTTGTTTTGGCATCTCTCCATACCATACTAAAATAAGAAAAAAAAGAATTTACTGAACTTCTTGAACTAACCTCTCAGTGATATATTGTTTCATCATGATTCAAATCACGATGTTGTTTTCTTGTTCCTGAATGGGTCTTTTCAATTCTCTTAGGTTCATATTCTACTTAGAGTAAAGATCTATCTGAATTCTGTTTGTACATAATATAGGGCAAATAATCTTAGTACCACTATTTTTGGAATTCGTTTGTTTCATGCTTTAGCTTTACTTGCCTTCCCACAAACTATTCCACATATTCATCATACTATTCCATTGATTGGTAGTTTTACTTTGTACTAGTTTAATTAATATAGTTTATTAATTAAACTAGCTAAAGTTAAGTACAAGAATCATTTATGATATAAGTGGTAATTGTACATATATTACCAATTTGGTATTTTTTTTTTTGAATGGAGCTTGGATATCTTATCGGTCTAAATCAACCATAAATTCTTCTAATTGATAATATATGGATATGGATCCCCAATATAAATATAAATTAATTGGTTTAATTATACTTCATGCTCCAAATAATTGACAATTCAATCAATATTTCTTGGGCAAAGCAGAGGATATCTCGATCAGGGGAGAGAATGGGGTAAATCCCATATGACCCAATATGCCTGACAAGTCGCACTATACATCAACCCAAAATGCATCTTCCTCTCTAGGACTTCGAAAAGGTACTTTTGGAACGCCAATAGGCATCAAATTTCAGAAAAAAATCAAGCCCTATACTTCACTTTCATATGGAAACGTAACAAGGAGTTTATTGTCTTTGTCATCTTTTTTTTTTGTTTACCTATTTTATTTTCCATAAATTGGAAGGGAAAACATAGTGAATAAAAAAATTTTAATGAAAGGATCGATCTCTCGAATGATAAACAAGTATCTATGCATTCATTCCCAAAAACAAAAATAGGACCAATTTTCCCATTGCATATTAGTACTCATCGGATATAGAATAGATCTGCTTCTCTTTGTTCTTATGAACAAACGTGTTCTCTTATTTCCAACAAAATGGAATAAATAGTAATCCTTTCTCATACAGAGGAGTCTATTGAAAGGTACATCATAGTATAGTCTTTTTCAATGCAATAAAGTTACATAGTGTCTACTTATCTTTGATAAAGAGAGGTATTTCCATGGGTTTACCTTGGTATTGTGTTCATACTATTGTATTGAATGATCCCAGCCGATTACTTTCTATTCACCTAATGCATACAGTTCTAGTTTTTGGTTGGGCCGGTTCGATGGCTCTTTACGAATTAGCGATTTTTGATCCCTCTGACCCCGTTCTTGATCCAATGTGGAGATAGGGTATGTTTGTTATACCCTTCATGACTCATTTAGGAATAAACAATTCATGGGGTTGGAGTATTTCAGGAGGAACTATAACAAATTTGGGTATTTGGAGTTATGAAGGTGTGGCAGGGGCACATATTGTGTTTTTCGACTTGTGCTTTTTGGCAACTATTTGGCATTGGGTGTATTGGGACCTAGAAATATTTTGTGATGAATGTACGGGAAAACCCTCTTTGGATTTGCCAAAAATCTTTGGAATTCATTTATTTCTCTCAGGGTTGGCTTGCTTTGGCTTTGGCGCATTTCATGTAACAGGCTTGTACAGTCCTGGAATATGGGTGTCTGATCCTTATGGACTAATTGGAAAAGTACAATCTATAAATCCAGCGTCGTGAGAAGGTTTTGATCCTTTTGTTCCGGGAGGAATAGCCTCTCATCATATTGTAGCGGGTACATTGGGCATATTGGTGAGTCTATTCCATCTTAGTGTTCATCCGCCTCAACGTCTATACAAAGGATTACGTATGGGCAACATTGCAACTGTACTTTCCAGTAGTATTGCTGCTATTTTTTTTGCAGCTTTTGTAGTTGCTGGAACTATGTGGTATGGTTCAGCAACTACCCCAATCAAATTATTTGGGCCCACTCATTATCAGTGGGATCAAGGATACTTCTAGCAAGAAATATATCAAAGAGTTGGGGTTGGACTGGCTGAAAATCTGAGTTTATTTGAAGCTTGGTCTAAAATTCCCAAAAAATTAGCTTTTTATGATTATATTGGGAATAATCCGGCAAAAGGGGGATTATTCAGAGCAGGTTCAATGGACAACGGCAATGGAATAGCTGTTGGATGGTTAGGACACCCGATCTTTAGAGATAAAGACAGACATGAGCTTTTTGTACATCGTATGCCTACTTTTTTTGAAACATTTCTAATAGTTTTGGTAGATGTAGATGGAATTGTTAGAGCCAACATTCCTTTTAGAAGAGTAGAATCCAAATATAGTGTCGAACAAGTTGGTGTAACTGTTGAGTTTTATGGTGGCGAACTCAATGGAGTCAGTTATAGTGATTCCACTACTGTGAAAAAATATGCTAGACGTGCCCAATTACGTGAAATTTTTGAATTAGATCGAGCTACTTTGAAATCCGATGGTGTTTTTCATAATAGTCCAAGGGGTTGGTTCACTTTTGGGCATGCTTCATTTGCTTTGCTTTTCTTCTTCAGACATAGTTGTCATGGTTCTAGAACCTTGTTCAGAGATGTTTTTGCTAGTATTGATCCAGATTTGGATGCTCAAGTTGAATTTGGAGCATTCCAAAAACTTAGAGATCCAACTACACGGAGACAAGCAGTCTGATACAACGTTGTTCTGGGATCTTCTGTTTATACATACATACATATATATATATATATATTCTATTTGATATAGTGTACTGAAGAAATTTGCTTTTTTTTTCATCATCCTTTCTTTGATTCTTTTCTTTTGTAAATGATCCCCCTCTCGAAAAAAAAAAATAGAAATAAAATAGGTGTGGAAGCTATAATTGTAAATTACAATCGAATCTATGAAAGTATTGGTTTATACATTTCTCTTAGTCTCCACTTTAGGGATAATTTTTTTCGCTATCTTCTTTCGAGAAACACCTAAGGTTTCGACGAAAAAATTAAAATGATTTTTCATTATCTTAATTGAAGTAATAAGCCTCCAAATATAAATATAGGAGGCTCATTACTTCAATTAGTCCCCGTGTTCTTCGAATGGATCTCTTAGTTGGTGAGAAGGATGGCTGATATATAAGGCATACCCAGTAAAGCTTACAAGTAAACCAGATATGAAGATGGTGACTAGGGTTGCTGTTTCCATTTTTAGATAATTTCAAGATCACAATGGATCTACAATAAGATCATTTAATCCTTTATTACAACTGAATGGTACACAAAGTCAATAGATTTTAACCAATGATTAAATAGGGTTTATGGCTACACAAACTGTTGAGGATAATTCTAGATCTAGGCCAAGATGAACTGTTATAGGGGATTTATTAAAACCGTTGAATTCGGAATATGGTAAAGTAGCTCTAGGCTGGGGTACTACACCACTTATGGGCTTGGTAATGGCTTTATTTGTGGTATTCCTTTCTATTATTTTGGAAATTTATAATTCTTTCGTTTTACTGGATGAAATTTCAGTGAGTTAAGTTTTATAAGAACTATGAAGTCCTAGGTTTTCAATCAAAAGAATTACTTAAAATTCAGATTTATTGATTATTTTGGTAGTTCGATTGTGGAATTTATTTATTTCGGTATTTCTGTAATATGAGTGTGTGACTTGTTATAATTGATCCTATTGGTAATATAGAAAATGAATATGTCATCTTTATCGAGATGATTCTACCCCGTCGAATATTATTTGATTTATTTTAGTATCTTGAGCACGAAATATATAGAATAAAATAAATCAAGAAAAGAAATATTTGAGATATGATTCATACCCCACTATTTAGACTTCGCGATCGGACTAAAAAAAAAGGTATTTCCAAGAAATCAAAGGATTTTCCTTTCTTCAAACTTATTTTGACTGAAATACAGCTGTCTCTATAGATTTTCTTAAGTTATTACATTTATTCATTAAATAAGTGATGACCAAAGGGTTCTTACTTAGAAAGCTTTTGGGTTTAGTTTAGAGCTTTATTAAATAAATCATCGTGGTTATAGTATGAATCTAAAGTTTCAATTAATTCATGGGGTCTCAACAAGAAAATTCCTATTAAATTCCTATTAATATTAATGAATATTAAAACAATAAAAAAGAGTCAATCTGCATTATGTACAAAAAAACAACAAATCAAATAACCGATAAAAAAATAGGGAAGAGAAGATTCAAGAGTCCAATAATGATCAACATAAAAAAAGAGGGCTGAGCCAACTTGATTTGGCATTATAATCACAAAGAAGAAATTTAGGATTTTTGTTATTTCATATCTTCGAGACAAATTGAATCAAGCAGCTATGAAGTTTTGAGCTTTTTATTACTATTATGTTGAAAATTAGTATTTGTGTATTTCTATTTGAGTCGTACGAGATGAAATTCTCATATACAGTTCTCAGAGGAGGAGTCTCCTATCTCAATATATGATTGGTTCGAGGAACGTCTCAATATTCAGGTGATTGCAGATGATATAACTAGTAAATATGTTCCTTCCCATGTTAACATATTTTATTGTCTAGGGGGATCACACTTACTTGTTTTTTAGTACAAGTAGCTAGGGGTTTTGCTATGAATTTTTACTATCGTCCAACCATTACGGAGGCCTTTTCCTCTATTCAATACATAATGACTAAGGCCCACTTTGGATGGTTAATCCAATCAATTCATCGATGGTCAGCAAGTATGATGGTTCTAATGATGATCCTTCACGTATTTCATGTGTATCTCACAGGTGGATTTAAAAAACCCTAGGAATTAACTTGGGTTACAGGAGAGGTTCTGGTTGTATTAACTACATCTTTTGGTGTAACTGGTTACTCTTTACCCCAAGATCAAATTGGTTATTGGGCCATAAAAATTGTGATGGGTGTACCTGAAGCTATTCCTGTAATAGGATCGTCTTTGGTAGAGTTATTACATGGAAGTGCTAGTGTGGGCCAATCCACTTTGACTCATTTTTATAGTTTACACACTTTTGTATTGCTTCTCCTTACTGCTGTATTTATGTTAATGCACTTTCCAATGATAGGTAAGCAAGGTATTTCAGGTCCTTTATAGAAAAAGAAAAGACAGATCATAGATATTTATAATTGATGATATATCATTTGGGGAAGGAAAATAGTATTTCATTGCTACAAATATGGGTTATTAAAAAAAATGAGACATATTGTTTGGATACTTCTCTTCAACTCCAAAGTATTGTATGATAACTTGATCAAAAAAACTGGTGTCCTCCTTGGAGAAGAATGCCCCTTATATAATGAATACAAGTTGAAGAAAATAAGGCATATCCTAAACAAGGAAAATATTTACAATTATTACAGGTATAAAATCAGCCATAGAATCTGCTAACTTTGGTATAAAATCACCCATAGAATCTGCTAACTTTGGTATAAAATAGCCATAGAATCTGCTAACTTTGGTATAAAATCAGCCATAGAATCTGCTAATTTTGGTTTGCAATCAGCCATAAAATCTGCTATCTTTGAATGACTAGCTAATTCCTTTGACATCCCCCCTCAAATTGATGCGGGTAAGTCAACAAGCATCAATTTGCTAACAAGAAAGTTATGTCGCTGTCGTGTCATTGGTTTGGTGAAAATATCCGCAATCTGTAGAGTAGTGGAGATATGTGGGAGAGTGATAACTTGGCGATCATAGGCCTCCCGGATAGAGTGACAGTCAACCTCTATGTGCTTTGTGCGTTCATGGTAGACAGGATTGGCTGCAATTTGGATGGCACTAGTGTTGTCAGCATGTAAGGGAGTAGGTTGATCTTGGGTGAAACCAAGCTCTGTTAAAAGACCACGTAACCAAATGATTTCTGAGCATGCAGTAGACATGGCACGGTACTCCGCCTCAGTGGATGATTTGGAGACCGAGTCTTGCTTCTTGCATTTCCAAGAGATAAGAGCATCACCAAGAAACATACACCATCCGGTAGTTGATTTTCTTGTGTCCGGACAACCAGCCCAATCTGCATCACTATAGGCCTGTAGTTTGAGGGAAGAACCAGTAGGGAAGAATAAGCCATGACTTTGTGTGCCCAGGATATATCTGATGATGCGGCGGACTGCAGATAGGTGGAGATGCCGAGGGGCTTGCATGAACTTGCTGACAATATGGACAGCATAAGAGATGTCCGGGCGGGTGATAGTTAGATAGATAAGACTTCCAACCAGCTTGCGATATAAAGTGGGATCCTCAAGAAGTTCCCCTTCACCCCGTCGATATTTTACATTAATTTCCATTGGGGTGTCAACAGAATTAGTGTTTGTGAGTCCTGCTAGCTGAACCAAATCCATAATATACTTGTGTTGATTCAAGAAGATACCTTGAGGCTGATGATGCACCTCTAACCCCAAAAAATAGGTGAGTGGGCCGAGATCTTTCATGTGGAAAGTAGAGTGCAACAAATTCTGAAGTTTAGATATAGCCTCCATATCAGAACCAGTGATGACAATGTCATCCACATAAACAAGAAGAACAACTATGCCCTTGGATGTCCGTTGGAGAAAAAGTGAGGAGTCATACTGGCTTTGTGTAAATGAAAAACTAAGGAGGGTCGATCGAAACTTTTCAAACCATACTCGTGGTGCCTGCTTCAATCCATACAAAGAGCGTTTTAGTTTGCAAACTTCATTAGGGGAAGAAGTGGGCATACCGTAGGGAAGTTTCATGTAAACTTCCTCCTTGAGATCACCATGCAAGAAAGCATTCTTTACATCCATTTGATGTAAAGACCATGATTGTGATGCTGCTAGGGCGAGTATTGTTCGTACAGTGGTCATTTTGGCTACTGGTGCGAAGGTCTCTTCATAATTTAGGCCATACTCTTGCTTGTTGCCAAGAACCACCAATCTAGCCTTGTAACGTTCTATGGATCCATCAGAACGAAGCTTGATAGAAAACACGAACTTACTACCAAGAGGTTTCACAGATGGTGGACACGGTACAATATCCCATGTTTGGTTTTCTTCAAGTGCAAGAAGTTCTGTTTCAATAGCTCTCCGCCAACATTCATGCTCCATAGCCTGCTTATAGGATGATGGAATAGGAATAGAGGACAAGGTGGCTGTCAAAGATAAAGGAGAGGTGAAACCATACCTATCTGGTGGTTTACGAACTCGAGTACTTTGTCTGAGAGGTGCTGGTGCAGTTGTTGGAACAGGATCAACATTAAGGGAATGAGCTGGAGGGGGCCCGAGAGGTGCTGGAATCTTGCATCGTTGGTAGACTATGAGAGGCTTTGAAGGCATGGAATCTTCAGAATGATTAGTAAACATTGGCAAAACAGAGAATGAAGGAGAAAGGTCATCCTTGTGTGTGGAAAAAAAATACTGATTTTCAAAAAAAATCACATTTCGAGAAACCCGAATACGTCGTAGGTTGGGATCATAACAAAGAAAACCTTTTTGGTGCACCGAATAGCCTAGAAAAGCACATTGAACAGCTTGAGCTGTTAGTTTTGTCCGTTCGTGTGTAGGAAGATGAACATAACACACACAACCAAAAGTACGAAGATTAGAGTAATTTGGGGTATGACCAAATAACCGAAAGAAAGGGGAAACATGATTCAAGGAAGGAGAAGGTAACCTATTGATGAGATAGACAGCAGTTGAGAGAGCTTCACACCAAAAACGAGAGGGTACAAATGACTCTAATAGGAGGGTGCGAACAACATCTAGAAGGTGTCGATTCTTTCTTTCGGCCACCCCATTCTGTTGAGGGGTTGAAGGACAAGACCTTTGAGAAATTATACCATTGGTTTGTAAAAATTCTTGAAATAAATGAGACATGTATTCTCCCCCATTATCAGAACGAAGAATTTTGATACTAGCAGAAAATTGGGTCTGAATATGTGCATGAAAAAGCTTAAAGACAGAAAACAATTCATCTTTAGAATGCAGAAAATAAATCCATGTGAAGCGACTATAGTCATCAATAAAAGTGACAAAATACTTGTAATTAGCATGGGAAGTAACTGGCGCCATTCCCCACACATCACTATGTATCAAATCAAAAGGCTGGACTACTTTAGGTGTGTGAGTGGGAAATGGCAGAACTTTACTTTTTCCAAGCCTACAAGAATTGCAATCAAATTGAACAGTACTAAGAGATGGTGACCCTTTATTGCCAAGTAAACCAGAATTTAGCAAAGTATAAAGCACATTAGAGTTTGGATGTCCAAGGCGTTTATGCCATGCTCGGTAATCAACATAAGCAGAATTGCAAGTGATAATAGATGAAGAGGAACATGAAGACATAGGAAACTGAAGAGGAAAAAGACGTCCAATTTTAGGCCCCCTTGCGATCATCTTCCCCGATTGCTGATCCTGCACCACACAACCAGATTTAGAAAATTCCACTTTACAATCATTTTCAACTAATTGTCCAACAGAAACAAGATTAGTGGTAAGGTTAGGAGAGACAAAGACATTGGTTATGGATGAAGAAACATCACCAGTGGCAGTGATAGGTAAGGAATTTCCATCAGCTGTATAAATCTTGAGATTTCCAGGATATTTATTTACATTGGTGAGGAATTTAACATTGTTTGTCATGTGATGGGAAGCTCCAGAATCAAAGTACCACGGTGAAGGTTTAGAGAAAGGTTTACCTGAGAGTCCTAATGCGGAAAATGTAGAAATGATCATTTGCTGAATCATTTCAGGTGTCACAGATTGAATAGGAGCAGGAGCACTTTGTGTCAGATGAGCTTTATCCTCAGAACTACCAGCATTAGAAGAACCAACTGAGACAGTGTATGCCGTTCCAGATCTCTTGGGAGGTCGAATAGGACATTCCTTGATAATATGTCCATCCTTTTTGCAATAGTTGCAGAATTTTTTTGAACAACTTGAAGCATAATGGCCAAATTCTTTGCAGCAATAACACTGAATAGTACTCATGTCCTTACCTTTTGACTTGCCTTGGGCTACATAAGCCATAGGAATAGGAATGGATTTAATTTGTTCCATGGTGGCTTGAGTGAGAAGCCGTTGTTCCTCACGAAATAAATCATTGAGACATGCATCCAAGGATGGAACAGTTTCCCGATTCATAAGATTAGATCTGGTGCTTTCAAATTCAGATCTCAATTTCATAAGAAATTGATCCCTCTTAGTAGTTTCATGTACAGATTGAACAGAAATAAGACCTTCGGGAGGTAAGGTAGCATAGACAATATCAGTATATTCAGCCCAAAGATTCATGAAGATAGAATAAAAATCTGAGATTGAGAGACTGCCCTGTTGAAGACTTGCTAGCTCGTATTCAAGTTGAAACCGACGAGCAGTGTTGTGTTGACTATAGAGTTTTTTCAGATAATTCCACATTTCAGCTGCAGTTTTGAAGGGTCGAAGATTCAAGATGATGTTGGATTCTACAGATCCTAGAATCCATGTCATGATTTGAGCATCCTTGACTTCCCACTTGGAGTGCTCATCCTTGTCTTTGTCAGGTGCAGGTTTGCTGCCATCAATATGACCCCATAGATCTTTGCCTTTGACAAATATCTTGAAGTGAAATGCCCAGGCTGAGTAGTTTTTGCCATTGAAACGAATCAAGAATTCATGCTTGTCTGAAGACATGAGGCTGAGATAACTTGATCAAAATAACTAAGAATAATGAACTGAACTAGGACTGAGAGAAAGAGACACAGGAGAATTCAGAACTCAAGCTCTGATACCATGATAACTTGATCAAAAAAACTGGTGTCCTCCTTGGAGAAGAATGCCCCTTATATAATGAATACAAGTTGAAGAAAATAAGGCATATCCTAAACAAGGAAAATATTTACAATTATTACAGGTATAAAATCAGCCATAGAATCTGCTAACTTTGGTATAAAATCACCCATAGAATCTGCTAACTTTGGTATAAAATTAGCCATAGAATCTGCTAACTTTGGTATAAAATCAGCCATAGAATCTGCTAATTTTGGTTTGCAATCAGCCATAAAATCTGCTATCTTTGAATGACTAGCTAATTCCTTTAACATTGTATTCCTTATTTAATACGAATAGTTGAAGTGCATTTTCCAAAGAAAGATGGATTTTGGGAGTGTATGACTTGAACTATTGATTGGGCCATGCAGATATATGATTTTTTTCTACCACGTTAGAATTCACAACCAAATGTGTTTCTGTATTCAACCACCATGTAAGTCTCTTACATAGCAAAGCATAGGCTGGTTCATTTGCAAAGAATTTTTTCTATGATCATACTAGAATCATGTCACACATGAACAGGCTCTGCAAGATCCTGTAGAATAGAGAATAAGTGATGTGCCATGATTTTCTATCTATTTCACTTACTTATTTCTTTTTTATAGTATACAAATGCATTCATTTCCTTTGCATCAATCCTGATCTATGATACTATCGGAGTGCAATAAAGGATCTAAAGAAAAACAGAGGCTGGACTTTATTAGATTAGTAACAAGTAAATACTTTGTATGTAAGAGAATTGAGATGTTGTAGGATAAACACCAACCAAAAAACATGAGACAATCCAAAAAGCAATTAATAATGATCAAATATCAAATTAGTAAGCCTACTTGGATATTGAGCATTTACCTCTAAGAACTAAATTCTTTGCAATGAATAGTTTTGCAACTTGCATTTAATAAATCTTTTTTTCTATAGTATATATACTCTTATTCTTATATAGAGTCATTATAATTCTATTATGTGTGGATATGTATGAAATATATATTTCATATGAATCTATTCCTGTCATTCCTTTTTGCTCAAGCCGGATGATGAAAAATTATTATGTCCGGTTCATTCGGGGGATGGATCTATAAGAATTCATCTATCCCAATAACAAAGAAACCAGAATTGAACGATCCTGTATTGAGAGCTAAATTGGCTAAAGGGATGGGGCATAATTATTATGGAGAACCTGCATGGCCGAATGATCTTTTATATATTTTTCTAGTAGTAATTCTAGGTACTATTGTGTGTAATGTAGGCTTAGCGGTTCTCGAACCATCAATGATTGGTGAACTGGCCGATCCATTTGCAACTCCTTTGGAAATATTACCCGAATGGTAATTCTTTCCCGTATTTCAAATACTTTGCATAGTACCCAATAGCTTACTAGGTGTTCTTTTAATGGTTGCAGTACCAATGGGATCATTGATAGTACCATTTTTGGAAAATGTTAATAAATTCCAAAATCCACTTCGTCGTCCTGTAGCTACAATAGTCTTTTTGGTCCGTACCACAGTATCTCTTTGGTTAGGTTTTGGAGCAACATTACCTATTGATAAATCTTTAACTTTAGGTCTTTTCAAATTGATTCAATTGCGAAATAACGCAAGCCTAGGTATCTAAGGAATAGTCACTTCAAAGTGACTATTTCGTAGATACCTTAATTTTGTTTATTACGATCCATTCTATAAAAATATGGATTGTGTCAAAGATGACAAATTCATTTTCCTTTTTTTTCTAAAAATATGATGAAATAATTCCAATGAATTTAAAATTCAAACCTTTTCTTTTCTTAATTCTTAGGTAAATCAACTGCGAAATGCTTCTGTAGAGTGTCCAATATCTGTTTTACATCTTCAATGTGAAAATATTCAATTTTTATAAGATTGTCTTGACTCTTACTCAAAAGGTCCAATAATGTATGTATATTGGACCTTTTGAGATAATTATAGGTCTTGGAAGTCAATTCTGATTGGTTAATAAAAATATATTTCAATGGAATTCCCTTTTTGTTTTTCTTTAGATTATTTAATCTATCTTGAAAGGTAAAAGGGGATAAAGTAAACTTGTTTTCATTTTCTTTGAAATGGGTGTCTTCTTCCTCTGTATGCAAAAAAGGAAGAAATAAATCAATCAAATTACGAGAAGCTTCATAAAGTGCTTCTTTAGGAGTTAAACTTCCATTTGTCCATATTTCTAGAAATAGTATCTCCTATTTTTCATTCCCATTACCATAAGAATGAATACTATGATTTGTATTTCGAATAGGCATAAATACAACATCTATAGGATAACTTCCATCTTGGGAGTTATTTATAGATTTCATACGATATTCGTGATCTCTCTTGATTTGTAATCCAATGCACAAATCAATATGTTCTATCAAGTTAGCTATATATTGTGTCGTGTCAACTATTTCCACGGAAGGAGGTGAGATGATATCTTGAGTGGTTACATACCTAGGACCCCTAACACAAATGGATGCTTCTCTAATTCCATAGAGATTACTTCTCAATACAATTTCTTTCAAATTGAGTAAAATTTCATGTACTGATTCTTCAATGCCTATTATTGTAGAATATTCATGTGATACATCCTCAGATTTTGCACGTGTGATACATGTTCCTTCTATTTCTCTAAGTAAAGTCCTTCGCATGGCAATACTGATTGTATCAGCTTGACCTTTCCTAAACGGGGAGAGAATGAAACGACCATAATAAATATGTTTACTGTCTACTCTTGATTCAACACACTTCCACTGTGGTGTTCAAGTGGATTCTGCTACTTCCCCTCAAGCCATACTAATATTATAATTTGATCAGGTCATTGAATCATTTATATCTCTTGATAGTTGTTTAATTATTATTTCTACACATGTCTTTTTTAGGAGGTCAACATCCATTATGTGGCATAGGTGTTACATCACGTACGAAACTTAATAGTATACCACTTCTACGAATGGTTCGTAATGCCACATCTCTTCCAAGACCAGGAGATTTTATCATAACTTTTCCTCATTGCATACCCTGAATAATTATTATATGAATAGCATTTACTACTGCTGCTTAAGTAGCATAGGGTGTTCCTCTTCTTGTGCCTTTGAATCCAGAAGTACCCGCGGACGCCCAAGAAACCACCCAACCATGTACATCTATAACAGTTACAATGGTATTGTTGAAACTTGCTTGAACATGAATAACTCCTTCTGGTATTCTACGTCCATTCTTGCGTGAACCAATACGTCCATTCCTACAAGAACCAACTTTTGGTACAGGTTTTGTCATATTTTATTATCTCCAAAATAGGAGTCAGAGATATACAAAAATATATGGGGATATCCATTTCATATTAAAAAAATGGATCCCCTATTTTTATTTTTACATTACAAGGATCCACTCTCTACTTTAGTTTAGAATTAGAAAGTTTTTTTTTTAAGATTAAAGATTACCCTATCCCTGTCTCTTTTATGTTTTGGATTTAAACAAATCACCATAATTTATTTGTGTCTACGGATCAGTCGACACTGTTCACAAATTTTATGAACAAAAGTTCTCATTTTCATATTTCTTATTCCTTTGTTCCTGAATCTACTTCTTGGAAGAAAAAAAATAAGTCTCTTGAATTTTTAACTTAACAAACAAGGACTGTTTAAAAAATCACTTAATCGTTTGACTCCTTGTTACGAAGTCTATAAATTATACGTCCCTTGGTTGAATCATAACGACTTATTTTGATTTTGACTCTATCTCCAGGTATTATCCATATAAAACTGCACCGGATTCTCCCTGAAACATAACCTCAAATTAGATCTTCATTATTTAAACATACCTGGAACATACCGTTGGGAAGTGATTCGGTAATTAAGCCTTCATGAATCTATTTTTGTTCTTTCATTCTAGGTAACCCCCTTTAAGTATCAATGAGATAAAATTAGGATACTGGAGGCAAATCACCATATATAACACAAAATTTCTCCTCCAATTCTTTTTAGTCGAGCTTCTCGATCTATCATTATACCTTGAGAAGTAGAAAGAATTACAATCCCTATTCCACCTAAAATCTTAGGAATTCATTGATAGTTGGAATAGATTCGTAGACCATGTTGGCTGTTACGCTTTAAAATAGTTCTATATACTCTGTTCCAAGTTCTTCTATGTCGTAGGGTTAAAACCAAGAAAATTTTTTTACTTTCTTAATCTTGATGCTTTCAAACGTTTTCAATAAAACCTTCTCATAAAAGTATTTTAACAATATTTTTGGTGATATTAGTAGATGCTATTCGAACCCTTCCCTTTTTATCCATGTCAACATTTCTTATAGAAGTTATTATATCGGCAATAATATCCCTACCCATGACGAACTCGAATTATTCTTGTCTTCCAATTTGGATATAATCAACATGTTTTATTATTATTTTATTATTTATTTTTCTTTACTATTTTTTATTCAAAGTATATGCGTGAGACACAATCTACTAATAATTTAATAATGAATTGCTCCATTTTTCGTATCCGACTAGTAGTTCCATCTACTAGTATTTAGTATTTATAATACCTCGGGAGCTAGTGAAACTATTTTAGTAAAATTAAACTATCTCAATTCTCGGGGAATCGCACCAAAAACTCGAGTTCCTTTTGGATTTCCTTCTTGATCAATGACAATCGCAGCATTGTCATCATATCATGTTATAATACCATTGTCACTTTTGAGTTCTTTACACGTACGTACAATTATAGCTCTAATTACTTCTGATCTTTCTAGAGGCATATTGGGCACTGGTTCCTTGATTACAACAATAATAACGTCACCAATATGAGCATATCAGGGATTAGCAGCCCCTACGATTTGAATACACATCAATTCTCGAGCTCCACTATTATCTGCTATATTTAAAAGGGTTTGGGGTTGAATCATATGATTTTTCTTTTTTTAATTTGCTATTTCAATGTAGTAAAGAATGGAAAAAAATATTGTCTGTCCAAAAATAAAGAAATCTTTTGTTCTTTGTTTTTTCATCCACAATATTCAATATAATAAATAGACCTTTTGTTTTGTTTAGTTCTATGTTCCTATCCTGAAATAACAAATTGAGTTCGTATAGGCATTTTGTACGCAGCTATTTCAATAGTGGCCCTAGCTATAGTTTTAGATACTCCTCCCATTTCATAAAGTGTTCAACCTAGTTTAACAACGGATACCCAATATTTGGGAGATCCTTTTCCTGAACCCATACATATTTCTATGGGTCTTACTGTAATAGGGTTGTCGGGAAATATGCGTATCCATATTTTTCCACCACGACGCACAAATCGTGTCATTGCTCTTTGCCCCGCTTCTATTTGTTTGGCTGTGATCCAAGAGGGTTCAAGTGCCTGAAGAGCATATCTACGAAAACTAATATAATTGCCTCGACAAGATATTCCCCTCATTCTTCCTCTATGTTGTTTACGAAATCTGGTTCTTTTGGGGTTATAGTTGATGGTTCTTTTTTTTTCATTCCATCCCTACTGCAGAACCCGACATGAGAGTTTCTTCTCATCCAGCTCCTCGCGAATGAAACAATTCATTCAATAGTTTTAAACAAATAGTATTATATAAAATATATTCTAATTTATATATGTATTTTATAATACATATTTATAATATAACATATAATAAATAATGCACTAAATCACTAAACTAAGTAATGTGTTTGATATTGAATTTGTTTAACTGTCTGTATATACAATCAAGATACAAAGCTAGATTTATATATTTATCTATAAATCTAGATAGAGGTATAGGTAATTTTTTTTTTGTTTTATAATTATAACTATAATGATTATAATGAATCTTTTTTTATTCTTATTGAACTATGCCAAACAAAAAATATTGTAATTCAATAAATAAATGTTTCGCGGGCGAATATTGACTCTTTCTCATTCGTAGGTTGTTCAATCCATAACCTCTTAGAATAAATCAATTTGTTCTTGGTTCGTTCCGCCATCCTGCTCAATGAATCATTAGGATTCTATTTAAAACTAATACTAATCCTATGCAGTCACAGGTTCCACCGTTCCTATAGCTTCTCCATTAATGGTTAGGTCTGAACTCTGCAATGGAGCTCTCAACAAAAATTTGTTTCCGAGTCAATCTTCTCAGTTTCTATTAACTCTGGGCTCTTTATTATCTTATACATTATAGTATTGTATTAATTTTTAGAGTATTATTTTTTATATATTATTATATTTTATATACTATTATATTGAATTTTATATTCAGTATTGATGCTTTATCACATTGCCTTTCTATAAGATATGAGATAATTCATAGACCATACATATTGTAATCATATATCATTGGTTTTTTTGTTTTCTCTTTCTATCATCTTTCATTTATACACATCCCCTTATTTGTGTTTTACAACTCATAATTAGATTTTTTATGTTATGGGAGAAATTTCAGTTGCTACAACTATATAATCGATCCAGTCATATAGTGACTATTTCTTGGGATCTCAAAAATATGAAGCAATAAGTTGGGTTTTTTTATATATTATACATATTTATCAAGTTTAGAGTGGGGTTCAACAATCTATGGAATCCTAACCCAACTCTAAACTATAAACTTACTTTAAAGAAGGAGTCACACACTAAGCATAGCAATTTTACTCTAAAAAAAATGGTCAATCAAATTTTTATTCAACCCTATAGAATTAGAGAATTAGAATTGAATTGCTGTTTTTGTTTGATATTTCATAAATGAAAGAACTAGTTAATAAATGAAAGAACAAATTTGTTTCTATTGTTAGACACTAGTCAGAACCAGAATGGCAAAACAAATAAAGAAAGCTCCATTAGTCCTCATCTACAAATATCCAAATTTTAACGCCTAATACTCCATAGATAGTTCGAATTGTATAGGAACAATGATCAATTTTTAGCACGAATTGTTTGTAGAGGAACCCTCCCTTCTCTGATCCATTCGACACGTGCAATTTCTTTTCCGTTGATACACCTTGCAATTTGCACTTGTATTCCTTCTGTGTCCATTTGTTCAATTAATTCAATCACCTTTTTCATTGCCTTTCAAAGCAAAACTCTATTTTTTTTAATTGTAAAGCTATATATTCTGCAAGAATATTAGGTTGTCTATAAGATTTTTCAATTTTTGTGAGAGTAATGATGATTCTTGGGTTTTCAAAATGAATCTCCTTTTGTAGATTTATTTGTAATTCTGCAATTCCTTGCGTTCAGCCTTCTATTAACAAATTGGGGAATCCAATATATATTATTATCTTGATCAAATCAATTCTTTTTTTAATTCCTATACGTGCAATTCCTTCAAAACTTGAGGGTATTCTCTTATTTTTTTTGTACATAGTTCTTGTTACAATTTCATATTTTTACATCTTCTTGTAGGCCCATAGAAAATTTTTTTGGTTTGTACAACCAAAAAGAATGATGACTTTGGGTTGTACCAAGTCTGAAACCAAGTGGATTTATTTTTTGTCCCATATTTTTTTCTAAATAGAAATCTAAGATTTATTTCAATTTGAAAATGACTTTGATTTATTTTTCAATACAATTGTTATATGATAAGTAGGTCTTTCTAAAGGATAACTGAGTCCTTGAGCTCTAGGTCTTAACCTTTTTAGAATAGCACCTCCATTACTTCAGCTTTACTAAAAAATAAATCAGCTTTATTCATGTTCATATTATGATTTGCTTTTGCTGCTGCAAAATAAAGCAATTTTAAAATGAAAAAAGATGCCCGATAAGGTATGAGTTCTAGTATCATAAGTGCTTCTTCATAGGAACGCCCTCGAATCTGGTCAATTATTCTTTTAGCTTTGAAAATAGACATACATATATGTTGGGCTAAAACCTTAACTTCTGTACTTGACGTCGAGTTCTTTATCTTTATCATAAGGCCATCTTCTACCAATGAATGATAACTACTTTTGCTACTTTACTAAAATAGAAAAGAAAAAAGAAAAAAATTAACGATGAGATTTATTATTGTTTCTCATATGTCTCGCGAAAGTCAGAGTAGGGGCAAATTCTCCCAATTTGTGACCTACCATATGATCTATTATATAAATAGGTAAATGTTCTTTTCCATTATGAATGATGATTTTATGTCCAATCATTGTGGGTATAATGGTAGATACCCGAGACCAAGTTACTATTTTTTTTTTCTCCTCCCTCGTGTTGAGTTTTTCCATTTTTTCCAATAAATGATTAGCTACAAAAGGATTTTTTTTAGTGAACGTGTCACAACGGATTACTCCTTTATTTTTAAATTTTAAACTATGTTCAATATCTCGATCTAATAAGGTAAGAATAAATACAATAATGATGAATGAAAAAAAGGAAAAATTCTTTAGCTAGATAAGGGGCGGATGTAGCCAAGTGGAACAAGGTAGTGGATTGTGAATCCACCATGCATGGGTTCAATTCCCATCGTTCGTCCATCACATTATTGCAAATTCTAAAAATTTGATTTTCAATATTCCTATTTATGACAATGAAGAATAAAACAATCACTCTATTTTTTCCTTTTCCTACTTCTTATTCCAAGCATAGGATAACCCCAAGGGATTGTGGGTTTTTTTCTACCAATAGGGGCTCTTCCTTCACCCATGGGGGTGGTCTATAGGGTTCATAACTACTCCTCTTACCACAAGGCGCTTACCTAGCAAACACTTAGATCCGACTCTACCGAAACTTTTTTGGTTTACCCCAACATTACCCACTTGTCCAACTGTTGCTAAGCAGTTTTTGGATATCAAACGGACCTCCCCAAATGGTAATCTTAATATGGCCAATTTACTCTCTTTTGCAATCAGTTTTACTACAGCACCTACTGCTCTAGCTAATTGTCCACCCTTTCCAAATGTGATTTTTATGTTATGTATGGCCATGCCTAAGGGCATATCGGTTGACGTAGATTCTTTTTTTTTTATCAATAAAAATCCCTTCCTAAACTATACAAGTTTCTTCCAAAGCATACGGCTTTCTAGATGTATATGATGATATCTAGACAGATGGATCTTATATGAATCGTATGATGAAATACCACATGAGTGGATATGTAGGAATTCAAATCTGCCGAATCACTTATGTTATGATCTTCTACATCCTAGGTCTCCCCGTTCTGTCATTTGGCTTATGTTCTTCATTTAATATTGGCATATCATTGGGCACCATGGCCTCCATAGTCAAGGACACGAGGGTAGATGTTGAAGCAATTTTTCCTACACATCAAAGTCATACCATATAACATTCACTGTCTCCTCATTATCTTCCAAAATGAGAGCAAAAACAATATAATCGAGAAACATTAAGTGTAATTTTTGACCTTGATGGACTATTGATGTAGCTGCACAACCACTGGAGATGAGAATCACCGACAAGAGAATTTGAGATGAGAGCGATGTCAAGAATGATCACACTAGCATGATATTGAGGACGACCAATAGGAGAACCGCTGAAGACCACCTGTTATATGAGTGCGAGAATGATCCCGAACGACAGCTAATCCAAGATGAGCACAATGTTGGGGATGATCACAAAAGCACGATTTTGGGGACGACTAATAAGAAAAACATTGTAAATAATTTGCAATACGAGTGGAAGGGAAAACCCAAATCACAACTAAAAGGTGGATGAACAAGAAGAGCAATTTGTGGATGAGAGAACAACAATAAGAGTAGGAGCATGTTTGAGAGGGATGAACCACCCTCAATCCTAAATATTATTTTTTAAAAAATTAAATTAAGGATAAAAAGTAATTTCACTCGTATTTAAAGTAGCTAGTAATGACAAAATTTTTCTTCGAATTCAGTCACATTAGAATGGCTGATCAGAAATTTCAAAAAGTAGAGGAGATTTTTGGGAAAGTAAAAAATTTTTCTGATGAGTTTTGAAAATTTTCGCTTATTATTATTCAACAAATTATGTTTTTATTTGCTCGGAGCGCAAGCAAAGCTCTTCTCCCTCGTCCGTCTTCCCACCTTCAAAACACGAACTCTATTCGTTCTTCCCCAAAACCCTAGCAATCTAAAGGAAGCTTTGCGATGAGACGAGGAGCCAGAGCCTTCGGTGACCGCCCCATTAACGTCTTCTCGCCGGAGGGCCGCCCATACCAAGTCGGTGAGCCCTTAAGCTCCCTTCCACGCCCCTCCACACACCCGCCCGGGCCTTCGATCACAATCGGCCCATTTTCCAGATGGTCTAGGATTTCTCTATTGTCTGATGTTCGTGGTGATTTCCGTCAGATTATGCGTTCAAGGCCGTGATGTTCGCCGGCGTCACTTCCGTCGGGGTCCGCGGGAAGGACTCTGTGTGCGTCGCCACGCATAAGAAGATCCAGGTGAGTGTGGACATCTAGGGTTTTGATCAAAGACTTTGTTATTATTTGATCCTGGTTTGAATTGGAAATAATGGAATGTAGGACAAGCTTTTGGATCGGACTAGCGTGTCACACCTCTTCCCGATCACCAAGTATATCGGATTGCTGTCTACTGGGAGTACAGGTCTCTTGTGTTTTTTTTTTTTTGCATTTGCTTCAAAGAATTGTTTGAGAATGATGGTGGCATTTATGAATTGTTATGCAACACAAAGGTATTCGCGTTGAGTTTTTTCTTCCTTCTGAAATATTTAGCTGATGCGAGATCTTGAGTCCAGCAAGCAAGGAATGCGGCAACTGAGTTTCATTTCAAGTGGGGGTATGAGATTCCAGTGGATGTTTTGGCAAAATGGTATGATTGACATGATTATCTTTTTTGCTTTCCATTTGCTATCATATTCTTTGTTAGTTGATATGATTATGTGCAAACGTTAGTATTTAGTAGTTATTTGTCCAAGAAAGAAAACTAAAAAAAGAATATCAGTAGTTATGTCTATATGATACCAATTTTTTATAGTAAATGTAGTTGTATTATTCCATTTTTTAGGTACACCATTCATATTCTTCTATATTGCATTTAAACCATTTTAGAAGTGAAATCACTGTTGGAGGATTTTTGCAGTACTAATCAATCTGAGAAGATGTAGCATATTTTTAATGGAATAGAGTTAACAAATTTGTATGCTAAACAAAGAGCATGCTTTTGACTAGGTGCCTTCTTGTTCTGATGAGACAGTGAATTAGCATACTAGTTAAATTTGTAAAGTGGCTTTTAAAGTTTCCAAGACATATATCTTCATGCTCTGGATGTTTTAGATAGCAAAGGATATGCATGTTACTTAATCTTTAGCTTGTTGTAAGGAGATATTTTTCTATAAAATATTGTCAAGAAGATGTTGGTAGACAAGACAGTAGCTTCAGCTTTCAATGTAAAAAAAGTTTATTTCAGCTGGTACTTGCATTCAAGTTTTGGTGATCCACCTGAAGCTAAACATATATGCATTCTTTCGAATTTCTTGGTTGGAATGTACCATAAAAACCTGTATTTGATGGTTTACTTTCTATTGATATCAGGCAAAAGTATGTATAAGAACCTTTTAAACTCTAAACTAAACCAAACCTAGTTAAATGCATATTCCATGCAGATATTGTAATTGATGTAAAATTAGCTGTACAAGCTTCATGCAATCTAAGTATTTAATCTAATATCTATAGTATGATCATGCTATCTTTTATTTTTATACTGTCATTGTTGCTGCCGGATTATTTTCAAGAACATAAAATATTCCCTACCCAGCGCATTTCAATTTTGAATCATGAAAATCAATTCTGATGTGAATTCAAGAAAAATGAAGTTCATTTAGGTCAGTACAACTTAAGATTGCTGATTACAGCTCAGATGTATGAGTGCCCCACCCAGTCTGAGTTTTTTGGTGAGCTGAGCCATTTAGTTGAGCCAGCAGTTTGTGAACTGGCTGAATTGGAAGCAAACAGAAAAATGAACTTACTATGCCCTACTGGATTTGTAGTGGAACCTAACTTGAGCGGACTATTTACAATTTTGAGTTGAACTCAGTCCAAATTCTTGTGCTTTGTTTGATTCTAGCTATGGCTTTACAATTCACTTCCAGATAGGTCATCATTAATTTTTTTCGCATTGTCTTTAGTTGTCATGACATGAGTGATCACTCAGCTGCAACTGTGTATTCCTTTATCTGCGTCTAGAAGTAGTTTTTATTTGTTTTTGAAAAAGCAATACCTAATGTGGTTCAATTCTGTGAAGTCATTTTGTCCATGTTGTCAGAAAAATAATAATAAATTCCTACTTGTTCACAGGATAGCAGACAAATCACAGATACACACCCAGCATGTCTCCTTGAGACCACTTGGACTTGGTAACTTTCTTGTGACCTTATGTTTGGCTATCATAACTTTTCAAAATATGATACCTTCCTATATTCTGTTTCTTGGATAATGAAGTTGCTATGGTGTTGGGCATTGATGAAGAAAAGGGGCCTCAACTTTTTACATGTGACCCCGCTGGTCATTTTTTGGGACACAAGGTATCTAAGGAACTCGTTGTATCCAACTGTTGTTGCTGAAATTTTCCAGTAATGTACCTGAAATATACATAGAAACCATAAGCTACTGAAAAACTGTAAAATTTCAGAAGAACAAGATAATCATAACTGTGTTGTTTGTCGAACATGATTTTTACATGATTAAGTTTGCACTTATGCTTTGCTCTTCAAACATTTGTGCTCCATGTTCTGGAGAAGGCAGATCTCAATTAGTATACAATGCTAGGCAATTACTACATCTTGATTTCAAATCAATCATCTCTTATTTTGTGTATGAATGCTTCCTGATGTGACTTGCTAAATATGTGCACAGGCAACAAGTGCTGGACTGCTAGAGCAAAAAGCATTAAATTTCTTGGAGAAGAAAATGAAGAATGATACTTCATTCTCATATGAGGAGACTGTGCAGGTGATGATATGATTCTGAAATAATCATATAGTCAGCTTTTTCTGGAGGTTCCAAAAAAACATTACATTGTTGTTTCTACCAGTTTATTATAGGCAGGCCAAAATTTGATTTTCACAGCAATTGTTCCTGATTTTCTAGAAGTAACCTCCTCCCAATCTCACTGCCAAAAAGTATTGGCTCCTGCATAAGTTTTCTTAACCGTCCAATCCTAAAAGCAATATAATTTTGCTTCTTTCATGCTTGAGAGAGATGGGCTAGGTCTAGGCCAGACCCAATGATGTCAGGTCCAAATCTGTATGCACACAGAGACGTCTGAACCCAGGTCCAGATTGGATCACAACCATTGTACTGGGCTTTGGATTGTAATGGACATTTTGAATCTGTGTTCAAATTGAGGCCCACTTGAAGGCCAATAATTTTTGGGTGTGGTTCTCGCTCATCAGACTAACTTTGATGTCCAAACCTGTCTCTAAGTCGGCTGAGTTTTTCCAGACCCAGGAGAGATCAGGTTCATTGACAGCCCTATTTATCTCCATGAAATCCTTTAGTCCGTTGAGTACACATTGACTACCTCCATTTCTTCTTTATCTACCCCCAACAATATATTATCTTCATGTTTTAAGAAGTAATTTTATTATTTTGCAAATGTATATACTGTGAATATGGACATTTTTATCCGGATCTCATTTGATTGCATGAGTATATTTGTCTCTTCACTTATGTAAAATAGCAGTCTATATCTTCAACAACAGCTTTTCATGGAGTTGCAGGCATCATAGTCGTTTTAAATTTAAGATGTTTTGTTTTCTGCTGTTTGTGAGCTGCTAGTTATAACCAATTATGAAACTGTTGCTCCGTCTTCAATTTATGTAGATGTTGACTTCAGTAATTGATTGAGAATTTCACTGCATCTTCTTTCCTTGTAGACTGCAATATCTGCTTTGCAATCAGTGCTTCAGGAAGACTTCCAAGTCTACAGAAATTGAGGTAACCTGCATAGCATCCAGGTTGCAACTAACAGTAACATTTCTGCAAATCAAGGATGAATTAGGGCAGTTAGTAGATGAAATAATGTCATGATCTGCCTTTAGGTCTTTGTGTTAATTTTGACAACCCACCATCTTTGGATTTCTAATCCTGTGTCCATATTTGCTAGGTGGGAGTGGTGAGGGGAGAAGATCCACAATTCAGAGTACTATCTGCTGAGGAGACCAATGAGCACCTAAAGGCCATCAGTGAACGAGAATGACCCGATTGCTCTCTGTTTGAATATCTGTGCTTAATAATTGATTTTGTACATCATGGGAATCCTTCTAGTTTTTTGGTAGTCAGAAATCCTTTGGTGCTATTCCCATAATCCTCCTTGCTCAGTGCTATGCTATATTGATCAAAGATATCTTCTTTCCCAATTTTATTAACGTTTAAACCAGATACTAAGAAATTTTATTATTTCCTTGTGCTGTTTTGATCACACAAGTATGACTCTACTAAAGAGGTAATTTCCCTACAAAGTTGGTCGCCAGGCTGTCCAGATACAGATGGCCTTCATATTCAAAAGCCGAGGTGACAAAGGCCATCACCTTCCCGTTAGGATCGTTGAAAAACTTTTTGATCTTTCCGTCCGCTGCTACATTGATGACCATTGCCTTTGTATTCAGCGTTGACTTAAGCCACTCACTGATGCTTGGGTATACTGCGAGTACCTGCTTTGCCAGGCTCCATCCATGGATCCAATGTGTGCCTTTTGATCCCAGCTGGAGAAGAGCAATTCAGAAAGAACCATTTGGTGCTAGATTGATGTTATCAGGACCTCCAAGAAGGTTGTCAACGAAAACTTCCACCTTGCCCTGTGTCTCCCCCTTCAGCCAATACTTCAAACATCGAAACCTGGCCAACACCAAAGCTGAAATCAAAACCTGAAATTTTAAGCCAGAAACAAGGATCAGAACATTCAGCTTACTTCCGAGTCTCACACACGACCAGGAAGTCCTGGTCTCTGGACAAGGCAACGCCATTGGCAAAGGCGAGGTCAGATAGCACGATAGATGTCTTCTTGGTTTGGGAATCGTACTTGAGAAGCCAGCCGTGGGGCTTGGCTTCGAGCACGTCAAGGAACCAGTCATGCAGGCTGAACTTTGTGCTCGGATCACTAAAGTAGATAGTGCCATCTGATGCTTCAATCACTTCATCTGCAAACCTTTTGGATCACAAACATTGTAAATAGCTCTATGATGAACAGAGATTCACAAATCAAATATTTGTTATTTATTCAAATAAAAAATTGGCTATTATTTCTTTGCGTACAAAAAAGTGTGCCTTCTTGCTCAATATTCTGTCAATCAAATTATAGTGAATAGCAAATTAACCATTTCATTCTTAATATTGCTCAATAAGACAGTATAACTGTTGAATCAAGAGTTGAAGCATCCCGGTCGGAGTAAATCTAGAGAATGAAGACGAGCATTGTGGGAATGCCTAGATAGAGCATTGTGCAACTCAACATGGTTACAAAAGCACCCAATGACTACGTTGGCTTATGGCTTGTGGGATTTCTCAGACCAGAGAGTTATGATTCTAAATCTTCCATCGCAGCACCAAGCAAGACCTCACTATTTTCTCTTTGAAAGATATTGGCTCGAATATCTTTAGGTCTTCCATGCTATTCATCAAGCTCTTCACATCCCTGAGGATGGTTCACCGGTAGTAAGCCTTTAGAAGAGGTTACCAGAGGTCATAGGTGTCTTAGTGTCTTGGAGCAAACATCACATGGGTCCCATAACTTCTTGGATTGACGAAGTGTCTTCAAGACTCGATTCATATTTGATGTGTATAGTAGGGGTGTGCATTCGGTTAAAACCGAACCGAACCGAACCGAACAGTAATAAAACCGAACCGAACCGAACCGAAATATTTCGGTTCGGTTCGGTTATAACTGAATTAGAACCGACCGACCGACCAAAGCCCAAGCCCAAGACCAAGCCCACGCCCAAGCCCACGCTCAAGCCCAAGCCCACGCCCAAGCCCAAGCCCACGCCCAAGCCCAAGCCCAAGCCCACCTGGAGGCCGATGGAGCGGCCGAGGGAGGAGAGGAAGGAGGCGGCGGTGGTGTAGTCGAGGTCCGAGTGGGCAGTGGGGATGCGGAGGTACTGCTGGAAGAGCTGAAGAAGACGACCCGGTGGCGGAAGTGGGTGATCTGGACGCTATTGCACCCGGTGCCGCTGCTCCTTTTCTCTTGGCTTCATCTGTCCGAGTTCAGATCTGATCCAGGGAAACCAACGCTGCAACGGCATCTTCTTCCCTTTTCGCGCTCCATCTTCGTCCAGATGTCCATCGGCAAGTTCAAATCTGAACCCAAACCGTTCCGGATCTCACCAGCGAAAGGAACACTAGCACATCCCTGCCTGGTTTCTTTTATCTCCGGTTCGCTCTCTCGGAAAAGGTCGTCGTCGTCGTCGTTGTCGTCGTCATCGTCGTCGTCGAGGAAGGCGGTGGGAACCCAGAAAACTCCGTCGATGAAACGGTCGTCGTCGTCGTCGTTGTCGGTGAAGCAGAGGGAAATGGGATTAAGAGAAGGGAATGAGATTAAGAGAAGGGAAAATTCGGTTTGATTTGGAGAGAAAGAGAGCAGCGAACTGAATAGCTCAAAACCGATTAGACCAAAAACAAAATCAAAACCAAAATCAAAACCAAAACCGCAGTATATAAGTATATATATAATTCGGTTCGGTTCGGTTTTTACGGTTTTCGAAAATCAGAAACCGAAACCGAACCGAAATTTAATTATTTTTTTTTTCAAAACCAAAACCGAACCGAGAACCGAATAACCCGAACCGAATTGGTTATTCGGTTTCGGTCGGTCAGTTCGGTTCGGTTAAAACCGAATAGTGCACACCCCTAGTGTATAGAGGAACAGTGTGAAGGGATAGGGGTTTGAATTACTCTTATGAAGCCGCATAGCTCGATCAGAGGAAGAGCTTGACAATTTGTTAGATTCTAGTTTGCAGAATCTAAGAGCAAGATAGGTTAAAACTCCACACTTGGGTTGGTATCTACACCTTAACAAGTGTTCACACCTCGGCTGGTATTCACACTCCAGCTGATGTCATATTCTACAAGTTGTGCTCAGGAAAGGTGCGCATTCTTCTCTATCTTCTATGTTCAAAACCTCGGTTTTAACAACCTTTGTATGTTTTGTTTGGTTCCAGTGCAATGAGCAATTGTTTTGTTGGACACTTTGGTGGAGGAACCTTGGCATTCTATGTTGCTGCTCTTTAGAGAAAGGGTTCAAGTGCAACCAGTTTCATGGGCAGAGTCTTGAGTGGTGTAGAAGTTGAGATTTGGAGACGGCATTGTCACATGAAAGTGAGCCTAGGAGTGTGAGATGGTGTATGGACCCAGCTAAAACTTTTGCCCTCAACACTAATGGCTCATATGGAAAGGTACATGGGGTAGTGGTTCCATTGGGGGTGTGCTGCGGGATCAAAATGGAAGGGTGATCTATGGAGAGATGGGTGGACTATTTTTAGGGAAGCAAACAGAGATGCATGTTCACTTACTAAGGAGGCGTTCTGGATATTGGATGTTCAATGCTTAACAAAGAAGGAGTTTTCGGTTTTCCCACATTTGTTTTGGTCTGCTATGAAAGCTGATATGTCTTGGACTGTTTTTGCTAGAGATTAATGGAAAATAGCCAGACACTTCTCAAAGAAAAAGAGACAACGATATAACTTCAGTCATATTAAGTATTAAAAAGCAACTTTTCAGCCAACATCCTACGACAGAAGCCAAAATAGAAAGAGCTTTAAATGCAACCCCATGGCACAAATACAATCACAATTTTTACAAAAAATATAAACATAAAACATGCATATTTCCAAGCAACTAAAATCAAAATAAATAAGCTATATTCGGAGAAAATAGTTGAAATAAAAAGGAAAAACCTGATCGGAAAGCCATCCACTTGAGAAGCCAGTAGAGTTGCCCCATTCTCCCCAACCTTCAACAAACCCTGCCACAACTCTTTAATTTTCATTATCAAAGAACTAACGGGCAATGACTACTATATCTTACCCACTTGTTTCAAGAAATCTCAACCGTTAATCAAAACGGATTGTAGGATAGTAAATCGCCATAGTATATATATATATATATATACACTAACAAATCAATAATCGCGATTCACTGAAGGTTCAAAAGTTGGCCAGCGAATTTCAGTGAGAACTTCTGACAAATAAAATTAAGCTGCACTCAATCTCATAAGGATCGGTTGCAAGATAATAAAATGTGTTATTTCTTAGAAAGCAAAAAAAAGATAGAATATTAGTGTATATTTAAAGAATCACCCTGTGAACGTCGCAAACGAGTAAATTGCCATCATTCGATATACTGATCCCGAGGAGGCCATCGCCACCGAGCTCCATCCAGTCCTCCCAGGACCCATTTGGGTGCATCCTCTTGATCCAACCATCTCGGCTGGCCGTGTACAATATGCCCTCCCCGTCAAAGTTCACATCTTCCGGCCCAACCAGTCTCCCGTCTCCTAATCTCTCCACATTCTGCGAAGAAAACATTGTATATTACAGATGTATGTGGTTCGAGGTTAACCCGGGTTAGCTAAATCGAACCAAACCTAGGGTTAATCTGACTAAACCATTCAAACTCAGAAGTAAGTCAGGGGTAAAGTAGGCCTACCCTATTCCACACTTGTTAGGATTGACAAATAATCAGGAGTTTTCTGGAGTGGTTAACAAACAAACGAAACAAAAAAGTTTCATAGTTTTCAGTTCAATTCTCAAATTCTCATTCTATTCTCCGTATTGTCACCCCGTCTTCTCCGGAAAACTGAAAATTGTGGGATGAAGTGCAATTTCAGACAAGTGCCATGCAAAAATCTGTTCAGAAATTATTTTTTTTAAAGCTTAAGTTGTGAGCTAAACCTCTACTTTTCGCTAGATTTTACACAGAATCAGAGTCGTTTTCATAAGCAAATAAAATATCAAATAATTTCCCAATAGATTCAGAGGGAAGGAAATTACCTGCAAGATATCGCTACCAGGCTGTGCCAACCGCGGAGGGGAAGGAAATACGAGCGGTGAAGGAGAGATGGGAGAGTAGATCAAAGCGTGGAGGAAGACGGCTAGCAGGAAGAAGGCGGCGCAAGCAAAAGACCAGCATGTCGCCGGAGGAGACAGATGCCTGAAGAGATCTTTTATCATCATCGTCAATCGGGTCGTAGTCCTACCTTTCTGCCTCATTTTATGGCCGCGGAAATTTCTCATCCTCGGATTTTGTGGCCAATATTTCTCGAGTTCTCAGCCGAATGCCAAGTGTAATCATCACGTTCTGCAC
Organism: Trichopus zeylanicus subsp. travancoricus; assembly: GCA_005019695.1. Taxonomy (NCBI): domain Eukaryota; kingdom Viridiplantae; phylum Streptophyta; class Magnoliopsida; order Dioscoreales; family Dioscoreaceae; genus Trichopus; species Trichopus zeylanicus. Next base: position 876,004 of record RXID01021553.1, read on the forward strand.
TATTCTGCACTGGGCACCGGCAGGAATGCAGCAAAAATGTCACGGGCGCTACAGGTCCGGTGGACAAAACTCCAAGCCAGACCTGTCATTGACTCGGCCGCTACACTAACGACAAATTCAAATCCAACGGTCCAAATCTAATTAATTCATGGTTGATAGAGTTGACTTGGTGTCTTTGATATTCGAAAACCCTTTGACGGACAGTTCATCTTTATTTGAAACAAGAAACCTTGTACATAAAGGTCTTCTAGGGAAAGGGCTTTGCATGAAGAATTTATCCCAAACCTGGAAATCATTTCAGGTAAACAAAACTATGAAACCAGATGGCCAACACAATCAAATTACAACCTAACCGAGATATCACGCAGGAATTTAGATAGAAGAAAATTCAATTTAGTAAGCATGTAATGAGTTCCAAAATTTAGAACTCGTCAGTTCCAACTGCAAAGCAATTAACTTTTATAAAGCATCCCACGGGATCTTGCACACAACAGCCTTCAAAACCACCAAAACATTAAAGCAGGACCTCTTTTTACTACCATTCTCATCTGAACGGGACATTAAGTACAAAAACCAAGATGAGTTTCTAAAAAGAGAAAGATAATGAAAGACAATTACACTAAGGTTTGTTAGCATGACATAGCAATGGAGGAATGACACTAATCAGTGAAGAGACTTGCTCTACAAAAAAAATCAACAGCAACTCATAGGCCGCAATTAGTGCTAGTATTTCAATCACAAAATTCTGATTCAAATGTATTTCATACATAACCATCAAGCATAAAGCTAAGCTTTTTCTGACCCTTCAATTAATCGTGAACTCTTGGAAAGATAACAAAAAAAACATTATGTATAGCATAAATGCAAATAGATCGCATCAAAACCATCAGCAATCACCAAATGCTCGCTATCCTAAACCACCTATTAATTTCTCAAACTAGATTTATCTCCCTCAAAATAATGCCACGGGAAACCTGTTCAACAAATTTCTCCAATAAAATCAGTCATAAAAACAAGTAAACCTACATCTTCCTCTAAGATTTAGGATTTCATTTTCCTAGGAAAAACTAAACCTGACTCCCAAACCACAAAATTTTATATATATATATATATATATATCTAGCCTATGATGGAATATCTAATCACATCAAAATTGACTAGTCAATATGCATTTTATACTTCTCGAGGCAAAACATAAAATAAAAAAATTTTCACTAAGAAAAATAAAACAAATTTTTTTTTCTTATTATTCAGGTGATACACCTTCTATCTTAGAGACAATGTCTCTAAAAATAAAAGGGTAATAGGTCAAGGATGGTCGATAATGAAACATGGTAGAGTTGAAATCCTAGCACCTTCGCCGCCCAATAATGCCCTATGTTAACTTCAAAAATGTAAGCTTAAAAATATGATGACTAATCTGCACGTAACTAAAAGCCTATTAGGAAAGTTATTTCAAAGACGTAAGTACTAAGATTGAATGATAACCTCTTAAGAATCTCCTCCTAAAGGCAACATATCACCCCCTCACCCCCCCCCCCTCGGTTTAAAAAAAAGAAAAAAATAACAAAGTCCCAAATGGACAAATCTCATATGAAAAATTAAACCAAAAAAGGGGGACTCAAGGAGAAAAAGTCAGTTGGCATTTGCGAGTCCACAAACCTTGGATTCTCAAAGAGGAATGAGATTGCTAAAAAAATAAAAAAAATAGAAAGGGAAGAAAATTGATAGCATGCCAAAATTAGGAGGATTGATCTAGTCTCAACTCGGTGTATTATCGACCAAGAAGACCACCCAAAGAGTAACTACCAGTTGATATCTATGTGTATGTAAACCTTGAAAGTTGAGGTTAAGAGGCACCTAAGATCAAAGCTAAAGTAAAAAAAAAAAGTAAATAACCAATAGGAACATAGTGAAAGTAATGAAGTTGCCAAAAAAAATTGTTCTTAGAGAAAATATTGCACTAGGGAAAAGTATAAGTGCAGGTCGATTGGTGACCTACCACCTTTTGAGACCAAAATTATCCTCAAACTTCAACAAACCTAGCCAAGTAAGAGGCCTTAATTGAAGATGGAAGGGTACCTCACTTGCCTACTAAAATATTTTCAAAAAGTATAAATTTTTTTCAAAAAAATAGCAATAATAATAATACAAACACATATGCTTGACATTCTTTACTTCTTCCAACATCATAATCAAAGTAAAAAATAAAAAAAAAAGAGAACATCACTTTATGAGGTTACTTCTCTTAAAGCTCATGTGTCAATTTGGCCTTCTAAAAGGTGAAATGTTAGTTTGAAGTACTAGAATTGAACAAGAATCAATCAAAGTGTTTGCTCACTAAGTCAACCAACTACTATAGAGTGTCCTACCCCAACATGTCAATATGGCATTGTAGAAGACAATTCCTATGAAAATAGTAACTTTCTGCTTTGTTCTTTATCCCACAAAGATGTGGTATGAATGACAAGGTGAAAAAGCTTCAAGATGGCTCTCAAGATAGCCCTCCAAGCAATCAAAATGAAATCTCTTGGATTGACTCATCAAGTCATCCTTTCTTGCCTGAAGAGGTAATTAGGTTTGAGGTTGTCAAGCTATTTAGGATCAAAAAGTCAAGTGATTAAGTCCTAGCTTATTTCTATTGGAGCATCTAAGAATCATGAAGGAGACTACATGTATGCTGGGATAATGTAATGTGATGGTGGCTCTAAGCGTGTAAGTTCTTTGGAAAAAAATAATGGCTACCAACCATCAGTTGGGTCAAAAGATCTTTCTGATAAAAGCATATGATCTTGATCTTCCTCATATGGAGGTTTTGAACACCTAGGTTGGATAAGGTTGGTGTCGCTTTTGCTATTGTTCAATTTTTTTTCCATGATGGAGGTATGGTCAATGTCATTGTTGGTAATAGTTGGACTAAGGATTTGTAGCTTTCAAGACTTTTGCAGAGTGGAACATGGTCTATTGGCTCTAATCCATTTGCAAAACTCATGTAAAAAAGAGAGGTTTTTTCTTTTTACTAACTTGTCTTATTGCAAAAGGTCCATGAGGTCGTTATTAAGTAGTGGCTTGAAAACCCCCATTGGGTAAAGGATTTCTTCAAGCACTTTTCAATCTTCTACAAGTTTCCCTCCTTTATACAAACTTTTCAGAGTTAGAGGCTCTCTATCACAGGCAATTAAACTAGTCCCTTCTTAGTGCCACAATAGAGAGATAGAATCCTACCACTCACACTTTTTTCTTCCCTTGTGGATAGATATTCCCAACCTTAGAAGAGGAGAGTTGTCTTTTAGGGCTGAAGGAGGTAGAGAATTTCACTTTTTCAGAGAGGAGTAGTACTACTTTTGGAAAGAGGACCCATATCATCACCCTTTTTGGCTACCTAATGTGCATAGAGGATATCCCTTTGCTTTACATTTGGGAGACGGGCGAGCATCTTCTTCACCATGTGTGGGAAATGAGTTATCATCTCTTACTCCACAAAGAGATCTGACATCACTGAGGTACGTTCAATGTCACCCTTGTCTTTTGCATAATGTATTACTTTCCAAACAAGAGATGTGCCATCGTTGGTTTTGATGTTCATATGATTGAGAGTTCTCTGCTTCATTTTGACTATTCCCTAACTACACTCCTCTTGACCTACTTGATCAAGGATTTAAAATCAACTACATATAGTGGGGATTTCTATGGGAGTGCTTGGTTCCTCCAACTTTGGCTTGAACACCATTTTCCTCTTACTCTAAAGGTGTCTAAGACTTAAGACATTAATACCGAGTTGATGCAACTTCAGGAGGTTCGCCAATAGGCAACATCGGGAGTAGTGGAAAGTCTACTTCAACCACCTTTGATTATATCAAGTCGAGTTTGCTCCAGCCTCAAGGGTACTCATAATGAATTGGTACTTATACGAAGTCATTACTACATGGTGCACCCAATAGAGAATCTTTATAAATAGGTTCCTAGTCAAATTTTTCTTACAAAAAATTCTTGGGATGAAAATTTTTATAAAAAATGTCCATAAAATTGTTCAAATTATAAATTGATCCTCACAAAATTTAGGGTTTACAAAGAGACCTCTCAAACATTGTTAATTATAAATTAATCTTTATAAAATCTATGATTTATAGATAAAGCCTTCAAAAATTTATATTTATAAATAAATCCTTGAAATTTTTATTTTTTATAAATTAACCTGCATAAAATGTTAAATTACAAGTTTAATATTTGTAAATTTATAAATAAGTCCCTCGAAATTTTAATTTATAAATAAGTTTAAAATTTATTATTTTCTAAATAAAATTTTAAAAAAAGGACCTTGAAAGTTTTGAATCTTTACAGACAAGTCCTTATGGCTGATTTTACCAAAGGTCCAAGAAATTTATAGAATTATTGATCCAAATTTTTTCAAAAATTTAAAATAACCCCCATATAAATTTAATATCGCAAGTGAATTCATAACAAACAAATCGTTCTTATAAAATCTAAATGGATCCTCATCCAAAATAAATCATATTCATATTCACATTATCACATCGATTCAAAATTTAAAATAGAGATCAATCCAATTCGTTCTCTTCGAGTCCTATAAAATGAGCCTACAAAGATCATCAGAGGAAGGAGCTAATAAAAAAAGAGAATGATCAACAGAAGGAATCAATGAGGAGAAAATGTGAAGGAGTAGAGAAGGTGATTACCCTTTTTTCTCTTCTCTATTACTGTTCTTCTTCCTCTTTGCTTCTAGCTTGGTCCCTTTCTTTGTTCCTTGCAATCCATTCTTCATCTACTGCTACCCCACTCGTCTCCATCATCACTACGCCACTATCATGCATTGGCTTTTGAACACCAAGTCCTAACTCTAGCGGCATCCATCATTGTGCTGATGTTGCTTGTGCCCCTGGCTTGAGTTTTAGTGGTTTGGTCCTTGTTGCTGCTCTAGGAAGCCACATTATGCCTTTACAACCAGCTTGCACCTACATTGGCACTCTGAGCATAGTCGGCTAGACTTTCGATAGCCTCACCCACATCAATTGTCCATTAGTTAGCCCATGAACTTGCCTAAAAGTTATTTAATTAATGGAAAATTTGAGAGCTCTCTAATCAATTAAATCAAATCCACTAAAGTAAATTGATTAAAATAATTAATTTATCAGATTAAAATTGAGTTGATTGGCCAAATTAAGTAAGCTAATTATGGTAAAACTAACTTGATTCAATCAAATCATGAAATGGATCTAAATCGATCAAAGAAATTAATGGACTAAATTCAAATTGAAATAGACCCAAATCCAAATTGGGTCAACCTAAACCTAAGCTAGTCCAATTGGTTTAGACTCAACCCTAATCGGCTTCAAATTGGATCAACCAAATCAAATTGGTTCACACTCAACCCCAATTGGGTTTACATTAGGTTAACATAAATCAAATAGGTATAGACCTAACCCCAATTTGGTTTATTTCAGGTATACTCAAATCAAATCAACTCAGTTCAAACCCTAATCGGATTAAATCAAATTCAAACTAAATCCTAATTAGGTGAAACTAAGTTTGAACTAAACCAAATTAGGTCCAGACCTGAACCAAAACTAAATCAAGTCCAAGCTTGAATAAAATAAAAAAACTTAGTCAAGTCCAAGGATGAACCCAAACTAAGATCAAGTCAAACCCAAATCATGATTGAAATCAAGTCCAGGACTGGTTGGCCCCGAACCAACTTGGTTTGAATCCAAACCCAAGTAGTCTTCATCATGGGTCAAACCCAAAATTAATAAGAGTCTAACAAAGGTTGGATTGAAATCTATTAAGGGATTGAACCCAAACTCGATAAAAATCAATTAGGGATTGAACACATAACCCATTAAGGGTTGGATCCACGATCCAATAAGGATCCAATAAGAACCCAATATATGTTTCATCCAAGATCCATTAAGAATCTGATAAGAACCCAATATATGTTTCATCCAAGATCCATTAAGCATCCAGTAAGAACCCAACAAGGGTTGGAATCAAGATCCATTCGAGATCTAATAAAAATTCATTAAGGGTTAGATCTAAGATCTATTAAGGATCTAATAAGAACTCGATAAAGTTTGGATCCAAGATCAATTAAGGGTCCAATAAGAATCCAACAAGGGTCAAATTAAGATCCAATAAGCGTCAAGTCCAATATCCAACTAGGATCAAGTCCAAGGTCCATTAAGAGTCAAGTCCAAAACCCAATAAGAACCCAATATAGGGTCAGACCTGACCCTAATTAAGTCAAATTAGACTTAAATCAAGATCAAGTCTAAAATATTAAATTGAATCAAATCCAACTCTAGCCAAAATCAAGTCTAAACATCAAATTGAATCAAATTCGACTCAAATCATAATCAAGTCTAAACATTGAATTGAATCAAATCAGTGTTGAGCCAAAACCAAGTTTGAACATCAAATTAAATTAATTTAGAATTGAATGAAAACTAAGTCGAAACATCAAATTGAATCAAATTAGACTTGAACCAAAACAAAGTCTGAAAATCAAATAGAATCAAATTAGACATGAACAAAACTAAGTTTGAATCAAACAAAGCTCAAATCAATTGGACTTGATCAATAACAAGTACAAAGCTATCGTTAAAATCTCAAATTCAATTGATAACAAACCAAAAAAAGATCATTGATCATTAGAACCAAAGATGGTCAGCATAAGCTAAGGCCACTAATTATTTTAAGCTGAATCAGAACTTGCTTAGTTAGTGAACCAACCACTGTGTTCAAAGAAAGTTCACGGACATAAGCATAAAGCCATCAATGATGCTTTAAAATTAATTGACATATGCCTAAAAGGTCATCAATTGTCAAATTAAGAATGATTAGTATAAGCAAAGGCCACTAAAATTCTTTTAAATCAAACCAAACTAAGGGAGGATTGAATTCACTTAGTCAGTCAAGCAAGCATCGTGTTTGAAAAGATGTTCATCAACATAAGTGTATAAGTCATCAGTGATGCTTCAAACCTAATCAATAACAAACCAAGAAAGGACCGTTGATTATCCAATTAATGATAATTAGGATAAGCTAAGGCCACTAACATTCTTTCAAATCAAACAAAAGAAAAAAAGGCTTGAACCAACTGAATCATTTAGCCAGATGTCGTATTTAAAAGAAGTTAATCGATGACAAATATAAGTCCATTTGTAATACATCAAGCTTAACCGACACAATCACAAAGTCATCGATAGTGCCTTAAACCTAATTGATAACAAGACAAAAAGTCCGTTCATTATCAAATTAAGAGTGATTAGCATAGGCTAAGGCCACTAATCATTGTCCTAAGTTAAAATTGAACTAAGGCTAGCTTGCACTTAGTCGATCAGTTAGCTGAGTACCGTATTCAAAATAAGTTAATCACACAAGCATAAAAGTCATTGGTAGTGCTTCAAACTCAATTGAACAAGTATAAAGTTGTCAATAACATTTCAAATTTAATTAACAACAAGTTTAAATTCCAATGATTATCAAATCAAGAGTGATTAGCATTAGTTAAGGTTGCTAACCATTCTCTCAAATCAAGGATCAAAAGAAGTCAGCCGATAATAAACAGAAAGTCGTTAGTGATACTTCAAGCCCTAATAAAGTTAACTGACATCAGCTAAGGCAATCAGTCAGATTTTGAAATTAAATAAAGTTATCAACATCTGCTAGGAATCAAATCAAACACCCATCCAAGCCAAGTTTCAAATAGATCATCCATCATATTGCACTTGATCAATTACATGAGAGAGAGTCAACGAACAAGTATAAGATTTTCTCTTTTATGTGATAAATTAACTTTTTAAAATTGTAAAGTAAAGTTATGGGCTTTTTAAGCTATATAACCTAATTTAAATTAATTAAATTATAATTTTCCTTTTTTGTGTCTCTATTATATGAGTTAGGTTTCTTACATTAGAATATTTTTGTCAATTATCAATGTAATTAATAATAGGAACTTATACCTATTGAAAGTTATATTCTCACAATACCTAATTGTGCACTCAAACCTACCCAAAATTTATTTGTTATTTCTAGATTGTTTCTCCAGATCGTCTAGTTATTCTAGATAGTCGATCACGACTTCACAAATTCTGGCACACTCGATGGAGCTTATTCTTTAGTTGTGGTAGATATATGTGTGATATAAACTAAGCACCTTTTAGCACCATTCGGCCACAAATGTTAATACATCTTTTGGGACATGACTTCTCCTCTAAGTGTAGAAACCTAATTAATATAGAAAAATATCAAAAGAAGAAGAGAGAAAACTAATAATTGATTTATTGTTTTTCATTATAGGAAGGTGAAATCACATCAAATGATCCTCTCACCCCCAAGCTATATCATTATCCTTGGTGAAGGGTTTGTGGTATACTTTTCCCAACTAGTGATCACCATGGGGCAACTAGAGTACATATAAGCTATGAAGCTATACCTAACTCCATCCAATTTATGCATGATGCTCCCATTTTCACCAATAGTATTACTACTTCTAGTGTTATTGGTGCTACTATTGCTACAACTCATTTGATGGATATTCTAGTTATCCAACATGGATCAACTCATTGTCTCCTATCCAAGGGGTAAAGGTCAATCCTATCCACGGGGCAATGGACAAATATCATTGTGCCAAACCTTGATGATGGAACAAAAGACCCATTGATACAAACTAATATATTAATCTTCCAAAGATTGGACAATAGGAAAAAAAGAATCAATTTTTGACTGCTTACAACTTGCCCTGTAAGTCAAGAAAGTTAATACAAGTAATACAAGTAAAGAAAAAGATCAGTGGAGTGTGGTTGACTTGAGATGCTAGTTTAATGGAAGAGTAACTAAACCCAAGAAAAAGGATACTCATGCCAAATTTGCAGCATGGAAGCATCAAATGATTGCATAAGCTTCAAACAAAAAAAAAAGCAAAAACATAAAACATAAAAAAACAAAAAACCAAAGAAACAAACAAGAAAAATAAATAAAATTTATGTTAGCTCATGATGGAATGTCTAGTCACATAAAAATTGACGAGTCAAATATGTGTTCCATACTTCTCAAGCCAAAATGTAAAATCAAGAAAAAAAATCCACTAAAAGAAGTGCAAAACAAAAAAAATAATGAAAAGGACAAAAAAAAATTAAGTATTTAGGTGAACTACATTTTTGTCTCAAAGATAAAGCCTCTAAAAATAAAAAAGATAATGTTTGAAGGTAAGATAGTCGATGATAAAATATGGTGGAGTTGATATTCTTGCACCTCCCTCACCCACTAACACCCTATATTAACTCTAGGAATGTAAGCCTAGAAATATAGCTACCAATCTCGAAATAACTAAAATTCTATTAGGAAAGTTGCTTCAAAATAAAAGTACTGAGATCAAAAGTGAAAAAGAAAAATCACTTCATAGATTATTTCTCCCAAATCTTGTGAAGAAAGTTAAAAGATGAACCATTAGCTTGAATTACTATAATTTGGTAAGCATTGATGTAGACATTTACTCGATGATTCAACTGATTACTATGGCTTGTCCTGCTTTAACATGCAAATATGGTATTCTAGAAGATGATCTCCAGAAAAGCAATAACTTCATGCTCCACTCTTGGCTCTATCTCTCTTTATATGACAACAGACATCAAGGCATGGTATGGATGATAAGGTCAAAAAAGTTCAAGAGTTCCCTTAAGATAACCCTCTAAATAATAAGTTAAATTGATTGGACTAATAGGTCAAGTCAGCAACTACTATATAAAGGGATCAAGACTGGGGGTATATCTCTCTCTTTGATCATTGATTTTAAAACTACTCTAATATAGGATAGGTTCTCTTCCCCAGCCGTTGCATGCAATAGTATTTTCTATTATGGATATAGGACTCTAACCCATTTGAAAGAGAAGGCAAAACTCCTTTTGATCAGAATTTGGTGTTTTCCTAAAAAATAAATATCATACTACTTTGCTATTAAATGCGAAGATGAAAATGATGCTAGAAATACTCACAACCAAAGTATTTGAGAACATGTAATACTCCAAAAACTCATGACAAGGATAGGAGGCATATTGCTCAAAATTTATGGTGAATGCCTAAGCAAACATTAAACCTATCCTCTTATAAAAAAAGTGGAAAAAGTAAAGTCAAGTATTCTTTCATTTGAATGCCTAAAAAAAATCTTAGTGTTGAAGCATTTGAGTGAATAACCAATTCATCGGGCTAAAACCAAGTGATATTTTTATTCTCCCACCATCAAAATGTTGTGGATAAGAAAATCATGTTTTCCTCATCAAATGCTCATAAAATAGGCATATAGCCGAGACATTCAAAATGCAAAAAAAAAAAAAAAAGAAGGGATTAATGGTTCTTTCCTCACCTCAAAATATTGGAGGTAAGTAAAATTTTCTTCCCCAGTTCTTAAGAAATGTCTATTGTCATGACATGCAAAGGGGCATGTCATATTTCACTTTACCTCCATAATCAACAAATCAAATCAAAAGTCTTGACAAACACTTCAAATAGACTATTCATATAGTGGTAAAATCAAATATGCTACTCCAACATGGCAAAAGAAATATAACACTTTCAATGAGGTGAATCAATCATGCCACCTTCAAAATGGTGGACCAAGTATGCCATCTCACGAGTCACGAAACCAAAGCATACCACTCGGAAAGTGGTTAACTCAAATAAGTTATCTTTAAAAGTAGTTAAATCAAATATTTAATCTATAAGGATTGCAAAGTCAAGCGTGTCATTGCTAATATGGTGATAGTAGTTATTTTTTTGAAGTAGTAAAGTTAAGTCCACTCCCATGTGGTAAATTAAAATATATTTTATATGATAATCAAATCTATATTTAAATGGAAAACTAAGTGCACTTCTATATGATACATTAAAGTATATTTTATATGGCGATCAAGCTTGCATTTAAATAACAAACTAAGTTTATTTTCATGTGATAAATTAAATTTTATTTTATATGACATATCAAGCCCGCATCTACATGACAAATTAAGCCTACTTGCATATGACATATTAGTCCATTTTTGCATGGAAAATTAAACCCTTATTTAAATGACAAACTGAATTTACTTTCATGTGATAAATTATATTTTATTTTGCATAAACACATCAAGCTTGCATCTACATGACAAGCTATGTCCATTTACATGTAAAAATTAAAATCCAATTTGTGTGATGATCAAGTCTGTATTTAAATATCAAATCAAGTCCACTCACATGTGACAATCCATTTTGCATAGTAAACAAGCCCGTATTTAAATAATAAATTATGTTTTGTACTATGTGGTGAATTAAAGTCCATTTTGGTTGAGGACAAAGCTTGCATTTACGTATCAAACTAAATCTACTTACATATGATACATCTATTTCGTGTGGTGATCAAGTTTATATTTAAATGATAAAATAAGTTTACTTCTATGTGGCAAATTAAAATTCATTTTGCTGTATCCATATGGCAAACCATGCTCACTTTCATGCAGCAAATTAAATTCTATTTTACGTGATACATCAAATCTGTATTTATATGACAAACTAAGTCCACTTTTATATGACAAATTGAAGTCTATTTTGTATGTTGCATTAAGTCCATAGTTATATATCAAATTAAGTTGACTCTCACATGATAAATCTGAGCCATTTTTGTGTGGCTATCAATCTAATTTTATGTGGAGAATCAAGTTTACTTACATGTGGTAAACCTAATCCACTCTCACATAGCAAACCCAATGCACTTATGTATGGTAAATATAGTTTACTCTCACATGACAATCAAAGTTCATTTTCACACGACAAATATAGTCGGCTCTCATGTAGCAATCAAAATCTACTTTCCTATGTCAATCAAAGTTTACTATCACATGGCAATTGGGTCCACTTCATTGTGACAACCAAATAATTGCACTTCCATATGACCAATTAATTCCAATTCATTTTCACATGGTAAACCAAATCTAACTTTATATGACAAACTAGAATTTTACCATCAATAAAGCACACATTTTTTTTGTACACCACTAAGACATCGAAGAAGGAAACAAGTAACAACGTGAAGTGTTGAAACAAAGACTAGATATTTAAAGATTATTCATATCCTTTCCTCTCATTAGAAACTCAAGAAGAGGGTGCACAGTGGGTACTTCATTTTGGTGATCTTTTACTAAAGCTAAGTTTGATCAAAATTTGATCAGAATCAAAACCTCAACGTCATTGTATTATTACTCAAATATAAACCTTAGTTGGATTAGAATCACACTCAAATTTGACCAAAAATTGAGCATAATTCGGACCTGAATTATTTAAAAATTTAGGTTCAAATTGAATCTAGCCTAAGTGGGTTGAGTAAGCTAAGAATTTAGATCAAAATTGGGCCCAAAATTTATTTAAAAAATTTGGACCAAAATGAGAAAAATAAACTTTTGCAAATAAGCTCCTAGATCAAATAAATTTTTACCTACAAGTTTCTAGCCAGAATTTTCTTGTAAAAAGATCTCTAGGATGAGATTTTTTACAAAAATGTTTATAAAACTCTTCAAATTATATATTGATACTACAAAATTTATGGTTTCCCGAAAGATCCCTAAAAAATTGATAATTATAAATTAATTTTTATAACATTTAGGGTTTACAAATAAACCTTCAAAAATATATATTTGTAAATAAATTTCTAGAATTTTCATATTTTACAAATAAACCCTCCATAAAATATTAAATTTTAATTTTTATAAATTTACAAATAGGTCGTTTGAATATTTTAATTTACAAAAAATCCAAAATTTATTATTTTGTAAAAAGAATTTTATAAAAAGGATCTGAAAGTTTTAAATCTTTACAAATAGGCCCTTATGATTGATTTTACTAAAGGTTCATGAAATTAATAGAATTACAAATTGATCCAAATAATCCCTTATAAATTTAATATCGCAAGTAAATACTTTCATAACGAATAGGTCGTCTTTATCTAATCCAATCGGATCCTCATCCAAAACAAATCACATCCATATGAGCACATTGAATCAAAATTTAAAATTGAGATTAATCTGAACTGATCTTCTAAAGCCCTATAAAATGAGCATGCAAAGATCATCAGAGGAAGTAGACAATAAAAAAAGAAAATGATCCATAGAAGGAATCAATGAGGAGAAAACGTGAAGATGCAGAGAAGGTGATGACCTTTTTTTTTCTCTTCTCTATTACTATTCTTCTTCCTCTTTCTGTTTGGTTTGGGCCCTTTATCTACTTCGTGTAAGTTGCATCGTGCCTCTATAGTTGACTTGCATCTGGTTTGGCACTCTGAGCATAGTCAACTGGACTTTCAGTAACCTCATCCGCACTGATTGTACCCAGCTACCCACAACCACCTCATAAGGGATGCTCTCCTCATCATCGGCTTCTTGCAGGGGCGATCTATTCTAGATGGCCCTACCTCCCTACCGTGGACCATTGCTATGCTAGTCCTCGCTCTCAAGGAAGACCTAATCATATTGGCCTCTAACCCCATGCCAATTCCCAGCTCCTCACCTCTGGACACCCATGGACCTTGCTGCTTGGACACTTGCAAGAGTGACCTTGCTGCCTCTCCACCCTCATTGCTGCACCTTTTTTGGCCTCGTCTCCTGCTATCCCAACCTTACCTCAACACTGGGTTGCTCATAGGCTCCACCCTAGTAGCCATTCACCTTACTGCCTCTCTACCCCGACCCTACCTCACTGTCATTGGCTACCACCATGGCTGCATTTGTCCATGATTTCAAGGAGTTGGAAGAATCCTGGCCAACCATGGTGCAGGTGAAGAAGAAAGGACAAGAAAATGAGGAAGAAGGGACAAATAAAGAAAAAAGAAGAAAAGTTGTTAAAAAAATATGATAAGCCACTGAAAAATAAGAAAACAAAAATGAAAGATTTTTCTTATCTTGATTTCTACACTTTCGATATTAGATCTAGGCTAGTCGTGACTTGCTTAAAAATTAATTTGACTTAGGACTTAGGACTAGTCTATGGGCTTATTCGAAAGTCAATTCAATTAACTCATGGGCTTAGCAAAAGGTCAATTCAACCTAGGATAAGCCAACGAACTTGCACGAATATCAAATTAACTCCAGGCCAATTTGCAAGCTCATTCAAAAATTAAATTGACTGCAGACCAACTTACGAGTTTGCGTGAATATCAAATTGACTTAAGCTAGCTCACAAGCTCACTTTAAATTCAAATCTACTCAAAGCCACATTGCGGACTAGCCTAAAAATCAAATCAACTCAAGATCAATCTGCGGGCTAATCTGAAACTGAAATCGACTTAAGGTAAGCTTATGGGCTAGCCTAAAAATTAAATCAACTCAAGGTTAGCTTGGGAGATTGTCTAAAAGTCAAATCAACTCAAGGTCAGCTTGTAGGCTCACCTAAAAGTCAAATCAAATCAAGGTCAGTCTGTGGGCTTGCCCAAAAATCATTTAATCAATAGACAACCGAAGGGCTCTCTAATCAATTAATTTAAATTGATTAAAGTAAATTAGTTAAAATAATTGACTTTATCAAATTAAAATTAAGCTAATTTCACCAAATAAGTATGCTAATTAAGCTAAAAATGACTTGATTCAAACCAACCATCGAATGGACCTAATTTAATTAAATAAATTAATAAACTAAATCTAAATTAAAATAGACCCAAATCCAAAATGGGTGGTTAACCCAAACCTAATCTAGTCTAATTAGTTCAAACTCAAACCTATTCGAATTCAAGTTGGGTCAACTCAAATCAAATTAGTTCAAATTTAACCCTAATCAGGTTCAAATTAGGTCAACCTAAATCAAATCGGTGTAGATCCAACCCCAAATAGGTTCAAATCAAGCTAACAAAAATCAAATTGGTTCAAACCTAACCCCAATTAGGTTTACATCAGACCAACCCAAATCAAATTAGCTCAGATTAAATTCTAATTGGGTTAAATTGAGTCTAAGACAAACCAAATCAGGCTCAAAACTGAACCAAGACCAAATCAAGTCCAAGTTTGAACCAAAATGAAAACTTAATAGGGTCCAAGCTTGAATACAAACTAAAGTTAGGTTAAATCTAAATCACAAGCTGAAATCGAGTCCAAGATGAGTTGAAATCAAACCAACTTGGTTCACACCCAAATGCAATGAGGATTCAGCATGAGTTGAATCCAAATCCATCAAGGGATCGAACCCAAACCCAATAAGGGTTTAACATAGGTCAAACCTAAATCAATTGATGAATTAAACCCAAACTTGATCAGGATCTGTTAAGGATCGAATCTAGAACTTATTAAGGGTTGGATCCAAGATTCAATAAGAATCAAATAAGAGTTGAATTCAAGATCCATGAGGATCCAATAAGAACACAACAAGGGTTGGATCCAAGATCCATTGAAGATCCAATAAGAACCCAACAACGGTTAGACCCCAAGATTTAGTAATGATCCAATAAGGTTTAGATCCACGATCCAATAAGGATTAAATAAAAACCCAACAAGGGTTAGATCCAAGATCCATTAAGGATCCAATGCAAACTCAATAAAGGTTAGATTCAAAATCCATTAAGGATCCAATATGAGTCTAATAAGGGTTGGATCCAAGTTCCATTAAGGATCTAATAAGAACTCGATATGAGTTGGATCCAAGATCTATTCAAGATCCAATAAGAACCCAATAAGGGTTGGATCTAAAATCCTTCGAGAATCCAATAAAGGTTGGATTCAAAATTCATTGAGAATCCAATAAGGACCCAATAATGATTGGATCCAAGATCCATTAAGGATTCAAAAAAAATACATTAAGGATCAAATTAAGATCCAATAAGGCTCAAGTCTAAGATGCAACAAGGATCAAGTCTAAGGTCCATCAAGGGTCAAGTTCAAAACCCAATAAAGATCCAATATAGGATCGGATGGACCCTAATTGAGTCAAATCAGAGTTGAATCAAGATCAAGTCTAAACATCAAATTGAATTAAATATAACTCAAATTGAATCAAGTCTGAATATCAAATTGACTCAAATTAGACTTTAAATATGACTCAAATCGAATCAAGTCTAAATATCAAATTGACTCAAATCAAACTCGAACTAAAATAAAGTCTAAACATAAAATTGAACCTAATCAGACTTGGACCATAACCAAGTTTGGATATCAAATTGAATCAAATTAGACTTAAATCAAACCAAGCCTGAATATCAAAGTTGAATCAAAATAGACTTGAGACAAAACCAAGTCTGAACTTTGAATTGAATTACATTGTCTCAAACAAAAACCAAGTCTGAGTCAAACTAAGGTTAAATCAAGCAAAGTTAGTCAATAATAAGCATCAAGCTATTGACAATACCTCAAATTTAATTGAGAATAAACCAAAAAAAGGCCATTAATTGTTTAAAGTAGAGATGTTCAGCATAAGTTAAGGCTACAAATATTCTTTCAAATCAAACTGAACTAAAGAAGACTTGAACTTGGTCAACCAATAAGCCAAGTGCCATACTTGAAAGAAGTTAACTAACAATAAGCATAAGATAGCCAGTAACACATCAAGCTCAACTAATACAAGGATAAAGACATTAATGACTCTTCAAACCTAATATACAACAAACCAAAAAGGCCATCGATTATCAAATTAAAAGTGATTAGTATAAGGCAAGGCCACTAATTATTCTCCCCAGTTAAAACCAAGGTTTAAAAACTTGGTTGAAAGGTTTTGATTTCAGTCATGGCCAAAATATTTTGGCTTGTACCAGTTTTGCTGTTTAGGGTTTTGCAGACTATACCCTATTTTAGTTCTTTTGCAACAACAGGTCGACTTAAAACTGATCCCAAAATAGAGATTAAAACCTTGGTTAAAATTAAATTAAAGCTGGCTTGCACTCAGTCAATCAGTTAGCTAAATGTCGTGTTCAAAAGAAGTTAACCGACACAAGCATAAAAGTCAGTGGTAACACCTCAAGCTCAACTGACACAAGCATAAAGTCATCGATAATATTTTAAATTTAATTGACAATAAGTTTAAAAACCATTAGTTATTAAATCAAGAATAATTAGCATAAGTTAATGTCACTAATCATTCTCTCAAATCAAAGATCAAAAGAAGTCAAAAAGAAGAAAGCCATTAGTGATACATTAAGCCCTAATAGGGCTAACTAACATGAGCCAATGCAGTCTACCACACCCTTAAATGAAGTAATGCTATTGACATCTACTAAAAATCAAACCAAGTATCCATACAAGCCAAGTTCCAAATAGGCCATCCATCATGTTAGATTCGATCAAGCACACAAGAGCGAAGTAGCAATCGAGCATGAAAATTTCTTTTTTATGTTATAAATTAAAATTTTTAAATATAAAATGAGGGTATGCTCTTGCTTAAGATGTATAACCTAATTTACATTAATTAAATTATAATTTTCTTTCTTCGTGTCTCTATTATATTTGTTAGGTTTTTTTTACTTTAGAAGGTTTTTAATAATTGTCATGGTAATTAACAATAGGAGCCTGCATTTATTGAAAGTCATGTTCCCATAATACCTAATGTACACTCAAACCCACCCAAAATTTATTTCTGTTTTTGAGATTGCTTCATAGGATTCTCTAGGGCCCGTTTGGTTGGAGGTCAAGGTCAAGGTCAATGTCAAAAGAAGGGGTAAAGTGTAAAACAATAATGCGGTCAAGAAAATCTTGTTTGGTTACTGATCTGGCTAACGAGTGGTTTAAATTTTTTATGGACAAATTTGCCCTCATCTTTTCCTTAAAATGGGTAATTGTCCTCATCGCTGCTGACTCCGTCTTCTCAGACGAGGTCTTGCGCGCCGGCAAGCTCGAGCGGGGAGCACGGGCAGCGAGCTTGCATGGGGAGCTCGCCAAGCAAGCTCGGGCGGCAAGCTCATGCGGGCAGCTTAGGCGGTGATCTCGCGCGGGGAGCTGGCCGAGCAAGCTCATGCGGGGGGCTTGCCGGCTGAGCTCGCACGGGGAGCTCGCTGAGGGAGCTTGCCGGGGGAGATGAGGGCATTTTAGTCATTTCCTATTTATAATTAAATTAAATTAAATAATATTAGTCTGGTTAAATTTTTGGTGTTTGGATAATAGGCTGGTCAGTCGGGGATGACCTTAGGCTTGACCCCCAAGAAAACATGGCCTATGAGCATTTCATTAGTTATGTATCAATGTTCTAACAAAAATACTTGTATGCATAAAAAACCTCATGTTCCGCGGGCTAAATGCATTACAAAGGGACAAATTTTAGCGGATGGTGTGGCTACAGTTGGTGGGGAACTCTCTTTAGGAAAAAATGTATTAGTAGCTCATATGCCATGGGAAAGCTATAATTTTGAAGATGCAGTACTAATTAGTGAACATCTGGTATATGAAGATATTTATACTTTTTTTTACATTCATAAATATGAAATTCAGACTCATGTGACAAGTCAAGGCCCTGAAAGAATCACTAAGGAAATATGAGCCATACTTGGCATTCAGGTATCCACTGCAAAAGAAACTTCTCTAAAACTACCTATAGGTGGAAGGGGTTGAGTTATTGATGTGAGATGGATTCAGAAAATGGGTCATTCCGGTTATAATCCAAAGATGATTTGTATATCTATTTTACAGAAACATGAAATCAAAGTAGGTGATAAAGTAGCTGGAAGACATGGGAATAAAGGTATCATTTCCAAAATTTTGCCTAGACAAGATCTGCCCTATTTGCAAGATGGAACGCCCATTGATATGGCTTTCAACCTATTAGTACCTTCACAAATGAATGTGGGACAGATATTTGAATGTTCGCTCGGGTTAGTGGACGACCTCCTAAAGAGACACTATAGAATAGCACTTTTGATGAGAGATATGAGTAAGAAGCTTCAAGAAAACTAGTCTTTTCTGAATTATATTCAGCTAGTAAGCAAACAAAAATCCATGGGTATTTGAACTCGAGTATCCGAGAAAAAGTAGAATATTTGATGGAAGAATAGGATATCCTTTTGAACAACTTGTTCTAATAGGAAAACCATATATCCTAAAATTAATCCATCAAGTTGATGATAAAATCCATGGATGTTCTAGCGGACATTACGCACTTGTTACACAACAACCCCTTAGAGGAAGGGACAAGCAAGGGGGACAACGAGTAGGAGAAATTGAAGTTTGGGCTTTAGAGGGATTTGCTGTTGCTCATATTTTACAAGAGATGATTATTTATAAATCTGATCATATCAAAGCTCGTCAAGAGGTACTTGGTACTACAATTATTGGAGGAACAGTACCTAACACCGAGGATGCTCCAAAATCTTTTCGATTGCTCATTCGAGAATTACGATCTTTGTCTCTGAAACTGAATCAATTCCTTGTATCTAAGAAGAACTTCTAGATTAATAGGAAGGAAGCTTGATCTGAATGAATCCAAATTTCTATTCTATGATCGACCGGTATAAACATCAACAACTTCCAATTGGACCAGTTTCTCCCCAACAAATAAAGGCTTGGGCCAAAAAAATCCTACCTAATGGAGAGATGGTTGGGGAGGTGACAAAACCCTATACTTTTCATTACAAAACCAATAAACTAGAAAAAGATGGATTGTTTTGTGAAAGAATCTCTTGACCTATAAAAAGTGGAATTTGTGCTTGTGGAAATTATCGAGCGATCAGGGTTGAAAAAGAAGACCAGAAGTTTTGTGAACAATGTGGGGTGGAGTTTGTTGATTTTCGAATACGAAGATATCGAATTGGATACATTAAACTCGCATGTCCAGTGACTCATGTGTGGTATTTGAAACGTCTTCCTAGTTATATTGCAAATCTTTTAGATAAATCCCTTAAGGAATTAGAAGGCCTAGTATATTGTGATGTGTGATTTGATCGAAATTTGCATTTTACAGATTCAAACTGAGAAACTGTCTTCCCATTCAATCTGATTTGGATGTCCCTACTCTGACATGTGTCTTGGAAGGACTAACATGAAGCTCAGAATGTTGCGTGTATTCAATACTTCCAAAAAAAGGGAATTGATCCATGGTCGATTCCCTAACAGATAAATAGGAATGGAATTACTAATTTTACCTCATGAAAAAAAAATACTTTTCATGGAATTAGCCATTCCATTTCTTTTAGAAAGAGATTCAGTTCAAGCAAGTAACTATGGCATGGTTACAAAAGTTAATCTATCGCACATACGCTTCAAGGGACTTAATGGCATAAGCACCATCGAGGTGAGTAGGGACCTAAAAGATCGAATGGGATGATATATAGACAAGTAAATCCCTTATGAGTCCCAAAGTATTAACTTTAAAAGTTTAAGTGGATTCAACATTTGAAGGGAAGTAGACTAAATAATTTCACATTTTCTTTTTTACCGTAAATGAATTGTAAATTGGATTTAAGTAATTCAAAAATTCAAAACAAGAATTAATTAATAAAAGATTAGCCCTCGCTAGGAACTTGAGTAAGGAGTAGCCTTTAGCCTTTGTAGGGTTTTATTGAACAAAATTTCACCCCTCTTTCTTTTTCTTTATTTGCTATAGCTACTTGAGCTAGATGAGGGGAAACCTTCACGTCCAATTTTTAAGGGGGGGGAATCCAATCCTATAGATACCTATCTCAATTTTTCTTTTTCTAGGCCCATATCTAAAAGACCAACTTTCTTCCAGTTATGAGGTTCATTTGAATATGAAATCCAATCCTGGAAATACAGCATTCCACTTTTTTTTACTACCCAAAGCTTGGAGACATTTCGAAATCGAGAAATCATGATAGGAGCACATGCTATCAGAGAACAATTAGCATATTTGGATTTGCAAATTATTATAGATAATTCATTTGTAGAATGGAAGAAATTAGGAGACAAGGAGGCAATTGGAACTGGAAATGAATGGGAAGATAGAAAAATTTGAAGAAGAAAGGGTTTTTTGGTTAAATGCATGGAGTTAGCTAAACATTTTATTCGAAAAAATGTAGAACCAAAACGGATGATTTTGCCCCTATTACCAGTTCTTCCTCCCGAGTTGAAACCAATCATTCAGATAGATGGAGGTAAATTAATGAGTTTGGATATTAATGAACTCTATAGAAGAGTTATCTATCAGAACAATGCTCTTACCGATCTATTAGCAACAAGTAGATCTATGCCAGGTGAATTAGTAATGTGTCAGGAGAAATTGGTACAGGAAGTAGTAGATACACTTCTTCATAATGGGATCCGTGGACAACCGATGAAAGATGGTCATAATAAAGTTTACAAGTCATTTTTTGATGTAATTGAAGGCCAAGAGGGAAGATTTCATGAGACTTTGCTTGGCAAAAGGGTATTCAAGGCGTTCCGTCATTGTCGTGGGACCTTCGCTTTCATTACATCAATGTGGATTACTGCACGAAATAGCAATAGAGCTTTTCCAAACATTTGAAATTTGTGATTTAATTAGACAACATGTTGCTTCTAACATAGGGATTGCTAAAAGTCAAATTTAGGAAAAAGAACCCATTGTATGGGAAATACTTCGAGAAGTTATGTGGGGACATCCTATATTGTTGAATAGAGCACCGACCTTGCATAGATGGGGTATACAGGCCTTCCAACCCATTTTAGTGGAGGAGCATGCTATTTTTTTACACCCATTAGTTTGTAGAGGCTTCAATGCAGACTTTGATGGGTATTAAATGGCTGTTCATGTACATTTATCTTTGGAAGCTCAAGCGAAGGCTCATTTACTTATGTTTTCTCATATGAATCTCTTGTCTCCAGCTATTGGAGATCCCATTTCTGTACCAACTCAAGATATGCTTATTGGACTCTATGTATTAACAATTGGGAATCATTGAGGTATTTGTAGAAATAGGTATAATACATATAATTGCAGAAATTCTCAAAACAAAATAGTTAACAATAATAAGAATAAGTATAAGTATGTGAAAGTGACGTATTGTTGTAGTTCCTATGATGCACTTGGAGCTTATCAGCAAAAAAAAATCAATTTAGATAGTCCTTTGTGGCTCCAGTGGTGACTAGATCAATGTGTCATTAGCTCAAGAGAAGTTCCTATCAAAATTCAATATGAATCTTTGGGTACTTATAAAGAGATTTATAGGAACTATCTGATCGTAAGAAGTGTAAAAAAAGAAATTTGTTGTATATACATTCAAACTACCATTGGTCATATTTCTTTTTATCGAGAAATGGAAGAAGCTGTACAAGGGTTTCCTTGGGCCTACTCATACACTATCTAAACCAAGAAATTAGATTAGTTGATATCCGTGTCTGGGAATTCAGTTCTCTCCAGTTTTGCCGGTATCAGAATTCTCGAATTTCTGCGGGAATTAAGATTAAGGGAAGGAAGTTTTTGAATCATTGACTCAGGTCCATTGTGGAATCCTATTAAGCATAATATGGGGGTATTTATGACAGAATAGGCTGATCTAGTCTTTCACAATAAAGTGATAGATGGAACTCCTATGAAACAACTTATTAGTAGATTAATAGATCATTTTGGAATGGCATATACATCACATATCCTGGATCAATCGAAGACTCTAGGTTTTTAGCAAGCCACTACTATCCCTATTTCATTAGGAATTGATGATCTTTTAACAATACCTTCTAAGGAATGGTTAGTCCAAGACACTGAACAACAAAGTTTTCTTTTGGAAAAATATTATCATTATGTGAACGTACACACGGTAGAAAAATTATGCCAATCCATTGAGATATGGTATGCTACAAGTGAATATTTGAGACAAGAAATGAATCCTAATTTTTGGATGACTGATCCTTCTAATCCAGTCCATTTAATGTCCTTTTTAGGAGCTCAAGGAAATGTATCTCAGGTACACCAATTGGTGGGTATGAGAAGATTAATGTCAGATCCTCAAGGAAAAATGATTGATTTACCCATTCAAAGCAATCTATGCGAGGGACTTTCTTTGACGGAATATATAATTTCTTGCTATGGAGCCCGCAAAGGCATTGTAGATACTGCTGTATAAACATCAGATGTTGGATACCTTACACGTAGACTTGTTGAAGTAGTTCAACACATTATTGTACGTAGAACAGATTATGGTACTATCTAAAGTATTTTCATGAGTCCTCGAAAAGGGCGAATGACGGGAAAATTTTTTGTCCAAACACTAATTGGTCGTGTATTAGCAGATGATATATATATGGGTACATGATGCATTGCCATTTGAAATCAAGAGGTTGGGATTGGACTTGTCAATTGCATGATAATTTTTCAAGCATGACAGATATATATTTGAACCCCCTTTACTTATAAAAGTACATCTTGGATCTGTCAATTATGTTATGGTCAGAGTCCCGCTCATGGCGATGTAGTTGAATTGGGAGAAGTCGTAGGTATTATTTCAGGTCAATCAATTGGGGAACTAGGGACTCAACTAACATTAAGAACTTTTCATACTGGTGGAGTATTTACAGGCGGTACTACTGAACATCTGTGAGTTCCTTCTAGTGGAAAAATCAAATTCAATGAGAATTTGGTTCATCCCACATGTACCCATCATGGACATCCTGCTTTTTATGTTCTATAGATGTGTATGTAACTATTAAGGGTCGGGATATTATACATAATGTGAATATTCCACCAAAAGATTTGGTTTTAGTTCAAAATGGTCAATATGTGGAATCAGAACAAGTGATTGCCAAGATTCGTGCCGGGTCATCCACTTTTCATTTTAAAGAGAGTGTCCAAAAATATATTTATTCTAAATCAGAGGGAGAAATGCATTGGAGTACCCATGTCTACCATGCAACCGAATACCCATATGGTAATGTTCATTTATTACCAAAAACAAGTCATTTATGGATAGTAGCAGGAGGTTTGTGTAGATCCAGTAGAGTGTCTTTTTCACTCCACAAGGATCAGGATCAAATGAATTTTCATTCTTTTTCTATCAAAGAAAAATATATTTCTGATCTCTTAATAACTAATTATCGAGTAAAGCATAAATTGTTGGATACTTCTAGTAAAAAACGAGAAGAAATTCTTGAACATTCAATACCTGATCGAATCATATCCAACGGTCATTGAAATTTCATATATCATTTTATTCTTCACGAGAATTCAGATTTCTTGGTGAAAAGATGAAGAAATAGATTCATCATCCCATTACAATATGATCAAGACCGAGAGAAAGAACTAATACCCTGTTTTGGTATTTTGATTGAAATACCCATAAATGGTATTTTATGTAGAAATAGTATTCTTGCTTATTTCGATGATTCAATATATAGAAGAAGCAGTTCAGGAATTACTACATATGGGAATAATGAAGGCATCTCTGAATACTCAAAGTTTCATATCCGAAGCGAGTTTTCAAGAAATCGCTCGGGTTTTAGCAAAATCTACTCTACGAAATTGTATTGAGTTGTTGAAAGGCCTGAAGCAGAACATTATTCTGGGGGGATTATACCTGTTGGTACTAGATTTTAAAAATTAGTGCACCATTCAAGACAAGACAAAAATATTCATTTGAAAATCAAAAAGAATAATCTATTCTCATTAGAAATGAGAGATATTTTGTTACACCACAAAGAATTATTTTGTTCTTGCCTCCAAACAATTTACATGAGACATTAGAACAATCATTTATAGGATTTAATGATTTCTAAAAGGAGATTCACTTTTTCTTCCTTAGTTTATCTCTGTTCTATTGATTTTGTAATAGAAAAAAGTAATTAAAAGAAATTAATGGTTAGGACGGCGTATTGTATCGACGGTCAATCCACGGTATAAGGTTTCCTTGGAACAATTATTATTATTTCTTTTTTAGGGTATCTCATCTCTTTGTAAAAAGTAAAAACAAAGAGGGAATTAGGGGAAAATGCCAGAAGATATTGGAACATCAATTTGCCAAAGATGATGGAAGCGGGGATTCATTTTGGTCATGGTACTAGGAAATGGAATCCTAGAATGGTTATGTAGGACGCTCAAAGGAAGTTAAAAAATATCAAAAGAAGCTAATTCAGAAGTCAAGGGGCCATGACAAATGATTTGATTCACTCTTTTATTTAAACTTAGGATTTACCTTACTTAGTACCTTTCTATGTTGAAATTCTCTTCATTATGATGTCTTAGGTCTTATTCTTGGATTCCACCAACCCAAGACTAATTTGAGCTGAATCCTATTCAGTTTAGGACTTGGGAAGGATAAATCCTTATTTAGGATTTTATTTTCCTATGTTAACTTATTTAGAACTTCTACCAACCCAATTATTGGGTTCAAGCTAAGTTGTATTCAGTTTAGCACTTGGAAAGCTAGAAACTTACTCAAATTGATCTTCTGGTATTTGTATAAATAGGCCTTCAGCCCTATGAATGGAAAAATAACTTTTATTCTCAATAAAGTTCTACTTTAGTGAATTTTCTGTCTTCCTTGTGGATTCAAGGAGTTCTTAACAAAGGCAATGGTGTTTTCTTGGTCTACCATGCTTGTTGCTACGTCAAGTGTATCAGAGCGAGACTCTCCTTGCTTAATGTCCAATGACAATGCAACTAGAACCAACCCTAGGGATGGTGCTCCTATGGCTAATCACATCAGCCGTGAGTATTTTGATTTGACCATGGAGGCAATCCAAAACTCACTTGCAAGCTTGATGCTGAGAATGGATCAACTTGAAGGCCAGAATCAACAACATCGACGGATCGATGAAGTGGCTTGTGATCCAATTGGTCTAGGAAAGGCTCCGCAAGTGAATCCAAAGGGTTTACAAATCCTTGAAAACTCCAGTGATGAAGAAATTGAAGACATCCTTCATCGACCAGTTTCTGAGCATGATAGACGTCATGATTTTGGCTTGATGATTGATCTCCCATCTTTCAATGGCCAACTTCAGATTGAAGACTTTCTCGATTGGCTTGCTGAAGTGGAATGATTCTTCAACTACATGGAGATTCTAGATTCGAAGAAAGTGAAACTTGTTGCTTACTGACTCAAGTGGGGTGCATCAACATGGTGGGAACGCATCCAGTTGGAAAGGACATGCCAAAATAAAGCTCCAATTTGATCATGGCCACGGATGAAGGCTCTTCTTGAAAAGCAATTCCTTCCCATAGATTATGACCAGGTACTCTTTCAGCAATACCAAAATTATCGACAGGGTAATCACAGTGTGAAGGCATATGCTGAGGAGTTCTATCGCCTATCAGCATGTAATAATCTAGTAGAGACTGAATCACATCAAGTGGCAAGATTCATTGGTGGGCACAACCATCCAAGATAGGATTTCCTTGCAACCTATTTGGATGGTTAATGAGGCTGTGAGGAGTGCAACTCATGTGGAGTCCCAATTGGAATGACCTGTCATCAGAAATTAGGTGGGGAGAACCATTGGTTAGAATTCAAAAGGAGCAAAATCTATTCCTAATAGAGGTGCAGCTACACAACCTCCTCGACCTCCCACACAAGTGAGTCTTGAAGCTAGACCTACAAGGCCATCAAGAAATGC
Source organism: Trichopus zeylanicus subsp. travancoricus (assembly GCA_005019695.1). Taxonomy (NCBI): domain Eukaryota; kingdom Viridiplantae; phylum Streptophyta; class Magnoliopsida; order Dioscoreales; family Dioscoreaceae; genus Trichopus; species Trichopus zeylanicus. Next base: position 902,481 of record RXID01021553.1, read on the forward strand.
CACATCAGCAAAGAACCCAAGTTCAAATCCTGATCTAAAGTACTATCACTGTGGAAAATTTGGATATTGTTCTAATGTTTGTCCAACATGACAACCTATGAACCTGACTATTGAAGATAATTTTGTGGCTGACAATTTACATGACTCAAAAGATGATGACCTAGCTTGTGATCAAGAAAACTATGAAGATGGAATATTCGAGGAGCCTGATGGTGAAAGGTCATCTTTAGTAGTTCGAAATCTGATGTACATCCCAAAGCAAGAGAAAAACCTACAACATCACAATATCTTTCACACTCGATGCACAGTAAATGGCAAGATCTGTGACATGATTATTGATGGGCGAAGCAGTGAAAACATCATCTCCAAGACTATGGTTGACAAGCTTCAATTGAAAATGAAATCACATCCCTCTCCCTACAAGATTGACTGGATTAAAAAGGTTGGTGAAACCAAAGTAACTGAATGGTGTCAAATTTATTTTTCCATTGGAAAATTCTATAAGGATGAGGTAATCTGTAATGTTGTGGAGATGGATGTATGTCATATTCTTCTTGGTAGACCTTGGCAATTTGATAGAGATTCTATACATCGTGGGCAAGATAATCGCTACATATTCTTCAAAGATAGAAAGAAAATTATCCTTACCCCCATTGGCGAAGAGCGTCGACCCAAAAGTTTACAAGAGGAGGGTCACTCCTTCCTGATTGTGCAAAATTTTATAAATGAGGCTAAAGAGATAGCTCAAATATTTGTTGTGATTGAGAAAGGAATGGAGTCAATGCCCACTGAAGCTCAAAAAGGCTTGCAACCCTTCCTAGATGAATTCAAAAAAATCATGCCCGATGATCTTCCTGATGAACTACCCCCAATGAGAGATATTCAACACCACATTGACCTTGTTCCAGGAGTGAGTTTACCAAATCTGCCCTACTACAAAATGAGTCCAAAAGAGTTACAAATTTTACAAGACAAGGTTGAAGAGTTGATCAGAAAAGGAATGACCAGAGTTAGCATGAGCCCATGTGCAGTTCCAGCCTTATTGACACCTAAGAAAGATAGAAGTTGGCAGATGTGTGTAGATAGTTGAGCCATCAATTGAATCATGGTAAAATATAGATTCCCAATTCCTCGCTTAGAGGACATGTTGGACATGTTGGAAGGGTCAAAGGTGTTCTCTAAGATAGATTTGAGGAGTGGATACCATCAAATCAGAATTAGACCCGGTGATGAATGGAAAACTTCTTTCAAAATAAAAGAAGGACTTTATGAGTGACTTGTTATGCCTTTTGGACTCTCAAATGCACCAAGTACTGTCATGCAATTGATGAATCAAGTACTCAAACCTTTCATTGGCCATTTTGTTGTTGTTTACTTTGATGATATCCTGGTGTACAGTCATAATGAAGAAGAACATAAAAGGCATCTAACAGAAGTACTTACTGTGCTGAAGAAGGAGAAGTTGTACATCAACTCAAAGAAATGCCATTTTATGACTGACCACTTGGTGTTCTTGGGATTCGTGGTAATTGCCGAAGGCATTCATGTTGATGAAGAAAAGGTAAAAGCTATTAAGGAATGGCCGATACCCAGAAGTGTATCAGAAGTTAGAAGCTTCCATGGTCTGGCGACATTCTATCGGAGCTTTGTCAAAAGCTTTAGTTCCATTATAGCACCAATAACCGAGTGTTTGAAGCAACGCAAGTTCTCCTGGACTCAAGAAACTAATAGATGCTTCGAGTTGATCAAGGAGAAGTTATCTACTACACCTGTTTTGGCATTGCCTAGCTTCGAGAAGTTATTCGAGGTAGACTGTGATGCTTCGTACATAGGCATTGGAGCCATTCTATCCCAGGAAGGAAGACCAGTAGCTTTCTATAGAGAAAAGTTGAGTGAAGTTCGAAAGAAGTGGTCAACATATGAGCTAGAATTTTATGTGATTGTACAAGTAGTTCGTCATTGGAAGCACTATCTAATTCAATGAGAGTTCATTCTATATACTGACCACCAAGCTTTGAAATCCATTGATAGCTAGAAGGACTTGAATCACATGCATGGTCGATGGTCGTCATTCTTATAGCAATACACTTATGTTTTGAAACACAAATTCGGACAAAAAAATAAGGTGGTGGATACTTTGAGCCGCAGGGTAGCCTTGATGGTAACTATAAGCAACGAAGTTGAAAGGTTTGATTATTTGAAGGAATTATATGCTGAAGATGAAGATTTTAAATAGGAGTTTAGAAAGTGCCAAGCAGGACAAAGAAGTGATTTATATCTCCATGAAGCCTTTCTCTTTAAGGGTTCTCATCTTTGCATTTCAAGGTGCTCCTTGAGAGAAAAGGTGGTCAAAGAGTTGCATAGCAGTGGCCTAGCAAGACATCTTGGGCATGACAAGAGCATTGCACTAATTGAAGTGTGCTACTATTAGCCACAACTTAAGAGGGATTTCGGTCGCTTTGTACAAAGGTGTTATGTATGCCAAATAGCCAAAGGAAGCTCTCAAAACACTGGCCTTTATACCCCATTGCGTGTGCCAAATGCCCCATGGGAGGATTTATCGATGGATTTTGTTTTGGGCCTCCCTAGGACTCAACGAGGTTTAGATTTAGTATTTTTTGTTGTCGACAAATTTTCCAAGATGACACACTTCATTCCACGTAAGAAGATAGCAGATGCAATAAGGGTGGCTAATCTATTCTTTTAGGAGATTGTAAGACTACATGGAGTTCCAAAGACTATCACTTCTTATCGTGACACAAAATTTCTAAGTCACTTTTGGAAGATATTATGGAGGCAATTCGAGATGTCTCTACAATTTAGCAGTGCTTATCATCCACAAATAAATGGACAAACTAAAGTGGTGAATCGAATACTTGTAAACATCATTTGGTGTCTTGCAAGAGACAAACCAAAGCAGTGGGACTATGCACTCACACAAGCTGAATTTGCTTCCAATAACATGAAGAATAGGTCCACGAAAAAATCGCCATTTGAAATTGTCAATGGAAGAACCCCAAAGCACCCGCTGGATTTAGTGGTGTTGCCCAAATTGCTAGGAACAAGCATAGCTACAGATAATATGGTGGAGAGAATTATTGAAGTGCATACTGAGGTAAAGAAGAAATTAGAAGAATCCAATGGCAAATACAAAATTAAAGTGGACATTCATAAGCATCCAAAAGTGTTTTAAGAAGGAGATCTGGTAATGGTACACTTGAGAAAGGAACGATTTCCAACTGGAACTTACAACAAATTAAAACAAAAGAAAATTGGGCCACAGAAGATACTAAGAAAGATAAACAATAATGCCTATGTCATCGACCTCCCGAAGGATTTGGTAATCTCAAATACTTTTAATATTCAAGATTTGTTTGACTACCATGCACCTGAAGACTGCAAGTTATAATAAAATAACTCAAGGATGAGTTCTTTATAAGAAGGGGACACTGATATAGGACGCTCAAAGGAAGTTTAGAAATATCAAAAGAAGCTAATTCAGAAGTCAGGGGCCCATGACAAATGATTTAATTCACTCTTTTATTTAAACTTAGGATTTACCTTACTTAGTACCTTTCTATATTGAAATTCTCTTCATTATAATGTCTTAGGTCTTATTCTCGGATTCCACCAACCCAAGACTAATTTGAGTTGAATCCTATTCAGTTTAGGACTTGGGAAGGATGAATCCTTATTTAGGATTTTATTTTCATATGTTAACTTATTTAGAACTTCTACCAACCCAATTACTAGGTTCAAGCTGAGTTGTATTCAGTTTAGGACTTGGGAAGCTAGAAACTTACTCAAATTGGTCTTTTGGTATTTGTATAAATAGGCCTTCAGCCCTATTGATGGAAAAATAACTTTTATTCTCAATAAAGTTCTACTTTAGTGAATTTTTTGTCTTCCTTGTGGATTCAAGGAGTTCTTAATAGAGGCAATGGTGTTTTCCTCGTCTACCATGCTTGTTGCTATGTCAAATTGCCCCTTATATATCTGCAAAGCGTAAAGGTATTCATATTACAAATTTTACTAGAACTGCTCATTTTTTCAAAAGCCCATGATTTAGTTTTTGATGTAGCAAGTAGAGGAAAAAGCTTTTTAATCATTGATACCAAAAATAAAGTAGCGGATTCAGTAGCATCGGCTGCAATAAGGGCTCGGTGTCATTATGTTAATAAAAAATGGCTTAGTGGTATGTTAATGAATTGGTCTATGAAAAAAATGAGACTTCATAAGTTCAAAGACTTAAGAGCAGACCAAAAGATGAGCAAACTCAACTGTCTCCCAAAAACAAAAAGAGATGCAGCAATGTTGAAGAGAAAATTAGTTACCTTGCAAACATATCTGGGTGGTATCAAGTATATGATGGGGTTTCCCAATATTGTAATCATCCTTGATCAGCAAGAAGAATATATGGCTTTTCAAGAATGTGTCATTTTAGGTACTCTGACAATTGTTTAATCGATACAAATAATAACCCGAATCTTGCAAATATTTTGATCCCAACCAATGATGACGCTATAGCTTCAATCTGATTAATTCTCAACAAATTAGTATCCACAATTTGTGAGGGTCATTTTAGCTATATAGGAAATCCTTGATTATTATTCAAAATAAAAAAATTGGTTAATTATTAATTATTTGATTTGGGAATTCCATAGATTTATTTGATCGGTTACTATTACCTAAATTTTTCAAAAGAGATAAATAAGTAAAGTACTGGGGATATTGATCTCATGTGATTCCTTGTAAATAGAAATATATGGATTAAAATGGGTGAAATCAAAAAGAGATGGTTGAATCAAAATAATTCCTTTTTTTTAAGTTCAATTTTTGTCAGAGGACAATATGAATGTTATAGCATGTTCCATTAAAACACTTAAAGGTTTTTATGATATATCGGGTGTAGAAGTAGGACAACATTTCTATTGGCAAATAGGGGGTTTGCAAATCCATGCCCAAGTACTTATCATTTCTATTGCTATCTTATTATGTTCAGTCATCATAGTTGTTCAGAATCCACAAACCATTCCAACCGATGGTTAGAATTTCTTCGAATATATCCTTGAATTTATTCGAGACTTGATCAAAACCAAAATCAAAGAATAATATGGTCCTTGGGTTCCCTTTATTGGAACTATGTTCCTATTTATTTTTATTTCTAACTGGTCAGGTGCTCTTTTAACTTGGAAAGTCTTATAGTTACCTCATGGGGAGTTAGTTGCCCCCACGAATGATATAAATACTACTATTGCTTTAGCTTTACCCATGTTAGTGGCATATTTTTATGTGGGTCTTACAAAAAAAGGGTTGGGTTATTTTAGAAAATACATTCAACCAACCCCAATCCTTTTACCAATAAATATCCTCGAAGATTTCACAAAACCTTTATCTCTTAGTTTTTGACTTTTCGGGAATATATTGGCTGATGAATTAGTAGTTGTTGTTCTTGTTTCTTTAGTACCTTTATTAATTCCTATACCCGTCATGTTTCTTGGATTATTTACAAGTGGTATTCAAGCTCTTATTTTTGCAACCTTAGTTACAACTTATATAGGTGAATCCATGGAGGGTCATCATTAACTAGTCTTCAAACAGAATAGTCTTTTTTTTTAGCTTATTTCAATTCATGTATGGTTCAAGAGAATCCACTCGGTTGGGGAACATAATAGATACAAATATGTATTTATAGTGTTGTATAGTATATATGACCCATAATCATGGTAGGTCAAGTTACGTTATAGAGAAAGAAAGGTATATTTGATATTAGATATTCATTATTCCTATATATTATTTGTCTCTATATAATATATTTTATATACAATTTACAGTACCCTCTATTTATATAGAGATGTATTCCAATACAATTTTCTTCTCTTTCGTCTGTGACTATGCATAGATTGAATGAAAAAAATAGATGAACTCAGGAATGGAATAGAGTAGAAAATGAAGAATTGATGAAAGAATGGTTCCAAAGAAAGAAGTGCAATAACTAGAGTTGTATGCATCATATGGATTTATAAAAAAACCTATCGTGGGTAGAAACTAAAAAAAAAAAGATATGGAAATAGTTCTGATAATTTAGTTGATTCTATAAGATTTTTATTGCAATTTGGAATTTTCAGTTACTTCAACCTGACGATGGATCTTAGTGAAAAAAATGTAATAATTCATTGGTTGATTGTATTATTAACCATTTCTTTTTTTTTTGTGCAAGGAACTTACCATGAATCCATTGATTTCTGCCGCTTCTGTTATTGCTGCTGGATTGGCTGTAGGCCTTGCTTCTATTGGACTAGGAGTTGGTCAAGGTACTATTGTAGGCCAAGCCATAGAAGGTATTGTGAGGCAACTAGAAACAGAGGGTAAAATACGAGGTACTTTATTACTTAGTCTAGCTTTTATGGAAGCTTTAACAATTTATGGACTGGTCGTGGCATTGGCACTTTTATTTGTGAATCCTTATGTTTAATGTAATCCTAGAAATGGGAAAAATTACCTTTTTCATTAATTTCATTAACTCAGACTTGCCCTTTGTTTCGTCAAATTATAGCAAGACTTTACTCGTAGAATAGAAAATTATTTCTAGAATTTTTTATTTTTCTTGAGACAATACCCCTACCCTAGGTAGGACTGATTTAAAGAGGGGGAATTCACAAATCTATTCACTTTTTTTCTTCTCGTCCTTAGTACACCAGAAACTTTCACTTTTAGAGAGCCTTTCAACAAAGAACAAAGGAGATATTTCGCAATTGACATGAAACCTAAGACAATAATACTACTTTATTCAAAATTGGAAATTTCAGTAAAAAATAACAAAAAGGTTAATGAAAATGGAAAAAAGAAAAAAAAAGAAGAAATAAATTGATTAAAAAAAAAGACAAGTGAGATGATAGAAAAAGAATTGTGGTTCTTTCTTAGTCCTATCTATATTATATGAAGCATATGAAAAATGTAACCTATTCTTTTGTTTCTTTTGAACACTAGCCATTCACCAAAAGTTTTGGGTTTAATACCAATATTTTAGCAACAAATCTAATAAATCTAAGTATAGTGCTTGGTATATTGATTTTTTTTGGAAACGGAGTGTGTGCGAGTTGTCTATTTCAAAAATAGGTTGGATCCAACTGGCAGTACTTTAATATAATAGATTTCTATTTCTTATTTTTTATTGTATTTATAAATACAATAAAAAATAAGAAAGAAAGGTAGACAATCTCCATGAATTACTTATGAATAAATTCCATTTAGAAATTATATAATATAATATATGTAAGGACCATAGCATTTCGTGATTCATTGGTAAGTCAACTTTGATTTTCTATGAACCAATAATGTGAGACCATTAACATGGTTAAAGCCAAATTGTTTGAAGTCCAGGCATAACATGGGTATTCTTTCTACCACTATCTTAGTGTTAGTACCAAAATGATTTTCATTTTAAAATGAATAGTTAGTAATTTATCTGATATAAGACACTCATATCGATAAAAAGATTTCAACTATTTACTTGTTACTATAAAAAAATGTATTAGAAAAAAAAGGCACCTTACCTCTTTTTATCCAATGCCAAATCGATGACCTATGTATAAAAAAATGAAGAATTTTTTGGATTTGCAGAAAGGGCATAAACAAATTTAAATTATATTAAAATAAAATATTTCAATTTCAAATAACAAATAATATTTATTTCAAATATATTAAAATGAAATATCTATATAGATATATATTTGTATTTTATATTTATTTGTATTTGAAATTTAATAAAGAACAAATTAAATAAAGAAACAACTTTGCTGAAATTATATATTTTTGTTTGGTCAGAAGAGTCCTTTTACTAGAATAGAACATTCTGGTCTTGTATTAGTTTCGATGAAGAAAAGATGGGGCAGGCTCATTACATTAAATGATATGGAAATGTCTATATGTCTATAAAATAAATAATTGAGTGTGAGAGCCAAATGAACCGAAAGATTCATGTTTGGTTCGGGAAGAGATCATGGAAGTCATAAAATTATATTATATAGTAAGATAATCTACTTTCATTAAATGATTTATTAGATAATAAAAAATAGAGGATCTTGAGTACTATTCAAAATTCGGAAGAATTGCGTAAAGGGGCCATTGAGCAGCTTGAAAAAGCCCAAACTCGCTTATGGAAAGTGGAAATGGAAGTAGATGAGTATCGAATTAATGGATACTCTGAGATAGAATGAGAAAAAGTAAATTTGATTAATGCTACTTGTGATAGTTTGGAACGATTAGAAAATTACAAAAAGGAAACCCTTCTTTTTGAACAACAAAGAGCGATTAATTAGGTACGACAACGAGTTTTCCAGCAAGCCTTACACGGAGCTCTAGGAACTCTGAATAGTTGTTTGAATAGTGATTTACATTTCCGTATCATCAGTGCTAATATTCATATCCTCGCAGCGATGGAAGAAATAACTGATTAATCTTTCTACTTTTGCTTTAGTTGAAACTTTAGGTATTATTTTTTTTTTCTTCCAAAAAAGAATAAAGAGACACTAATGGTAACCCTTCGAGCCAATGAAAATAGTAATATTATCTGTGAACATATCAAACAATATAATAGAGAAGTAAAGATTGTGAATACCGGTACCGTACTTCAAGTAGATGATGGTATTGCTCATATTCATGGTCTTGATAAAGTCATGACAGGTGAATTAGTAGAATTTGAAGAGGGTACAATTGGCATTGCTCTGAATTTGGAATCCAATAATGTTGGCATTGTATTAATGGGCGGCAGTTTGATGATACAAGAGGGAAGTTCTGTAAAAGAAATAAGAAAAGTTGCTCAGATACCTATCAGTGAGGCTTATTTGGGTGGTGTCATAAATGCTCTGGCTAAACCTATTGATGGGAGGGGGGAAATTTCATCTTCTAAATCTCACTTAATTGAATCCCCTACCCCAGGTATTATTTCAAGACGCTCCGTATATGAGCCTCTTTAAACAGGACTTATTGCTATTGATTCCATGATCCCTATAGGATGCGGTCAACGAGAATTAATTATTGGGGACAGACAGACTGGCAAAATGGCAATAGCCGTAGATACTATTCTCAACCAAAAGGGGCAAAATGTAATATGTGTTTATGTAGCTATTGGTCAAAAAGCATCTTCTGTGGCTTAGGTAGTGACTACCTTTTAGGAGCGAGGGGCGATGGAATACACTATTGTGGTAGCCGAAACAGCAGATTCACCTGCTACATTACAATATCTAGCACCTTATATAGGAGCGGCTCTAGCTGAATATTTTATGCATCGTGAACAACATACTTTAATAATTTATGATGATCTCTCCAAACAAGCACAAGCTTATCGCCAAATGTCTCTTCTATTAAGAAGACCCCCTGTCGTGAAGCTTATCTGGGAGATGTTTTTTATTTGCATTCACACCTTTTGGAAAGAGCTGCTAAATCAAGTTCTCATTTAGGTGCAGAAAGTATGACCATTTTACCAATAGTTGAGACTCAATCTGGGGATGTTTCAGCTTATATCCCCACTAATGTAATTTCCATTACAGATGGACAAATATTTTTATCCGCCAATCTATTCAATGCTGGAATTCGACCTACTATTAATGTGGGTATTTCTATTTCTAGTGTGGGATCTGAGGCTCAAATTAAAGCTATGAAACAAGTAGCCAGCAAATCAAAATTGGAATTAGCTCAATTCACAGAATTAGAAGCCTTTTCACAATTCACTTCTGATCTTGATAAAGCTACTCAGAATCAATTGGCAAGAGGTCAACGATTACGTGAGTTGCTCAAACAATCTCAATCAAATCCTCTCATGGTAGAAGAACAAATAGCTACTATTTATACTGGGGCGAATGGATATCTTGATCCATTAGAAATTGGGCAAGTAAAGAAATTTCTTCTTCAGTTATGTACTTACTTAAAAAATAATAAACCTAAATTCCAAGAAATTATATCTTCTACCAAGACATTCACAGAAGAAGCAGAAATCCTTTTGAAGGGAACTGTTCAAGAATAGATTGAGTTCTTTCTATTTCAAGAACAAATATAAATTTCTCATTCTTATTCTTAGTCTTAGTATAAGACTAATTGTTGAGAAATATATATATATATTTGATCCGAATCATTAGAAAAGAAATGGTTTCTTGACATGGCCATTAAAAAAAAAATAGTTGAAAAAAAAAAGAAATCACGTCCAATAGGATTTGAACCTATACCAAAGGTTTAGAAGACCTCTGTCCTATCCATTAGACAATGGATGCTTTTTCATTCCCATTTTCTTCTTTCACAGTCTTCACTTTTTGTTTGATAAAATCTGATTACACATAAATAAATGAATTTTTATTACCTAAAAACATAAAAGGATGCATATTCCATTTTATATGATGTATGTATATGTATAAGAAATATGGAGCGGGTAGCGGGAATCGAACCCGCATCATTAGCTTGGAAGGCTAGGAGTTATAGTCGACGTTGGTTGATCATTTTTAATGTCTCTAATTCAAAACCAAACATGAAATTTTGGTTTCATTCGGCTCCTTTATGGAAAATTGATGTATTTCTAGATCTAAGATCTTAAACAAAAAATAGAAATAAAAAAGTTTCAATGTATGAAGGAAGTCCTAATAAAATTAGATCCATAACATCTATGTTAGCTTGTTTGTCTCGAATGCATCCAAGAATACTCACTTTCTAGATGATCCCTCTAGATCTAGAGTAGGGAGATTATACCAAATCTATCTAGTCTAGTTACTTCATTCCCTATTTCTACTCGCGGGATCCTGGGGAAAATAATTTTGTTTTTCCACCGAGCTGAAACAATATGCCGATGATTCTAGTAAACCAAAACCCTCGTTCTTGGCTAATTAGCTTCAATTTTCCTTTTACAACAAAAAAATTGAAGATCTAGTTACGATTGGAAATAAACTTTTGGATCTTTATCCATAGATCTTTTATTCATACTTATTCAATTGGAAGAGTTGATCCAATTCAAAATAAAAAAATTATGCTTCGCAACTCCATAATCCATTTTTTAATGGAATTTTGGATACAAATTGTGAGAATGTATATATTTCCTCAAATATGCCATTGAGAGGTAAAGGATTAAACCTTTTAAATTTTCAAAATAAATTTTTGTAGTTTTTATTTTGAATAAAAATACTAAAAGACCCTTTAACTATTTAAGGGGTTAATAGAATGAATCACACTTTTATCACTAAACTATACCCGCTACCATATACATATATTATGATTTATAAATAACAATTTATCAAAGACAAAACAAAAAAAAGTGAGATGCAATCAAAACAAAATTGCATTAGAATCGTGAAAATTCTAGTGTTTACACGTATGCTGACTGGGATTCGAAAAAAAGCCGGTGATAGCAAAAAGCTTATTTAAATACCAGAAAGAAGGGGATATACTTTTTCTTTGCTAGTAAGTCATTATTGGACTAGCAGCCCCGGCCTCGAAGAAGTCATTGAAGCCGGACCATAAAAATGATGAATTCTGCATATATGGTTCTTTTTTTTTGCTTCTCAACTATTAGATCTTATGAATTCGGTTAAATCGGATCTAAAATTTATTTTAAATTTAAATAAATAAAATAAAGTTTGGCTTTTTTTGGGGGTTCAATTAATTATATTTCTATTCAAAATATGTGTGTTTTGAGATATTGTTATATATATTAACATTTATATATATTAGAATTTAAAATTTTGAGATATTATATTAATATTATTGAGATATTGTTTAATTATATAAACAACATATAATTAATATGTTTTATGTTTTTGTCTATATAAATAAAATGAAAATTTTTTATATAAATTAAATGAAATTAATTGATCTATTAATGATTGATTGAATTAAAAGAAGTACTGGCTCGACCAATATTTAATTGGGCTGGGGGAATACACTTTCGTACCTCTTCAAAGAAGTAAAGTATTCTTTTTATGGGGATGGGATATCTGTTTCAAATTATTATTGAAATTTAATTGCTTGTGGATATTGTATATTTTTCTATATCATAGAATCCTTGAATCCTTAAAACTGGAGTTTTTATCAACTTTTACTTCACATATCACATAAAAAATTTGCAGTTTTGATTTGAATTGGGAGAGATGGATGAGTGGACTAAAGTGGGGGATTGCTAATATGTTGTATGAGTTATTCATACTGAGGGTTCGAATCCCTCTCTCCCCGCTCCTTCTTTCTGATCTCTTGAGAGTTTCGAATTCCAAAAAATCTCGATCCTTTGATTTTTTTTTTTCATCTCTCACGCCCAGGATTACGCCCTGGATCATTAGATAAGAATCTGAATATGAAGAGGGAAACAAAGAATATCACCACTATGTAAATGAAGAGTTTGAGAGTAAGCATTACACAATCTCCAAAATAAGATCATTTTTTTTGAAAGGGGAATAGATTAGTTATTTTTGTTTAGCGACAAAATAATAAAAAAAATATAAGGCATATTGGATCCTATCCATTTTTCAAAATTTTTTTCGAATGAATCAGGAATTTAGAATTTAAGAGAGTATCAAAGATTTTATCTAAAACTTACAGTAGCTTGCCAAACAAAGGCTAAAAGAAAAAAGAGTACAGGTATGACGAGCATAACGTCTATGATTGGGTTGAAAAGAGCATAAGCCTCGGGTAATTTGGCAAAGAAAAACTACTCGAATAAAAGATAGAATTAAGATAGATACAAATTAAACTAAATATATTAAGCATAACAAATATTTTGTTCTTGCAGATGATATAATTTGATATTTGATTTTGATTGAGTTATTTTAAAATTTTAAGAACTGAAATAAAAAAAAGCAGATCAAATAATTCCTTTTTTCTTCCAACTCTTCCAAATTAAAAATCTTTCTCCTGTTCCAAATAAAATGAGAATAAAGAATAATAAGTAATTCTTCTTTCCTACAATATCTTATTGAATTAGACGTAATGATCAATGAATCTTTTTATTCTATATCATATGTGTCAAATCCTAGTAACGATGTCTATCCTATGTATTTGGGTTGGAATTGACTATTAACTCAAATAATTACATTATTAGTGTTTAGTAGTGTTGAATAGAAATCAAAATGGGGTGTGGCCAAGCGGTAAGGCAGTGGGTTTTGATCTCTTTACTCGGAGGTTTGAATCCTTCCACCCCAGATCAGATTATTCCTAACTTCTAAGAAAAATTCTCAGAATGATATTTTTTTCTTCTATTTGGTTTCTCACAAACATAATCGAGTCTTAAATGCAGATGAAAAAAAAGTATATTATATGCTCGTATTACTCATATTTATATTGAAATTGATTGAAATTGAAGATAACTATTTAAGTTTAAGTTAATTACTTAGAGAAGCCCCTATATTTAGTCTTTAGGAAATGCAAATTATCACACGATGCATTCTGAGTTGAAATACCAAAGAAAGATCTCTCTATGTCCTTTCCAAACCAAAATCCTCCCAAAATAAATAAATGGGGGTATACTAATTCCACATTAAATATATTTTGTATGGAGATTAAAGAGTAAGGAGTTTTTGATACTAATTTTCTCGCCGGTCTTAAGCTTAAAGTTTATAAAGATGGGATAGAAAAACTAAAAATAAAAAAATGGGAAATTATATTTGGACTTATTCAAATGAATAATTGCAAATCAATGTAGTGTATCGACTAGTAGGGCATTTATATATTTATATATTCCATTTACTTTATGGAAATGGAATATGGAATTGGTGATGGAGTTGATGAGAAATTTCCAATCTATCATTCAATATTTCCTTTTTTAGAGGACAAATTTTCACATTTTAATTTTGTGTCAGATATATTAATACCACATCCTTCCCATCGGGAAATCTTGGTTCAAATCCTTCAATGCTGGACCCAAGATGTTTCTTCTTTGCATTTATTGCGATTCTTTATTCAAGAATATTATAATTGGAATAATTTCATTACTCTGAAAAAATCTATTTACATCATTTCAATTTCAAATTCAAAAGAAAATCAAAGATTTTTTTGATTCCCATATAATTCTTATGTCTCTGAATGTGAATTTATATTATTTTTTTTGTAAACAATCCTCTTATTTACAGTCAACATTTTATGGGGCTTTTCTTGTGCGAATGCAATTCTATGGAAAAATAGAATAGTTTTTTATAGATCGAGTATGGAATTCTATTTACTCACTTTAAATTGAGTATCCATTTCCCTCTTTTTCTTGCTAGGATTTGAAATCCTTATTTTACATATCCATACGATCGAGTCCTTGGGTTTCCGAAATAGTGTAATGTAAAAAGAACAACTTTGAATCATTGCTATTTGACTTAGACCTATTCTAAAAAAGTTGAGGTATTTCGAATTGTTTGTTGACACGGAAAAAGTAAGGGAAAACCTCTGAAATGATTTCAATATTGGACCTTGGACATATAAATAGAATAGTAATAGTTCTGAATCAAATCTCTTTAGAAAGAAGATCTTTCTTTTGTCTCATGGTAGCCTGCTCTAGTCCCCTTACGAAACTTTCCTTATTGGGTTAGCCATACACTTCACATGTTTCTAGCGATTCACATGGCATCATCAAATGATACAAGTCTTGGATAATAATCTACAATGCACTAGAACGCCCTTGTTGATGATCCTTTACTCTGACAGCATCTATGGTTCCCCGAACAATGTGATATCTCACACCCAGTAAATCTTTAACCCTTCCTCCTCTTACTAATACTACAAAATGTTCTTGTAAATTATGGTCAATAACTATTATATAAGTAGTGATTTCAAATCCATAGGTTAATTGTACTCTAGCAACTTTACGTAAGGTAGAGTTTGGCTTTTTGGGGGTGATAGTGGAAAAGTTGACAGATAAGTCACTCTTATTGTCACTCTATAGAACTGTACATGAGATTTTTGCCTCATATAGCTCCTCATTCAATTCTTTCAAAGTAATGGGATCCTTTTCATCATTTGTGAGAATCTCCTCCCTTCTCCCATTCCTTTTGGAAGAGTAACTCAGACCAATTCAGTTAGGTTTTCATGTTCCAATTGAACACTTTCCATTTGTAATCAAAGGAGAAGATTATTCTTTTTACCAATCATAACATTTGCGGATCAAGTCATGATCTTATAACTTATAATAAGATAATAAGAATAAGTAATAAGAACAAGAGATCTTTCTCGATCAATCCCCTTGCCCTCATTCTTCAAGAATCAGAAAGATCCTTTTCAAGTTTGAATTTGTTCATTTGGAATCTGGGCTCTTCTATCTTCTACTTAATTTATTTATATTTACTTCTATTTTTTATTTTATTCTTTATTTCATTTCAATTTTCTTTCCCTCTATTTTTATTCCCTTCCATCATTCCTTAAGTTCCATAGGTTTGTTGATCCTGTAGAATATGACCCATTTTCTCATCGAGCGAAGGGTATGAAATAAATCAGATTGATTTTTCAATCAAAAGTACTATGTGAAACCTTCGGCTTTTTTCCTTTTCCTCTATCTCTATTCCATAGGTACAACATTTGAATCAATAGAGAACCTTTTCTTCTGTATGAATCGATATTATTACATTCCAATTCCTTCCCGATACCTCCCAAGGAAAATCCCAAAGTGGATCCAAAATTGACGGGTTGGTGTGAGATTATCCATGCAGTTATGCACTCTTCAAATAGGAATCCATTTTCTGAAAGATACTGGCTTTTATGCTTTGGTGAGTCATCCGAGATCCTTTCGATGACCTATGTTGTGTTGAAGGGATATCTATATGATTTGATCGATTGTGTAAGACCCATGGTAACAACAAAACCGGGGGAAGTATACAGAAAAGATAGTTCTTCTCTATTATATTAGTATTAGTTAGTGATCCTAGCTCGGTGAGTCCTTTCTTCCATGATGAACTGTTGGTACCAATCCTACATTTTATTTTGTCTCTGTGGACTGAGGAGAAAGGGGGCTCAGTGGGAAGAGGGTTGTACCTTGAGAGAAGTGAGGGGGTCAACTTGCTTCAAATATACAACATGGATTCTAGCAATGGAGTTGGACCCTCATGTTGATCCAAATGAATCAGTCTTTGGACAAAGGTCAATCTTTGCCTGCTAGGCAAGAGAGGATAGCAAGTTACAAATTCTGTCTGGGTAGGACATGTATTATTATGAAATTCATAAATGAAATAAATTCATAAATGAAAATGAAGTTAAGTAGTTAAAGGTGAGGTTAGCATTATCCTTTTTGTAGTGACAAATCTTGTATGTGTTCCTAAGAAAAGGAATTTGTCCATTTCATTGTTTGAGGTCTCAAAAAAAAAAAGGAAAAAGGGCATGGAAACACATAGGAACTCTTGAATGGAAATTGAAAAGAAATGTAGCTCCAGTTCCTTCGAAAATGGTAAGATCTTTGGCACAAGAAGAAGGGGTGATTTGTATCATCTTGACTTGGTTCTGCCTCCCTAGTTTTTTTAACAATATCGAGTCAGGTTCTTTTCCTCCTAGTATCAAATAGAACATGTTGAACAAAATCTTCTTCATGTAAAACAAAACCTACTCGATTTAGATTGGGAAAATCGTACATATTTTACGAAACCATGTGCTATGGTTCAAATCCATAGTCAATCATATTTCCAATAGGAGTAGTTGACAATGGAATCCCATTTTCCCATTATTTTACTCTATCCATATCCATAATAGTAATAATGTGAAAAGAAGGCCCGGCTCCAAGTTGTTCAAGAATAGTGGCTTTGAGTTTCTTGACCTTTTGCCTTAGGATTAGTTAGTTCTATTTCTTGATGGGGCCGGGAAGGGATATAACTCAGTGGTAGAGTGTCACCTTGATGTCGTGGAAGTCATCAGTTCGAGCCTAATTATCCCGAAACCCAATGGGAGTTTTTCTATTTTGACTTGCCCCCCTACTGTGATTGAACAAGAATGGATAAGAGGCTCGTGGGATTGATGTGATAGGGTAGGGATGGCTATATTGCTGGGAGCGAACTCTAGGCTAATATGAAATGCATGGGAACAAGTTATGCCTTGAAATGAAAGACAGTTCTGAATTCACTTTGTCCACGAACAAGGAAGCTATAAGTAATGCAACTATGAATCTCATGGAGAGTTCGATCCTGGCTCAAGATGAACACTGGCGGCATGTTTAACACATGCAAGTTAGATGGGAACTGGTGTTTCCAGTGGTGGACGGGTGAGTAATGCATAAGAACCTATTCTCTACCCCTTCTTACCCTGAAAAAGCAAGGTTGCCTTGCGTCTTTGAACCAATAACCATCTTTTGGCTAACCTAGCCTCGTCCGTCCCTCGTGACCAAAAAGGGGTAGTACAGGAATATTCACCTGTTGTCCATCGACTATGCCTTTTGGCCAGATCTGAGGCCCTGACTCACCCTCTGTGGACGAACCTTGCGGAGGAACCCTTAGGTTTTTGGGGCATTGGATTCTCACCAATGTTTGTGTTACTCAAGCTGACATTCTTGCTTCCACTTCGTCCACACCTGCTTGCGAGGGTGCTTCCCTCTAAGATAGAATGCTCCCCTACTGATGCATTTTTACATCCCACAGCTTTGGCAGATTGCTTAGCCCCATTCATCTTTGGCACATGAGCATGCGATCAGTGAGCTATTATGCACTCTTTCAAGGGTGATTGCTTCTAGGCAAACCTCCAAGCTGTCTCTGCACCCCTACCTCCTTTATCACAGAGCGGTCATATAGGGGCCTTAGTTGGTGATCCAGGCTATTTCCCTCTCGATGATGAAGCTTATCCCCCATCGTCTCACTGGTTGACCTTGACCCCTGTTATTCTGGGGTCATATCTAGTATTCAGAGTTTGCCTCAATTTGGTAGTGCTCTCGTGGTTCGCACCAAAAAAGTGCTTTACCCTAGATATCCAGTTAATTGTTGCACCTCAACGCATTTTGGGGAGAACCAGCTAGCTCTGGGTTCGAGTGGCATTTCACCCCTAACCACAACTCATCCGCTGATTCTTCAACATCAGTTGGTTTGGACCTCCACTTAGTTCCACCCAAGCTTCATCCTGATCATGGATAGAACACCCAGGTTCAGGTCCATAAGCAGTGACAATTGCCCTATGAAGACTGGCTTTTGCCATGGCTCCGGTGGATTCCCTTAACCAAGCCACTGCCTATGAGTCGCCAACTCATTCTTCAACAGGAACACAGTCAGAGATGACATTCTCCTCCCACTGCTTGGGAGCTCATAGTTTCAAGTTCTATTTCACTCCCCAATGGGGGTTCTTTTCACATTTCCCTCACAGTACTACTTCCCTATCGGTCACCCAGGAGTATTTAGCCTTGCAAGATGGTCCTTGTTGATTCACACAGGATTCCACATGCCCCATGCTACTCGGGTCAGAGTGTAAGCTAGTGATGCTTTCGGCTACTGGACTCTCACCATCTAGGTTGAAGTACTCCACTACTTCGCCTAGCAGCACGACACTTGTATTGCTCTCCCACAACCCCATTTTCACAGTTTAGGCTGCTCCCATTTGGCTCACCGCTACTACGGGAATCACTTTTGCTTTATTTTCCTCTAGCTACTAAGATGTTTCAATTCACTAGGTTGTCTCTTGCCTGCCCATGGATTCAACAGCAGTTCAAAAGGTTGACTTATTCGGGAATCTCCAGATCTATACTTATTTTCAACTCCCCGAAGCATATCATCGCTTGCTACGCCCTTCCTCGTCTTTGGGTGCCTAGGTATCCACCGTAAGCCTTTCCTCATTTGAACCTTTCCATTAACATTAAGGCGATGCCATCCTAAGGTGCTGCTAATGCTAAATGGAAGGATCTTATCAACATCCATGAATGAGAAATCATAGATCGAACTACCGGATCAGAAAAATTGGGTGCTATCATAGTATCAGCTAAGTTCACGAGCTGGAGATAAGCGGACTAGAACCGCTGGCATCCACCATAGGGTAAACCATAGCCTCTCATGCCCCCCCGACTGATTCTACCATAGAGGCCAACGATAGACAATAACTCCCCCCTAAACACAACTTACAACTTTCATCGTACTGTGCTCTCCAAAGAGCAACTCTTCTTAAAAGGTGTTAAGTTGAAATCCCATTCTAAGGATTCTTGTGGTTCCGGAGA